>OX393558.1:7396414-7433914 GCA_947650365.1 Chamaelirium japonicum
ACACTAGATCGCGTGTTTAATAGATTGATCCAAACCAAACATCTTCCAGCATAAAAGAGGGAGATGTTGTAATTATCATTGATGAGGTATTATTTTTTATTTTGATGCATCTTTAGTTAGACTATACGTTTATCTTAATATATTTAGTATTTCATTATTATCATGGTTGATATTAATTTTATTTTTTTGACTTTCCTTACTTCAATTTCTTTTAATTTTGATTTTTTTTTTGCATGATCCAATCTCTTAAGAGATTGATCCAAATCAATCATCTTCTGGTATAGAAGGGGGAGAGGTTGCAATTGTCATTGATGAGTTTTCTTTTTTATTCTTTTACTGTATAATCTATACATCACTATCATAAATTTGGTATTCTAATTTTGTTTTTATTAGTTCAAACTATTCTTTTTTTTTAATAATTTGACTTATAACTTTAACTTATCCAAGGTTCGATCTTGGAATATGTACGTACAATATACTCCTAAGGTATAGACTGGCGAGTGGAGACCATGGCCTGAAATCTCATGCTCATGCTACGTCTTCGGATCGATAATGCATCTTTGTGGCAATACCAACAATGTTTTTTGGAGTATACGTATGAGCACATTTAGAATATCATGATACATAGTAAGAACATATAATCACCTCTAAACAGAACGTATGTTTAAATTAATACAAATTTTTAGAAAGATATTTATTAGTACAAAATTCATATATTTATAATAGATTTTACAGGGAAGAGGGTCGTGATAGCCCGGCGAAATCTTTTAAAGATAGTACAATTGCAGGCTGCAGAGTGGTGACGACAACGAGAGGCTACCGAGATTACTAGATTACTGTTTCCAGAAGCGAAGCGAGTACAAGCTAAGGAAAGCCATTATCACCGACAGGTTACCAAGGTTGCACGAAGACATTATGGTGAATGGTTGGTTAACATATGTAAGTTCTCTTACTAAAATCTATTGTTTTTTTAAGAACTATGAATAATTTTGTTATTTTTTTTAGTTACTGTAAGTCGTTGTTAGATAAACGTTTCAGAAGCACTTTGTTATGTGAAAAATGTATCAAAGCCGTTATGGAGTAATTATCATTATCCTCTTCTTATTCAATAAATGTAATAAACAATTTTTTTTTTCTTAAATTTAAAATAATCTAATAATTTATGGACAATTATTTGTTGTATTTTTTTATTTAATAAAATATAATAAATTATTGAGTAATTCTTTTATAACTATGTTGTCATGTGTGGTTATCTAAATTAAATATGTGTATAAGATTAAAGTGTTTTTGCCGAAGGCGGACGGGGAAGTGATGCCGCCGAAAGCGGTCATCCGAGTGTCGACAAACACGGATATATATATATATATATATATATATATATATATATATATATATATATATATATATATATATATCCAAGTGTGTTGTCACCGAATATGACGATGGTGGTGGGGGTGGCGATGCCCGGGGGGGGTTCCCACTGAAGGCAGTCCGACTGTGTTAGGTGGCCCGTTGCAGTGCCGACTGGCATAGGCATTCACTAGTAAATAAAAGAGCAAAATTGGGGTCAATTTTTCCTAATTTGCTTAGAAAATGGGCAAATTACATAAACCTCCCCTGAACTATGGGGTTAGTTTCACATTGGTCCCCCAACTTTTTTTTTTGAACAAATAAATCCCTAAAAATGATTAACGTGGTCAATATTAATTACTTTTAATATTACCCTTCTCTCTCTCTCTCTCTCTCTCTCTCTCTCTCTCTCTCTCTCTCTCTCTCTCTCTCTCTCTCTCTCTCTCTCTCTCTCTCTCTCTCTCTCTCTCTCTCTCTCTCTCTCCCCCCCCCCCCCCCCTTAGGCAGCCCAACCCCATGGCAGTCAGAGTTGAAGAACAATTTTCGTCCCCTTTCAAGCGACCCGACCACCACTACTTTCTCCCTCTCACACAGTTTTAAAACGAGTCTTCTATGTTTGAAAGGAAAAATTATACGAGTATTTTGTGATCTCCTTCTCTTCAGACGATGTGGGGCTAACTCGTGGCCTTGGACACCTCACCTCATCCATCTTGGCATCACGGTCTCAAGAGTCTTGGCAATTAACTATTGGATCTCGGTCGTCACAAATTTTGATCTTGATTGAAATAGATTTTGGTTAAAAGAAGAGGAGTGTTATTTTACGAAAAACCATATGAGAAAATGGAAGAAAAAAGGGTTTAAAAGTTATCTAGGGTTTTGAATCTCGTCCAATCTCTTCACAAATGCATGTAATGATTAGTTCAACTTCAAAATGAGATGCAATAGGCATGAATTGCGTCGGTTCTCCTTTCCATTTTTTTTTCTATTTTACGGATTAGATCTTAAATTTCTGGTATTTTTAGGGTTTTAATTTGGTCAGTTGGTGAGGGAACATGTTCGTTTGTATAACGAAATGATAATTTTATATATTTGACAACTTCTCATAGGCATAGGCGTATCTGTCATTTTACCAACTGCTAGATCTAATACAATCATGTATTTAAATGTGGATCTTTACTAATATATTATTTTTGTCGGGACTTACAATTAATGAAATGTTATTAATTGAACCTAACGCTAGTACCAAATAAAGTCTAAATTTTCCCATACCCCGTTACCCCCACCCTTTTTATTTTGACAAGTATACCCTCCCCTTCTTTATACCCCACCTAGATCCCCTCCTTCCTCCCCTTCCTCTCCTCCTTCCCCACCGTCACCTCTGCTCCTCTTCATCGAAGCCGTCGTCACCTCCCCCTCCCCCTTCACTTGTTTCCATCGGTGGCGACGACTCCGGTGATTGAAAAAGAGGAGAAAAAAGGAGGAATGGGAGGGGAAGGCACCAAAGTCGGAGATGGGTACCGGAGACACACGACACCGGCACCGGAAGTGGGCAGCAAAGGCATTGAGCGCGTCAGAGGTGTCGACGTCGGAAGTGGGCGGTGGAGGCGGCGGGCATCGATGGTCGGGGGTATGCGGGTGGCAGACATGCCAGCGAGGAGGTGATGGGGTATGGAGTTTCATAGGAGATTTATAGAAGGGGGACGATAGGGTAAGTTGTGAAAGGGAGAATGAGGTATGAGATAGTAGGGTGTTCTTGCCATAAAACATTAGGGGAAAGAATATACCAAATAGGACCAATGGCAAACTTATAACTAACAAGAAAGTTCCAATGAATTGAAATGTCTAAATTGCCTCTACCTTTGAGCTTGATTGACTACCGAGTTCATCTCCCCTTTCGGCCACAGTCATCGCTTTACCCCACCGCCTCCGATCGAAAAACAGGGCGGTTGATCAACACCACACCGCGCTCCGTCCGCCTGCCAAGTGGGCTCCAGCTTCTTATCTTAGTCTGATCCCCTACTTTACAAATAATGAGCAACTTCTACATCCTTACCATCCCATTCTAATCACGATTAGGTGTACTACTACTAAGTAGAAGTAAAAACAATGCTGCTTGAACAGCAGTGATTTCAGATTCTTAGAGCATAAAGGTATAAAAACATTAGTGGGAATTCAAAGTGCGGATTTAGGAACAGAATTCATCGGAATTGAAAGACAAGTACGAGAATTGAAATTCGTTCGCGTAAAAAAAAAGAATACACGAAAGGGAAAGGTTGGCCTCGGCCGATTTGCATACAGAAACATTACCCTAAGAACTTGACACAATAAAGAGGTGCTGGGCAGTTTTAGTTATGGAAAATACTATTTGTCCCGAAGCATCTAGCCAGAATGACGTGTCCAGATCACAGCCATCAATCGCAGCCAGCCACGACCAGTGAATCGCACTCAGCCACGACCGGCGGTCAAATGGCTTGCCGGTAGTCATTTGTTGAAGAAACATATGAAATTAGCAAGAAACAAAAGCACCAAGAAAACATAGCCAAAAACTACTACTGAATATGATGCAAGAAATATCTTGGGACTTCACGGTAGGAGTTTGTTGAAGAAACGTATGAAGATTGTCGAGATATAAAGGATCCTATGTTGATCTAATACAGAAAGAAAAGAAATCTGAAATTTTTTTCGATTCAAGCCAGCATCTACAATGTAAATTTGATAAAAGAATAGAAAACAATTCTTAGAAAAGTATCTGATACCAAAAAAAGACAATGGTATATATGTGACAGAAGGAAAGGGAGATTTATCTCAATGATGCTCTAATACCATGTAAATTTGATTCTCTCTCTCTCTCTCTCTCTCTCTCTCTCTCTCTCTCTCTCTCTCTCTCTCTCTCTCTCTCTCTCTCTCTCTCTCAGCTTTGGTACCCACTCCCTCAATTGTATGATCACGATGAAGATGATCGCATTACAATGGAGTGGTTCATACGTGTGACACACATACATTCATCATTAGCCCCTCCATGCCCATAACCATTTCTCCCCTGCTGTCGCATTACTCGTAACCTAAGAAGCACTGACACTGGTACGGGGACACGGTTACGACACGACACGGGTACGCCGACATCCTAAAATAGGATGACACGGGTACGGCGGGGACACGGCAAAATAAATTAATATTTTTTATTTATATTTTATGTGTGTTTATAATTCGTATATATTTCAATAACCGAAAAAACCTCGTAGAAAATAACTAAAATGAAAATTTAATGCATACTGAATCACAACCGTTAATTACACCCAGCCCAATTGGTGAATCACATACAACCCAAAATGGCATGGAAAAGAACGGCTGTGTTTTAGTTGTGGCTTCAACCTATCTAAAACCTCAAAGGATCAGATAGGTTAAAGCCAAAATTGAATCGTGATCGTACGTTACAACCAGTCTGACAAGTCAATTATACTCAGGCCCAAATGACATGCAAAAGAACGGCTGCGATTCCGTTTTGGCTTCAACCTATCTGATCCTTTGAGGTTTTAACCTCAAAGGATCAGAGAGGTTGAAGCCAAAACTGAATCACAATAGCTTGTGACCCGACCCTATATAGAACAGCTCATCAACCCACCGTGTCCGATGCTTGTCCGACAAGTGTCCAACGAGCGTCGGGCGAGTGTCCGGCTCCGGAAGCACGTGGGACACGGCACATGCGTGTCTGGTGCATGTCTGGCGAGTGTCCGGCGAGTGTCGGTGTCCGACAAGTGTCCGACACGGGTACGGGGGGCCTGGGGAAGTGTTCGTGCTTCCTAGCTCGTAACACTAAGTATGTCTTCCAACACACTACTGCCACTTTAAATCTCCTCCCAGATTGGTTGATTTCTCTTCTATGCCCAACATATATCATGAATAACAAGTTCATTGTATTTGACCTAATCTTCGTTGCCGATACTTTAACTTCACACAATCACCATGAGATACAAAGAAATGAGTGCAACGGTTTTTGTTGAGAAACTCGAACCGATAACTCCTGCTCTTTAGTTTATTGATGTTGCAAGGGCTGTAATTCCTCAGAATTGTGTTGTTTTTGGTAGTATATCATCGGCATAACGATAACTCATGCCACTAAAATGAATTGAAAAATAGGGGTTTCAAGATGGGCTACCGAAATGGCATCACCACCTATCATCTCTCAAAGATAAAACTTTAAATCTACAAATAGCGCATGCTTATATTTCAAAAGTCTCATTTATGAGATTTCTTAAACGTAACTCAATTGGATGCTGAGGTGGATGTGTGACAAAACTAGGAGGGATAGAGTAAGCAATGAGTGTACTACAGAAAGTGTTGGAGTGGCACCAATTGAGGACAAGATAATGGAGAGTATATTAAGATGGTGTGGGCATGTACATGGTTGAGCAGAGGCGGCCGCGATAAGGAGAGGGTTTCAAATTAGTGTGGACAGTCCAAGGAGGAGGGGAAGACCTAGAATAAAAATGATGGAAGTTGTTAGAAAAGAAATGATTTTTTTTATTGACAACATACAACGCTAAATAGAAAGGAATGGCGAAGAAGGATTCATAAAGCCGACCCCAACTAGATAGGACATGGCTTGATGGTTATGGTTATAGTCGAACAAAACTAAACTACCTACGATCCTTTCCAATCAGTAGATAATTCTTTTCTTTAGTCAGCTAGGCTTGGAAGGGCACATCACGAGGGTACATGAGCACCTAAGGATATAGACCACTTGAGCATCCACATCCAAATTAAATTGGGAATTGCAGGTTAAAATGCATGTACCGAACTTCTTCAACATGATTGTGCAATTAAATATAAATTGTTGCCTAAAAACCATTGAGCCGATGTACCATCACAATCCATTAGGAAGCACAACTGGACAAAAACTACCTTAAGTTTCAGTACTACTAAGAGCATTTCTGGATTGAAACATTCACGCAATGAGCGTAAATCATTTAAACATGCATTCGTATTGCTCAGTATAAAAACAAGCTTTAAGCCCTTGTTTGATAACGCTGATCTAGAAATCGGAGCGGATGGTAGTTTCACCGAAACGTGGACCGCTGCTGTGGGTTTCATTAAAAAGTGCATTCGACCCTTGGGCTCTGATGAAAATTGTCACGATTTTGATGAAAAGCGGGTCCGAGCGAAACCACTTCGGCGTAATCAAACATACGAAGTACGATAAAATGCTGAAATGCGGGTCCGTGGATCCCATTTCAGCGTTATCAAACAAGGGCTAAAGAAAGGGGAGAAAGTGAAAATGGACTAGGTCTTGTCTTGATTGATAGATCATGCATTATAGAGTGGATATTATATCCACAAATGAGTAGCTTATGAAACCTATAGCACAAATGATGATTATAACATCGATTAACTCTGTATTTAGCTTTGTTTAGAAAACAACTTCTAACAACCTAAACTCTGCAGAGAGGTTATAAAGATTTTTTTAGGAAAAGAAACATGAAGAATTACGAGATCTCTGAGGAAACAAATACACAGGGACCAATGGTTCATGAGAGACAGTAACAACGGCCCTACACGTGGTGCACTGGAAACCCAATTGTTTCCAAAGAAACCCAATTAGAATCCACCTTTAGGTTCTAACAACCTAAAGTTTGGAGAGGGGTTATAAAGAATTTTTTAGGAAAAGAAAGAGATTAAGAATGACACGAGAACTCTGACGAAAGAAATATAAAGGGCACAATGGTTTATGAGAGACAGTAGCAACAGCCCAGCGTGTGGTGCACGGGAAACCCAATTGCTTCCAAAGAAACCCAATTAGAATCCGACTAATATGGTCCATCCTAACGTGATCCAATTAGACCTTACCTCACGTATATAGACACCTAGGGTGTGTTTGTTTCTGGCTGCCGTAAAGTAAAGTAATGTAAACTTGCCAAGGTTTACTTCTCATGTTTGTATTTGTATTGTATAGTAAAAAAAATCTTGAGCAGTACAGTAAACTTACCAACTAAAACAAATACTTAATTACAATTTAAATAAAATATTCTAATTTGTTTCAATATAAATAAAAATAAACTACTTTCTACCAACATAGAAAAAAGCAAACTAATTCACTCCAACATGAATTAAGGCAGAAGAAAACTCATGGGACAAAGTAAGGAAAACACTAGGACTCCCACAGTTCTTTTCCTCCCAGAGATTGGTTCGATTGTTATGGGCAGCCGGAAGAGCGTCGCTAGGGCCTAGAGCGGTTTCCTTTTTTAAAAAGCCATGGGGGATTCCATTAATTGTTTTTTTACTATCAATTCAGAAGAAAAAAAAATTAGGGGAAATGGGTGTTATACTGTTATGTCCCAAACAACAGATCCTGTTAATGAACGGGACATTCATAAGATCCCTTTAAGGGGAGTTCCAAAATATATTTCATTATCCTGAAATTGCCCCCCCCCCCCCCCCCCCCCCCCTTTCTCCCATTTTCCATGTTCTCTCTCGAGCAAAAGGTGGCGAGCGGCGAGCAGCGGGCGGCAATAGTGTGAGTCGTAGCTGCTCGCCGCCGCCGAGGTGAAGACGAGGGGCAGCGGTGGTGAGCGGGTTCGGATTGGTTCAAATTAGGATTAGGATTAGATCTAGGACTCTAGGGTTCATCCCATGGCATGCAGATCTTAAGTTTTAAGATTAGATATAGGGTTTAGGTTTTAGAATTAGGTCTAGGGTTCAACCCATGGCCTGTAGATCTTAGGTTTTAGGTTTGAATTAAGTCTAGGGTTCACCCCATGGCCTGTAGATCTTAGGTTTTAGGTTTGAATTAGGTCTAGGGTTTAGCCTTTTAGGTTTAGTTTAGAGGAGAGTGGCATGCAAATGAAAATTTGAAGTCAATTGAGGGGCATTTTTGTCCTCTATCCTTAGGTTTAAAGGGATCTCCTGTTTTGAACCGTTCACTAAGTCCCCCAAAAAAATACTAGGACGAACCCCCTTTTTTGTGAAATAAAAAAAGGAATTATGCCTTACGATTGGCCAAATCAGACCTTGCCAATGGTGCATTTTAAGTTCCCAATGATACAAACGAGATGGCATCAATGATCACTCTCTATTATGTGATTCACTGGGCTAGGTCGGTTGAAGAATGGCAAGAAGCCTTTCGCTTTGTGCTTTATCAGCTCTTTCTAGGTAATCTTGATGGATTAATGCTTTGTTCCTATAGAACACAACAACGTGGTAAAATCTATATTATATAATTAAACTAGTATTTTCAAGCCTCTTTGTCTAAACATATGCCATGTGGCTTGTTTCGCTTCTCGCCATGTGCATTGCTATAGTTCAATTTGAAAAAACAAAAGGAGAGCAGTTACAATACAGATGTTCTATGGGAGCATTTTTTCTCTTTCCCCTCTTTTTTAGGCCATTCTTTCATCATTTCCCGAGCAAAGCCAGGGTTTAACTCTAGTGTTGGAAGTATATCATCGGATGAAAGTAGCGAATTTGAGCGATCAAGTCCAGATGGCCATAAAACATTAGCAACATTTATTTTCATAGAAGCAACCAGATGCAGGACGAGGGAGTGAGGGAAACCCCGTGCAAATCAAATGACTCGCTACCGAAACCACGGGGTAAAAAGAAAAAATTAATTTTTATGGGCTTGGTGGGTCGATGCATGGATGATATGGTTGGATCGGGCTCAAAAAGATCTTTGATTTTGATATATGGTTTGCCAGGATTGGATTGGCGGTGAAAGCTTGAGCGTTTTATTGTACATTTGCTGAAGTATAGATTGGACAACCGAGCTTCAATCAAACGATGATCAATCGAGATTCATTGGTCGGACTGTCCCAAAATTTTGACACCCTCTTGTGGATGTCGATGAGCTTCAAACAGAGCTGGAATGGGTCTGATCAAGGCTATGGATATCACGTAACACCTCCCAGATTACAGATATGTCTTGCAATTTCTGGGCAGCAATGGTCGCCGTGGGTGATGGCTCGATCATGAGGAAGTTGGGAATCTGAGACACCATAGCGTGATAACAAAGGTTACAGGATGGTGGTGGCCGCGGGGAAGCCGCGGGTGGACCTTGCAGGGTAGACCGACAGAGGATAGAGGAGGCAAGACCGGCACTGGTGCCGGGCATTAGGGAGGGGCCGACGGCATCATCTTACACACATAGAGAAGAGAAAGACAAATCATAGAGCTAGTGGAGGGGGGGGGGGGGGGGGGGGGGGTTGGAGAGAAGGGGGAAGCCCCGGAGTCCCACTTCACACCCAAAGAGGTAAACACAATATCATTTTTCATTCATGATTCTTCATAAATTTTCTTGGTTACATCGGTAGCCTTCTATAGGCTACAAAAGAGATCAAAGAAGATATCTCCTAATAAATTCGAAGAGATTTGATTCTAATCATATCCTATCATAAATTCAAATCAAATCAAAGGATATTTGTTGATTAGAAAGTGATTTGATCCTAGTCAAATCTTATCAAAATCCTACCCAGTACCCATACACTTTCCTAAGTCAATGAAATTTAAATCAAATCACATATAAAAACTGAATTTTAAAATTACCATAAATATGTAATCCGAAATGATTATTTTATTCCCATTCGTGCCTCGAGATGCGTGTCAGACTGATTTGGCTTTGGATCACCACCGAATTAACATGTCAAAATTATATATATATATATATAAGAAAAAGAGCTATGACACAAAAATGTAAGTGCATAAAAATCAGATTTAGAGCATCTCCAATCCTACATCAAATGACCCATCAAATTTAAATTTGATGGCAAGAAAGCTAGAAAGCGGCTCTAGCCCTACACCAAATTTCCATCAAATTAACTTTCCATCAAATCTCTCCATCAGATTAGCAGGATTGGGAGTCCCCATCAAATTCCAACGGCTATATTCTCCCCCCAATAGTCATATTCGAGTTCCTCCTTCGCCCGTTTCATCCCCCACCCCCTTAGGGCTGGAACACTCCACATCAAACTGAGCTTTTAACCCAATCCTACATCAAATCTAATGAAAAATTTGATGTAGGATTGGAGATGCTCTTAGAATGCATTGATTTCCTACCAAAATTATTGGAACATCAAATGAAAAGAGCGAATTTGGGCGATCGATTCCAATTGGCCATAATACATTAGAAGCATTTGTTTTATTAGAAGCAATAAAGCTAACATGTAAAATTTAAAAATATATACAAATATATAAGAAAAAAGACTACAACACAAAAAAGTAAATGCATGAGAATCGGACTTAGAATGCATTGATACTCCCAAAACCATTGGAAGTATCTTGAATTTGTAGTACATACCAAGTCTACAACTACTCTGCAATCAAACTTATGAGCACTGGGAAGTAATGAAACAATGGTTAATAAGTTTCAAAATCAACTCCCCCCCAAAAACCTTATGCAGAGTTCATTAACTATTTTGTGATCCAAAGGTTTTAAATTTAAAAATAACACAGATTCCAAAATACATTTAACACAAGTGTATAGATCTTCTCCATCCTTTTCTAAACAAGTAGGTGCAATTGATCTTAATCAGATCCAACAGGGCTCTTGAAACCAAATCCAGATTGAAGCACATGCACTGAAGACATAACCAAGACTGATTTGTCAATCATGCATAAAATACCTAAATTTGAGGATGTAGCTTCAACTACTACATTCATAAGAAATGCCATAAGCATACAATCTTGTTGTTTACAACAATCTGTAACATAAATTGCAGACAATATAAATTACGGTCAGCTACAGATAACAACGTACTGGACACCTTCTTGGATCTTACTATACCAAAACATCATGTAAAACTGGGCATAAAAGAAGGTAATGCTGAAAGAAGGGTTATGCGATCCATCCATACATGTAGAAATCAGAACAGCTGGCACAAATTCATAAACACTAACATCAGATCGCACCTCTCAAAAAAAAAAATCAGAAACATCACCTAAGAAATTATATCTAATAATATCCATGTCCCAAACAACAAAAATAGAACGAAGTTCATTACTACATAAAATAAAACTAGAAAGATTACAAAGTTTATTACATGGACAAAAACAAGAAAACAGAATAGTAGCAGTTCAATTCAATACAGAAATAAACCATCATTAACATTCATTTTAATCTGTCGGATCCCAGTTACGAATCATGTTTAGGCGCCTTGACAACCATCCACATTTATCATCGGTTGTCAAGAACAACCTCGCCTTGTTCAAATTGGTAATCATCCATTCGTGGCAAATATCAACATCTTCAGGTGATAGATCTGGAAGCTTTTTCAACTCTCGATAAACATCTTCAGCCAATTTCCTTTCAGGATCAGCAATCATCGATGCGGCATCCTTTATAGCATTTCCAAGAGATATAGCTGATTCCCGCATCGTCTCCATGAGATCACCTAACATCCTTGTCTTTCTTTTCCGTGTTTTGGAAGTGCAAGATGATGATTCGTCTCGAGATGGTTCTGCAGCAACACCCTCCAGTAAATTATTATCTAATTGCATGTTCTTCTGAGAGGGAGTAGTCTTTTGAGAGGGAGTTGAACTGCCATTATCAAATGATTTGTCCTCATTGTTGAGTAGGAGGGAATATCGTACTGTCGATGTATCACCACCAAAAACCAGGCTAAGTTTTGGGTGATCCATAGTCTTCCTTCGCCACGATTTGTGAGTCGGGTTTTCCTACGATCAAAGATGCATACATGTTATACTATTAATTATTGGTTCGGTATATTGGTAAAATAGGTAATATGCGACATATTTCTTTACCTTTAGCCATTCTTCCCAAACTTCTGGCGATGCCGTTAGCCTTTTGGTGGTGCTATCAAATCCAAACCCACTAGCATTTAGTAGCTCAGAAGCTATTTGGAAATTTTGTTTTAGTTTTTTGACACGGTTCCTTATTTGCACTTCTGTAAATTCATAGTGGTTGTTTGTTGATTCTGTCATGGATTTTGCAATAGTAACGTACGCTTCGGTTTTGAAGCCTCTATCTCCACGCCTCCCAAGCAATATTTGCTCATGCAATAGGTTTATAAGCTCATCATCCATGGCAGGTGTAAAGACAATATTTGTCTTTTTTTCTTTAGTTGCCATCTAGAGAAAATATAATTATGATTAGGGAACCATAATAAGCCAACGACAATATTCATATTTTCTCATATTATAACATCATATATCCTGATCCGATTTATCCACACAGAAGACAATTATAGACTAAATTTTAAATGGAATAATCTAGAATAAGTGGTTACTTGGAACCCATATGAGCTTCCCAGTCATTGTAAATTCGTTTGTTTGATGAATTCAGGTACTAAACAGTTAATTGCTTTCAACATTGATGGAAGTGGCAGTATTGTTTCTCCAATCTGTAGACTATAATATCGCTAGTTCTATTTGTTACATTAGGTCTAGATGTATGTATAAATATATCGCAAGTTCTTCCTCCACTTGAATAACAACTGAAAGGATGATATATTCATACGTAGCTATTAGGTACATTCACTATCATTTCCCGTGTTAGTGTTAAACTTCATAACACATTCTTGTCTCTGGCACTCTGCTCATTCCGTTTATGTCTTCTTTGTTTCTCTTTTGAACTTTTTTTTTCTACTTATTCAGTAGATCAATCTTTGCAGCTATCATGAGAGTCGATTGCTATACACACAACAAACAAATCTCATTACAAACACAAATCCATCAAAACAAGAATCACAAACATAGCATCTCGACTTCAAGGGCATCCATCCCCATGAGCCATCTTTTTATACCCATTTAAACTCAACAACCCGTCCCCGTTTCGGTTATTCTAAAGTAAAATCTAAACAACACAAATATGTTCTTACAACTAAACAAATCATAAATCCCTTATAAAACTGAAGAACCCAGTGTTACCTTCTACCCTCGTTAGTCTCCGTCGATTTCGGGAAAAAAAATCAGACAAAGAAGAATGACAAGTAATTACTTCCCAAAGGGAAAAGGGTTATGTCTAAATTTGATGGTTTTAATGAATCACACATCGGGGGAAAAAAAACATAATAATCAATAAGACAAACATAAGATTATATTGTCAAATTGATATAGATCAATATCTACAATATTGTCCATCTATTGACATGTTATCAAAGGTAATGCAATGCATGGGATTCAATGGCAACACTATATGAGCTCCATGTGGAACAAAGCCTATATATTGTTCTGGTGGGATCCAGTCATAATCAGAAAATGTCAGAATGATCACTGTAGATCCCACATCCAATTAAGAATTACAAGTGGGTTGCCCATGAAATTAGTCTGAGCAAGCAAAGCTGAGGTATATATTAGGATGCAATTTCAGGCATTTAAGCCCTAATTTCTGCCAATTAAACATAAATCTGATTTGATATAAATTAGAAGAGGTTGGGTTTGGAAGAGAGATGGCGTGCAAATTTGAAACATCTGGGTTGAGATTATAGATAGCTCTACTTCCCCAGAAGGACACCCCTAAATTTCTGCCTCTCAAAGAACCCTAATTAAACCCCAATCTTCTATTCTTGGCTTGATATTCACCATCAATGGACGATCCGAGCAGAGAGAGAGAGAGGGGTACCCGGTGGTGGCCTCGAGATGCGTTCGTCGGCGACGGCGACGGCGACGGCGAAGGGGGCGGATCAGGGAAGAAGGTTCTGCTGCTTTGATCGGGCCCGATAAGGTTGAGTAAAGTGGAGTAAATTTTATGACTTTACTAGTAAAGTTAACTTCACTCCTCTTTTTGGCTTTCTTTGCCCTTACTCCCTTTTAATTTGCTGTAATTAAAACTTACCCCTTCTTATCTTAACTTTCAACCCTGTTTTTGAACCGAAAAGCTGATTTATATATGAAGTGACAAAATTATCATTTGATTATTTTTATATGGATGACTTGTGCGAAGGTACTCCTATCATTTAACCTATGATCGATGAAACCTATGATCGATGATGAGTTATTGCTCAACTATGAAGATCAAAGAAGAATTCAATATGATCGATCGGTTAGTGAAAATCTATCGATCGGTTTGGGTGAACTAGAAAGTAGGCATTTTGGAAGATCGATTGGGTTTTTTTTTTTTTTTGATCGATCAGATGTGATAACTCAAATCAGTGATGTTAGGTCGGGTCAAATCAATCGATCGATCGAAATTTCTGACCGACGGCTCGATTCGATTGCTTCATTATTCTTTTTTTCCTTTTCTTTAGATCAGTTGGTGTCTCGAAAACCTTTCAGGTAACGACCCACTTCAGGCTTGGACTATTCCCTCCGGGAGTGAGGCCCGACTCACTCGGCAATTCTCACTTTACTCCTGGGTATATCGAGGGGAGGAGGTGTTGAACCAACAACCTCCTCACCGAAGTATTGGTTGCTTTGCCAACTCTCCTATCACCTAGTGGGTGATTGCTTCATGATTTTATTATTCAACGAGCAAGGGGGGCATAGGACTTGTTGAGTCGAGAGAAAACATGGAACCCACCATCTTAGTAATTGACAGTGTGCAACGAATGAGCTTGCTGCTATTCAATATTGTGTGTGGGGCTTCCTACTTGGTATAAATTCTATTAAGCTCAAACCAAGGAAACTCTTAAGTAGATCAGATCTTAGATCCATGGGATCTTGATATATTTTGCAATTGACACGTGTTGTTCTTCTTGCAAACGGTTGCGTTAAACTAGTGGTAAGCTGGGTACTTGTATGTGTGGTCGCAACAGTTACTTAAAACATGATTTAGTTCCGGTAATGCTATGTATTTTCTTGTGCAGGCAAAAAAATGTCCTGATATGAAGGTATAGAAGTCTTCGGTATTACTGACGTACGTCATTATAATTTTCTTGTGATTTGTATAAAGATGTGATATATTTACATTGCCTTTTAGATGTTGTTGATTGATTTATGTCATATTACTGATTATAATCCTCAGTCTATGCTTGATTTATATTTGACATTGCTTCCTAATCTAATAATAGTCAAGGATTACACAATTCACTCATTCGTTTGTTGAAATCCAATTTATGCGACCCATAGCTATAATTATGTTGTCTTATCAGCACTACTCTGAGGCATTTAGCATATATGTTTGAAAATTTTTTAACATCGAATTTTATATAATTTATTTGAATTATTTTGTATATTATTTTTGCATTTGATTTAACATTCATACATGTTAACTTGTGAATATTGTATGGAGAAGAGATTAAGAATTCTAGAATAAGAAACAAGCTTTTTTCTCTCCCTTCGTTCTCCATATGGAGGTATATTTATACATTATTGAAGGGAACATAAATCCCTTGATTGAAGGGCATCAGATCCCTTATAAATGAGAGAGCAGCAAAGACTATTACAGTTGCGGCTATATAGTTGCAGCTGATTAACATTGACAGGTTAAACAATGAAGAATTGCAAAGTCTTCAAGTGGGAAATGACGCCTCTTCACACTCTCCCTCAAACTGATGATAGTCCATCATTAGTTTGCTAGTCAAATAGTTGTGATGTTTCTTCGATACTGATTTGGTAAAAATGTCAGCAATATGTGTTGGATGTAAATCCATGGCAGAGGCCCGCAGCGGAAGTAAAGAGAAGGTCCGAAGACCGGGAGCGGTGTGCGTTACATATCAAAATTTTCATCGAAACGATCTACACGCGCGTGTATGAATCTAGCATGGCAACTACGCGAACCCCTAACGTCAATCTAACGTGAAAGAACAATCTAGTATGCATGCATGTTCTATCTATGCTAGATCTACATGTTAGAGATCATACATGCGTGCGGATTCTTTCACCGCGACAAGTTTCTTCTTTGTCGATGGAGATGGACTCGGATCTGCTTGATATAGATTCAGTGCGACGGTCATAACTTTCTGTTCTGAACTCCGATTGGACTGAAATTTGGACTGCAGGTAGCCAACTTCAAGACGCAACTTTTGAAACAAGTTTTACCTTGTTTGGACTTCTGTAGCTCTCAAAATTATAGAAACAACACTGGTTTTCTGTACAGATTCTGGACAGCAAAAGGTTGCAGGAGATGCCTTCTAATTCACCCGATCTCACACGATGCACGGTACCTCGTCGATGGATCTCTGAGTGCCTCCATCTGACGAGCCTTCTCCTTCTACAAAACACCACGCGAGGAAGACGAATCGCCATCAAATGGCATAAGCGAGGGAGAGAGAGACGAGAGAAGAGATAGAAGAGAGAAGAGGGGGGCGGCTAGGGTTTCCCCATAGCTTGGGTGGCCGGCCCTAGGGCTTGCACCATGCATGGCTGGCCCCCCCTTCTCCCCATTCCCTTATATAGGGTCGGCCTTATCCTTTGGATAAAGCCCTAATGGATAAGGATTGACTGATTCAAATCTTCTCCCTATATATCTCTTATTTGTCTCTATCTTTTCCTTGGTTTTGAAAACAGTCAAAACTAGCCCATTTTTTGTGCCTCATGACCGGCCCTTTTATCGGAGGCAACAATCTCCTGAAACCAATGGGCCGGCCTTGACCAGTCTCTCAACACTTAGGGTCGACCCCCTTTGTACATAGTGACGCATGGTATCACCAAAACGCTCTTATGTCACTAGTTGGCTATTTCTCGTGTACGAGACTTTACAAGGCACACATAAGTGAACTGCACCAGTGATTTCACTATTCTCTGAGGTTCTCGTAGGGTTCCCCTAGTAAAGTCAACTAGTCAACTCACAACATGTCCCGGTGCATCGCACCCATGTGGCAAAGTCCATTTATGCCAAGGAATTGCTACATGCGTCTCTGCACTAACCTAGGGTTTCCCCTTAGTGCATACACGTAGCTACGCATCTACCGTGCACTAGTGCAAAGCACTCACGGAGCATATGCTTGGACTTCTCGCTTCCTCTAACTACGTTTTGTGTTTCGAGGAGATGATATAAGAACTGTACATAATATCGATAAGGTGGAACCTTCAGGGACCAGGGTTCATGGCTTCCAACTTAGACTCGATCGACACACTACCCGAGTGTACCATCGATCATCTGAGTCCGAGTTAACCTACGTGGCCACCCAGAGTGCGACGCAGGCTGCACTCCAATTCCCTCGGACTTACTATGTTCTCCCTCATACCCCTACTCTCCGCTTAGTATGGTAAACTCGCTGTCCCTCCATCTGGTGCCATGATGCAACTCGAGCGGTGGAGAATACCGTCAGACTCGAGTGCTCATATGACTCGGTTCCTTCCAGGTTGACCATATACATCGTACCTCCGATTACTCTTCCGAGCAACCGGATTCGTCACCAGTCCAACTGATAACCACCTGGCCAGGGTTTAATACGACGTAGGTCAGACCAAGGAACGCACCTCCCGTTAGGGGTGTGGATAGCCTGCAGGAGTGACACGCTGATGCAACGCCAGCCGGGTAACCCAGAATACCGTGGTTTTGGATCACTGCATCCGGATCCTCACACATTGGTGTGCCAAAGCACCACACAACTGGTTAGTCCACCAGACATGGCTCCTCAGGGTTTAGGACCATTTTACCCTAAGCAGAAACACGGCTTAGTGCACCGATGTCTGCTCATCGATCTGTGCACTGTGCTGGTTCCGTTCGGCTACAGACACTGTGCTTGGTAATGACCGTGGTGGAGACATCCATGCTCTGTCATCCCAACGGCTTATCCTGATAGAGCGACCAACCCTCATCAGAGCTGCGAACGTATTTAGGTTACATGGGACCAGTCCCTTGAGTCTCCCACTCAAGTGGATTACCATATAGCCATGGCTCTCTGTTCTGTAATCAGAACACGTACTAAGGTACGTACCAATATGCAATCCTATACTATCAACCATACATAGCTAAACTATAGGTTTTTACGAGCTGCAGACCTCACCAATTCTAACAATATGTTCTTTGGAAGAGAGGTGAGGTAATAATATTGTGCCTTGGTCATATTTCTCCCGTACGAAATTACAATCTACCTCAATGTGTTTGGTTCGTTCATGGAATACAGGATTCCTTGCAATATTTGTGGCACTTTCATTGTCACAAAATAATGGTGTGAGTGCAGCATTGGCAATCCCAAAGTCAGTAAGAAGTCGCTACAGCCATATGAGTTCACTGTAGACGGAAGACATTGCTCGATATTCAAATTCAGTCGAGGATTGTGATATTGTAGTTTACTTTCTAGATTTCCAAAAAATACATAGTATCTAGTAGTGGATCATCTTGTATCAGGACATTCGGTATAACCAGCATCAGAATAAACTCGCAACTCTAATGATGATGAGTGATAATATGATAATCCCATTTCGAGAGTCGAGCGAAGATATCGGATGATTCGATGAACTATAGTTAAATATTGTTCTTGAGAATCTAAAACAAACTAGCTGACGAGATAAACATCATATGCTATATCGGGTTGAGTCTCAGTAAGATAAACCAAGCTATCAACCACTTTTCAATATAGGGTCGGTTCATGTAAGGGATCTCCATCAAATTTGTGATACTTCACATTTAATTCTAATGGTGTGTCCACACACTTAGCATCTGTGAGACCAACCAGATTGATAAGGTCCTGAGTGTATTATCTTTTACTGAAAAAGTACCCTCTTGAATTTTGAGAAATCTCCCATCCAAGAAAGTATGTGGCACAACCCAAGTCCTTCATTTGAAAAGAGTGTTGAAGCACCTCCTTCAAGTTTTTGATACCTTGAAGATTATGTCCAATAATCAAAATGCATAAAAACATATCCTTTGGAAGTATAGGAGATGAATAGGGAGTAGTCATTCAGACTTTGCTAATAATTAATCTTCTGGAGTATATTTTTTAGTTTGTCAAACCAAGCTCTAGGTGCTTGTTTCAACCCATATAAGATATTTCGTAATTTACACATCATATGAGATGATTTGGTAGAATACTTGGGTGGTGGCTGCATATAAATTGTCTCTGAGAGATCACCATTAAGAAATATATTTTTGACATCCATTTGAAAAATATCTAAATTTTGGATAGTAGATACTGAGACCATAGCTCGAATAGAGGTCATTTTGGCAACAGATGCAAAGGTCTCCTCATAGTCAAGCTACCAATCGAGTCTTGTAGCGATCCAAGGATCCATCAGATTTTAGCTTGATCCAATAAATCCACTTGCTACCCACAACTGGTTCATTTTGGGGAAGTGGAACCATTTTCCCATGTATGGTTTGTTTCTAAAGCCTCAATTTATGCTTCCATGGCACGACTTTATTCTTTACTTTCTGCAGCCTGTTTATAAGATCTAGGAATAGAAAAAGGATCAAGTGCCCAAAACAAAGAGACAATTTGGTGGTTTGATTATTCAATGTGTACGACGAAGAGCTAATGGTGGAGATGGAGGTATTGATAGTGAAGTGGGATTATTACTTGGTTCTTGAGTCGGTGCAAGAGACGACGTAGTGAAGGGAGTTCTTACTCTTTCTTCGTTGCCTTGCATATAGTCATAGAACAAGGAAAGAGTAGTTGAAGAAGATGAAAATGGGGGTGAGCAAGTAGAGTTCAAAAAATATGGTATATCTTCAAACAATATCACATTACGTGAGATTCTCAATGTTTTGGCTTCCAAGTAATAACATCGATAACCCATTTGTGTGTCGCAATATCAAAAAAATATGCACTTAACAGAAATGACAGCCAATTTTGACCATCCAGAATTAGGAAGAAGCACATAGCAGGTGCATCCAAACATTCATAATATGGAATACTTTGAGAGTTTTCCAAAAAACAATTCAAACAGTGACTTATTATTTAGCAATGGAGTGGATAATCGATTAATTAAGTAAACATCAGTAAGAACAGCTTCAGCTCGAAATACCTTTGGCATATGTGAATAAAGACAAACAGCACGAGTCGCCTCCTGAATATATTTGTGCTTTCTTTCGGCAATAGTATTTTGTTATGGTTGATGAGGATAACTGTGTTGGTGGATAATTCCATCAGTAGCTAAAAGATCTTGAAAATCATTCGACATGTATTCTTCTTCTGAGTCTGTACGTAGAATCTTGATTTTTCCATTATACTAGAATTTTTGCAATGCATAAAAGTATTTGAACACATATATTACTTCTGACTTTCGACATAGAAAATAGATCTAAGTGTAACGTGACCAATCAGCAATAAAGGAAACATAGTAATACTTTCCGATTAAGGAGTCAATGAAAGTCGATCCCCATACATCAGTATGAATTAAATCAAAGGCAGAAGTAACATAATTCAAACTAGAAGTGAATGGTAATGTATGGGCTTTTGCAAGAGCACACAATCTTCACAAGTCTTATTAATGTTAGACTTGTGTTCAAGTTTGTTTAGTATACCCGAGAACAACAAGTAATTTAAACTTAAAGCATGAGGGTGGTTGAAATGTTACTGACAGAGCCTCCAAAGTTTATTAGCAGAATTTATTTAGGTGCGAAAAGGTATATAGGTAATAGAGTGATTGATCCAAAGTCCAAGATAAAGAACTCCTCTTTTTCTACGGCCTCTCCCAATCACCTTCCATGTTCGCAGTTCTTGTATAGAACAACCAGAAGAAGAGAATGAGATAATATAATTTTGTTTGACAAGTTGACCAACAGAAAGTAAGTTGGATGAGAGACTAGGTACATAAAGGACATCAAAGAATGATAAAGTTGTAGAATCTGGAAGAGAAATGGACAATGAACCAATTTTCTCTCTAGAAAGAGATTGTCCATTGGCAATATGAACTTTGTCATTGATAAGATATGGAACCATATTTTCTAAAACATCTAAATCACATGTCATATGATTGGAGGCACTAGAATCAAAGACCCAAGGGGTGTTAGGATTAGCCTTACCAAACCTATAACTATGGAGAGCTTGAATAATTTGTTGGAGAAATTCTAGTGTAGGGGATGTTAACTGGCTTGAAGGACCAGAAGCCTGCTTAGTTGGAGGCACGATTCGGATTGTAGATATATCAAGAGTTGGCACAATAGCAGTTTAGGCACAAGATATATGTCCCCGATGTTGATGACGTTTTCTGCACTGAGTGATGAGATGTCTAGTTTCCTTACAATAATTGTAGATATTTCGTTTCTTGCACTGAATGACGAGGTGTCCTAGTTCATGGCAATGAAACACTGGGCTTTGCTCATATTCCATCCCTTGCCCTTGAGGGAACTAACCAGAATAGCAGTATTTGTAGGCAAGTTAGGTGATGAGACGGACTTCAACCGAGTCACTTCTGCCATAAGTTTGGTAATAAGCATATTAAGACAGTAATCATCTCCTCGGTTGAGGATAGCAGCACGAACATGTTCAAACTCTTACTGCAACTTCATTAGAAATAGGTGAGACCGAGTATTCTGCATGAGATTCAGAATAGTAGGAAGAGCGAAGTCAAGGATGTCCCTATCGATCATGTCCATCTCGTTCCATATCAGCATCAAAGTAGAATTCTTGAATGCTTTTAGTTTCTTGACTCAAGGAATTGAGCTCCTACTTGAGTAAGTACAATCTTGCCTTATTGGATTGTTGGTACAGCCGTTGAGGATAGTCCTACATATCTTTTGTGGTCTTTAAAGGGCCCAAGTTAATAGCGATAGAAGTATCAACTGACTCCATGATCCAAGTTTTAATCTTGGTATTATTGACCCCCAACTTGGAAGTGGATTTTCCATCAGATGGCTTAGAAATAGAGCCATCAACGTAGCTCCACATATCCTAGCCTTCCAAGAATTTACGAAAAGAAGGAAGCCCATAGAAATTAATTCTTCCCGTCTAACTTCACGGTGAGACGATGAGGGATATTTTGGTTGTGCTCCATTATGGGATTAAAAAAAAGGTGAAGATGTTACAAATAGAAGTTGGTGTTTGATGGAACAAAGGATATGATGGGTAAATACCGTATGGGACTAAGGTGTTAGAGAGAAAAAGGTGAGGGATACCTTGGCTATAGAGGGTAATGTGAGGTGAGGGGTGACTTAATGAGATGATGCAAGGATAAAAAATATATATTAAAACCCTTAATGTAGTCTCCCGGAACAAAAAAATAATATTAAAACCCTTAACATAGTCTCCCTAAACCACGCTATCACCATGGTTCGGGGTCCAACCATTGACACTTGTTATTTCCGTCCACTAAGGATGGTTTTGGATTGGTGAGATCTACAAGCCACTAGGTGAACCCCAGGGGGCTCCTATCATAAGGACCGAGTGATCAAATGGTGGGGATTGTGGTTGGACCCCGAACCATGTTGATACCGTTGTTTGTGGTGACTATTTTAAGTCATTCAAAAAAATATTGGTTTTAGGATGATGTGTAAGATTTGGATGATAGGATGATGTATAAGGTTCATATGCAGTAGTAGATGCTTATCCCAAAGAGCTCATCGCTCCCTCGAGCAGTCGGTTGAGTCACTGATGGTATAGAGGATGCTGAAGCCGCACATGTCGGGGATCCCAGCAAGGAGGCTAGGCCTGATACCTGAGATGGAGGAGGCGATGGCCTTGAGGTAGTTGCACGTGGTCTAGCATTCCAATCTGGATGCAAAAGAGCGAAGATTGATCTACAGTCAGAGGCAGATTTATAAGTCAAGTGATTGGAGGGATCAAGCTTGATTGGGTGGATCAAGCTTCAGAAAACCGAGGCCTCCGCTATCGGAACGAGAAGCAGGAGGCTGTCGAGTCGGGACATTGCTTGTGGGTTGCTGGGTCTGGATCGTCGAGTCGGGACATTGCTTGTGGGCTACCAGATTGGGATCCTCGAGTCAGAGCATCCCTTGAAGGCTGTCAGATTGAGTCGAGAGGACTATAATAACTCTGATACCATAAGAATTCTAGAATGAGAAACAAGTTTTTCCCTCTCCCTTCATTCTCCAAATGAAGGTATATTTACATATGGTTGAATGGGATATAAATCTTTTGATTGAAGAGCACCAAATTCCTTATAAATGAGAGAGCGGTAAAGACTATTACAGTTGCGGCTATACAGTTACAGATGTCTAACATTGATAGGTTCAAAAATAAAGAATTGCAAAGTCTTCAAGTGAGAAATAATATCTCTTCACAGAGATACGTTGAGCACTATAATCATGAAGTTTCATTGTATGTCATGGAGCCTCAAAAAACTTTCATGGCAGTAAATAGTTTAAACATATAGGAATGTTTGTATGAATGATCACATGTCGACCATGTGCATGTGCTCTATTTGTGCAAAAAAAGAATACATGATTCTATCAATCCCGAAAAGTGCTAAAATAATTCATATTGTAGTCTTTAAGTATAAAATGATCTTACAGTATTAGTCTTGGTAAAATCCCATCGTCATGTTACACTAGATCGCACTTTATTTTAGAATAAAAATATTGATGTTTGTATAAGTGAACCTTTCCAGTAATGCATGTCTTATTCTTAAGGGTAACATAGCCTTTGTAACCTTAGAGCCTTTAGTGGGTAGATATAAGGGGAATCTTTAGTTATTTCATTTGTAAAACTCACTTTTGATTTAGGTTGGCAGGTCATTGGTTGTCTCAAAATTTTGGTATATGTTTAGACATATAATAGAACCTAAAACACTAACAAAGAAATTAATATACCCACTAATCATTGCCCTTAAATTATTGAAAAATCTTATTATAGGTTTTCAAAGTTTTGCATGTCACAATGCAAACTCTAAATGCTTAATAGTATAAACTCTAAATTGAATAACATGGTTCCGATATCATTGGGTTTTCTCGCTTTTCGTTTGTTGACTTATTTTAGTATGCCTTATGTCGCTTTGGAGAGTAAGCATCTATATTGATCTTTTGTTCAGGGACAATCTATTGAAGGTTTGGTTCTTGGATATTAGAGAGCGCGATGGAAGGGATGCAATTTAATCGTTTAGATGATGATATATGAATTTCAAATTTTTTCATCATCTAGATTACAAGATCGAGATCATACTAGCTACTACTATATTATGAATATACCATACATCTAAATAAAGTGCATGCATACAACCTATGGATTATTAGATGTTATATTTTAGGTCTTATAAACGCATAAGGTGAGGATCTATTGTGGTTGAGGAAGGTCGTTGATGAAGAATGAAGCCCGAATCGTGATCTTGCTATCGTCTTGATTTAACTCTTATTCTGCGCACAATGGCCGCAAGGTTAGACTTGTGGGAGTCATCTTCTTCAAATTGATCTTTTCATAGACACTCGATGAGGATGACAAACTCGAAGACGTGGACGAGGAAGAAGACAAAACCCGACTCCTTTCTCAATTTTTTTTCTTCTCTCTTTTCCTCTTTTTTTTTTTCTCCCTTTCTCTTCCTTCGTGTGGTTGGTCCCCTTGCATGGAATTAGGGTTTACTATGGTCGGTCGGCCACAGAGTATTTAAACCCATATGTAAACATACCACTATTAGGTGTCCAAGAGAATCACTTTTCATCTTGGCCCTTTATCCCTTTCCAATTGAGATGTATATCAATGCCTTGACTTTAGGCCTTTCCAACTTGAGACTCCGTGACACATTAGGAGGCCATGTGGCCACCCGTTATGTATCCTATTGGACCCATTGGCCAGCCACGAGGTGCAATCCTAGTGGGTCTTGTTCTCTATGAGAGAGTGTCATTATCTCATGAGAAGTCATATAAAAAGGGTCTTCGGATAATGACGTGCTTAGTCACCTTTATCCTCTCCTAATTAAAAGGATATTAGTAATCCTGGTCCAATTAGGATTCTAATAATGAGAGAATTAACTTGTCATTATCCTCTATAGATGCTTACGTTGACTCCCTAATAATTGTGGATTATCTTCTTAATCTGATATGATAAAGACTAGAGAGTAACTTGGAGTCCTACTCCTACTATGACACTTATGGCTTCTCCTATATTTAAGGAAATTTATCTTAGCCCATTAAATGGACATCAATGGTTAACTCTAACTTGTATGAAGGTCAACCTAGTCCACTAGGAAACTCCGGACACTTATGATATTTCCGAAAGAAAATCAATTTAGTCAAACTTGACATTTATGACAACCCCTAAAAAATAGGAGTATCAACTTAGTCAACTCAATCATGACCTAGTGAATTCTAGTGCGACTAGAATTCACCCACGATTGATTTCCACATGCCCTAAATATTGTAGATGTAAAATTGCATACTTACAGATGATCCTAGTACAACTTATTTCCAGAATCTTACAAAAATTATATGCCAAATATATCAACAAAATAATATTTTATAGTGTATTGTAGGTTTATACCCTAAATTTTGTAGATGAAAATTGTATACTTGCTAATGATCCTTATGATTGAAATAACTTCCTACACTTGTTTTCTTCAGCATAATTATGTTGCTCAAGGTAACTCATATGTTGTTAAACACTCATATTAGCTATTTATGACTCGTGATTGTCATGTCTTTCTTTGCTTGATCATAACTAGTGATAGTTCCCACTTATAATAGCTTTTATCTTTAATACCAACTATAGAGTGAGGTGATCTTTTATGCATGGGTGGCACTTCTTTTCCTTGTTACTTGTGCAAGGTCTTATTACTTGTTTTTAGATAGCTTTCTTCTATCTAATTCCTTTTATATTGAAGAATTACGTGTTGGAGATTTTCAAAATGGGTTTAATATTTAACTATTTTAATGGGGATGGTTACAACAAGGTGGTTATGGCTCCTTGGTAAGCATTGAGGTTTTGCAAGGTAGGAGGTTTGAGATCACATCCCTCGGGAGCTATTATAGTCAAATAAAGAGAAAAATGAACTTATTTGGCGAAGTGTGATTGAATCCTTAGAGGATCACTTTGGATTTTGCATGACGTGAGTCGAGTCGCATTAAGGAGCCGTTTTTCTTTTTGGCTAGGGCTAGAACCAAATGGGTTAACTCGGGTGCAGGTCCCAGTGGTCGGATCGGTTGCCTTGTGTGTGAGTCGGGAGTTCAGTGGGTTGGGTCGGCCCACCTATGAGCGGTTACACTCATTGGTCCAAAGGGTGCTTGGAGCCCCTGTTGGGTTAGTGGGCTGGATGGTTGGGCATGCAGTTGGACCAAGGGGTGCTTACTAGCACCTGCTAGCCTGCGAACCAATGCAAACCGTGGCCAATTTAGGGGTGCCTCGGATTCTATAAATATAGGGCCATATTTCACTCGATCAGAACATTGATCACTCTGAATATCCTACAGATAATTCTTTTTTCCATTTACTTCTTTGCTGGAAAACCCCGTATCCAGATTCATTGGTGCGGCATATCATCTTCATTCGTCGATCTTATCGCCTGACATTGACACTTTTTATTTTATAATTCATATATTTTTTTATTTTTTATTAAATTTTATTATCTTGGTCAAATTTTATTCCAAACCAAACTTGGTATACATTCTACATTGTGGTATATCTTTTATGTAGATATTTTACACGAATAGATAATCTTTCAAATTATATTTAAAATTTATTTTGCTTCCAACCAAACTGATTCAGAGAGCACTCAACTCTAAATCTTGCAAATTTCACATGGTATCAGTGTTAGATACCCTCACACCTCAAAATCAGGATCCAAGGGCAAGGGGAGATCCAAAGAGGGTATACTGGTCAAACATGTTATGTTACCATGTTAGATACCCTCATAGATCAAAACATGAGCCCTAAGGGAATGTCCAAAGAGGGTATATGAAGACAACAGTCACAACACCGCCCGGCCAACCCACTAGCCAATGTGGGACTAAACTCCAACAATCAGATCATGAGGTCATGTGTTAATATTCTTAGGGTTCAATTATACCTTGGTTTTCCCAGTATTCTCCCACAATTGTTATTTCCTGTGTATTTATACAGTGCACGCCAGAGGGTAGTTGAGAACCCAGATCTCGGGATATCCGCCTCCTCACAAAACCGGCTTGTAACGGGAGGTCCAAGGCTGGTATATAAACGGCCCATCACCCGTTTCCATTACCGATGGAAACACGTGGCAATGACACAATTGGAAGGAGCTCCCGGAGCATGTCTGGCTCTGATATCAATCATATGACGAATCCAGACCATTGGATACCCGTCTCCTCACAAAACCGAGCTATAAGAGGAGGTCCAAGCCTGGTATATAAATGGTCCATCATCCACTCTCAGTACCAATGTGGGACTAACCCGTGTGAGACATGATCATCTCTGCACTCTTTACCCCTCTCTCCGACAAGTAGATACTTCTTTACCCCTCTCTCCGACAAGTAGATACTTATTTCACATATATAATAATCGTGCGGGTACATAGTGGCTAAAAACTAATCGTCACAGCCCCTATCATGAGAAAGTAAGAAAGGCAAAACCTCAAACGGCACTTTCGAAAGCTTTGTAGAATTTATTATGTTCTTTCACAGGTGATCGGTGACTTCATACACCATTGCACATGCTCACACATGCTCACAAGGAGCAAGTGGGCCTCCCAATTTTAGTGCAATTTTTGATGGTAATGTAGGTCAGTGTCAAGGACCAGTAATACCATTTGAATATATTGTGGGACAACCTCGCAGCGGGAGGTGCGGGGGGCGGGCATCTCCCCACACAGTAGGATTCAGATCGTCTCTATTCCTGAGTGTCTCTATTACTCTTTATTCATTGCTCCCACCAGTAGGATCGGGACTCAGCGCTGCAGATCAATTTTCCACTGGGTTTCGTACATATGCAATGATACCGGTTGAAAATTAAAGCTTTCAATCTGCTTTCTTGACTCCCGATCCCACGGATGGAAGCAGAAATAGAGACAATCACAATCCGAGTATTAATTGCTAAAAACAATTTCTTGAAAAGAATTCGTGAGCTTTTTTTCTTTTTTTCTTTTTTTGGGTAAATTATTTATAGGGTAAATTACACATAGATCCCTTGTAGTTTGATCGATTATCACTTACACCTCCTTATGTTTAAAACCTTACAAATGTCCCCCCTATAGTTTGAAACCATACACATAGACCCCCTCTGGAATGGGGTGCAAGTGATATATTTTTCACACTGTAGAGGGGCATGTATAAGATTTTAAATATGAGAGGGTGTAAGTGATAATTGGTCAAACTACAAGGATTCTATGTGTAATTTATCCTATTTTATATGGTGGAGCGAACTATTGAATGGAATATATAAGGCTTTAGAACTAGCACATGCATCCTACCCAAAGGAAAAGGATAAATTACACATAGACCCCCTGTAGTTTGGTCGATTATCACTTACACCTCCACATGTTTAAAATCCTACAAATACCCCCCTACAGTTTGAAAAGCCGTACACATAGAACCTCTGGACGGGTGCAAGTGATGTGTTTTTCAAACTATAGGGGGACATTTGTAAGGTTTTAAACTTAAGGGGGTGTAAGTGATAATCGGTCAAACTACAGGGGGTCTATGTGTAATTTATCCAAAAAGAAAAAGAAAAAATTTATTCATACTCCAAAAATATGTAATTAACCCTTATTTTCAATGAACTTGAACACACCCCGTTTTCTTTTATCATTCCTCGTTCCTATCCCAAAAATACCCTTACTCCTTACACCTCATCTTGAATACTCCCACCTTGATTATACCCCCATAAAATTAAACACCCACCCGTTTTAATATACCCCAATTATATGCCCTCTTAAACACACCCCACTCTTAAATACATCCGATGAGGATGCCAGCTCCTCTTTCTTTTTCTATTGGTAGAGGGGTTAGATCTCTTATGAAGGAATCTGATTAGGAGAATTGGGGGTTGGGTTCGTCAACCTTCGTTACTGTTGCTGTTATTGATGACCATGACGCTATATCCACCCGCACCGTTTCCCTCTCAAATAGGTGATCAAAGGGTTGTATATTTAAGTTAGATTTTAATTGATATGTAGGGTACAAGATAAGGGTATAATAGGTATTTATAGATATGTGAGAATGTTATTGAGAAAACAATGGGAGGAGGGGGGGGGAGGGGTAATTACAGATTTTTGGGGTATAAATAAAATTTCTCAAAAAAAATAAAGAACTAGCACATGCACGCCACGTCAGAGTCAACATCCCCTCCCTCACGGCTCTTCCGGTGGCGTTAGGCCCGCTTCTCCCGAGGTGGGTGTTTTGGGGCGGTTGATTTCGGGTCCCCAACGCGGACAAGTGGGTTCCACGTGGGCCAATGATGCTCTCACTCGCTGGATTCCCCCCACATCTTCCGGAGGTACCCCTCGCAGCTGCTCCCGCTGATGCCCCGCCCGGAGGCCCTCCTGACCGTCTGCGGCGGTGCGGCCGCCGGCGGCGACGGGCCGTCGCGCTTGAGGTTGTGCCGGTACTCCACCGCCACCTGCTCGAACACCTCCACCTCGAACATGTTCATCTTGATCTTGGGGATCATCAGGTCCCGCACGTAGGCGAACGCCAGCTGGTCCCTGGGGTTGTAGGCCTCCAGCTCGTTGAACAGAAGGCAGGAGAAGAGGTTGCTGCCCACACCATGCCTCCTTGCTATGAGAGCAGTGTCCGGAACATCTGCACCGTCGATCAATCGATATTGATTACCATGCTAGCGCAAAAATAATTAATATAAACCATAAATATCACCAAATGTTGCTATGTATATCACGATATATCACGAAATATCGATCGAAATCGAATTTTTATATGAGGAACATTGTAATATTGGACAAGAAGACGACCATCGAAGTATGATCCAAGTTGGAGAAATTAATAGAAGACTTTTGCCTCGAATGTTAGACATCAAGCAATGATCATATGGACCACGAGGAAAAAAACTACACTCAACTGCGGTTGCTTCACAGCAATAACCTGTTGTTTCCCTTTTGGGAGGTTGCAGAATCGATCTTGTGTTTGTCCTTTACCGGTTTTGGCATATAATAATGTGGTGCTCATGTGGGCAAATTCAATGCTGGTCTTAGGTAAAATATTTGCTCTCGTGTAGCTGTTATAGGCTTCGACCCATGGTCTCTCTTGTGCGTAGTAGACGCTAACAATGTACCGTCCTAACTAGATAGGTATGTCTCAAACCAAAATTAAAAGAAAAAAGGTTCACAAACTATATGTAAATCTATAACAATGTCATTAATGGCAATCTATCCTTCAAAACCTCAGGGGGCAACTGTTAACCCTCGATTATATGTGGAAACAGGGCAAGCTGCATAATGGGTCGGATGGTAGCACCATCATGGAAATAGCCTCCTCTATCAGTTTCAATTTCGAGCCGGAGAATACCAAGGGCGTGCAGTCTTGATCACATCCGTGATTTGGAGAGGTCTAGAAACTCAAGTTCTGATACCTATGGACTATGGCATATATCTTTTCAACTTCTTTTTGCCTTCGGGCTGGGTAGAAAAAGCTTGTTACTGGATCTTTTCTTTATTTCTAATCGGGGCTCCTAGTCTCGTTGTTGTAATTCCTTTTAAGCTTAATAGACGGACTGAGAAATTTTTAAGCTTAATAGACGGACTGAAAAATTTCAAAAAAAAAAAAAAACATTATTGATCTTTTGAAGATGATAAGTCGCTATGTTGATGCCACATTCTTATTATTATTTTCTACCATACACACGTATAATGTGTGGATTAATTTTGAAGTTTCATTGTAGTAAAATATACATTTACATAAATATACGCACAAATGTATTTATTTATTTTTTAAATATACTTTGAGTATATATCTACTAATGCATGTGTTTCACTACAAGGAGGGTGTTTGTGGGTACCTGTGGTATAGGGATGCTTGCTTGGTGTCCATGGCTGCAGCCCATTCTCGCAGTAAGTCTCCATTTGCACCCTCAGAGACTCTACATCACCCCATTTCCTCCACCTCGCGGTGGCCATGGCCTCTTCCATGGTGTGGACATTGAACGGGTGCTTGGAGAGAGCAATGTCGACGCCCTTGGACACAACCAGGGAGTGGATCAGCAATATCGGGTCCACCGTGAGCTGCAGCTTGGCATCCAGCCAGACGCTGAACCTGGAATTGGGGAAAAGCCGGTGGATGAGATGCTTGGGTATCACCCCGTTCATCGCGGGGCTGTCGTAGGGGAGCCCGCTGCTCGGGACCCTCACGACCCTCCACGCTCCGACCATGTCAGCCTCCCCGTCCGTGCTGTTGCCGAGGACTTTGTGGGTGTGGAGGCCTTGGAGGGTGGTGTCATCTATGAACATGAAGAAGCAAACGGCTTTCAATGTCTGGGCTCCGAGCCCCTTCGGCTGGCGGATTTTGTCGTGGTCACCGAAGATCGCCGATACCACGACCAGGCCGCTGCAGCTCTCCATTGCCAATCTGTCTGCATTCAGAAGATCCAATGAATAACTCTACAGTGGACGACCCATTTCCCCCAACATTTCGATCATTCCTCTGATTTCACAACAAGATGCAGGGGCAGACATACAGATCGATTCCGATATCAGGGGAGAACAAACCCGATTCTCTAAGGGGGAATTCGCGAAGGAATCCGCAGGGGACCTCCGTACGATCATCGCTGTGGTTGAAGAACGATTTCCTCCTCTGGGTCGAGAAATTCCCGGCGAAGGAATCCCCCCCGCCTGCCAGGTATCTGAGAACAGGGGAGGGAGGAGAGGGGGATGAGGCGTTCGTGCAGAGATCGCGGATCTCTTGGAAGGCCACCCGGTAATCTGATGATCAAAGGGGTGAGAACCCATGTGTAAGAAATCGAATTTGGATCGGGAGGTGGGAGATCCGAGGGGAGAACTGGTCGGGAGGCGGAGAATTGGATTACCTGTGAAGAGGGCAGGGGTGGTGCAGGATGAGCGGGCGGTGGGGAGGGCGTGCTTGAGCTCCCCGTAGGTCTTGGGGTAGGAGAAGAGCGGGGGGTTGGGGAGGGAGGGTGGCGATGCGAAGAGGCATCCGGATTGGGAGAAGGAGACGTAGAGGGAGAGGGGGAGGGTGGTGAGGAGGTAGACGAGGGAGAGGCAGAGGAGCTTGGATTGGAAGAGGAGAGGGGTCTGCAGTCGCACGCGTTCCATCCCATGAGGGTAACTTGGTGAGAAAAATGTGATGCCCTTTGCTGTCATTTGTTAGTTATAACGTCTCTCTCTCTCTCTCTCTCTCTCTCTCTCTCTCTCTCTCTCTCTCTCTCTCTCTCTCTCTCTCTCTCTCTCTCTCTCTCTCTCTCTCTCTCTCTCTCTCCAGATGGATGTGACGTCTAAGGTCCCTGACAAAAGATCCTTCCCATTTCAAGGACCCTACATGTTTCATTTAACCTAAGGTCCCTATCTTTATATGAATAAACCCAAAACTAATCTACCCTTCCTCATCTCTCTCCCGAGCGACGACAACGGCAGCGAGGTCAACAGCACAACCTCAACCCCGACCTCGATGAGCTCGACCCAGACGACCTCGACCTCGACGAACCCGCGAGCGACTGCAGCGACGACGATAACGGGGATTCGATTAGGTCTAGGGTTCATCCCATGGTTTGTAGATTAGATCCGGTGGGGGGAAGAGGGGTTCGATTAGGTCCAGCGGGGGGATGGGGGTTCGGTTAGATCCAGCGGTGGAGGAGGGGGGTTCGGTTAGGTCCGGCGGGGAGAGGGGTTCGGTTAGGTCCGGCGGCAACGGGGGCGAGGGTTCGGTTAGGTCTGATGGCGGCAGGGGAGTGGGGGGGTGTGGAGGCGGCTCACTGGTTCGGTGGCATTTTTAAAAAAAAAATTAAAATATTGTGGAGGACAATTTCGTCCAAAGCATTTCAAAGGACTTAGGCTTAAAAGCATCTCCTTTGGAGTGGGGCTATTGACACACCAATATTTGCTCTCCCTACACCATTTGAAAACATAAAAAATATTATAAAATTACCCCCAAGTAAAATGACCAAAACAATATGTTTTTTTTTATATTTTGTTCGAGACATGTTTGGCCGACCAGGACCGAACAAGGTATAGTATGTTCGGCCGACCAGTGCCGAACATTTTATAGTACGTTCGGCCGACCACGGCTGAACATACTGTACCATGTTGGGTGGCCGAACATACTATATAATGTTCAGTTCTGGTCGACCAAGCGTACTGTATATGTTCGGCTCTGGTCATCCGAACATAAGGTTTAGATGCAGGTAGGTGACGACGGAGAGAAAATCGATGGTGGGAGAGGAATCTACGGCGCCTGGGAGATGGAGCTCGGGGAGGAGATGAGCTGGGGGAGGGGCGGAGAGGAGCTCATCGAAATGGTTGATGGAGGAGGTAGGGTGTTAGACGGAGAGAAAATCGGCGGGGGGAGAAACCTACAACGCCTGGACGGAGTGCGAAGACGAGCTTGTCGAAATAGTTGATGGTGGAGATACGGTGTTAGGGTTTAGATGTGTGGGTGTAGAGTAATTTGGGGAAGAATGATAGTATAGGGTTTTTCAAAAATTAGAGGGGTGCAATAAGTAATATTTGGTGTGTGAAAAGAAATATTTGGGGTTCAATAGCCCCACCCATTTTTTTCTTTTTTAAGGACGGCCAGTTGGATCATAATCCTTTACAACTGGTTTACATCACGTCGGGGCTGTTGGGATTATTAGATTAGATTGGGTGAAAGTGGGACAGACGAGAGGCGACAACTTAAGTTAAGCATGTCCCTCTAATAATGCTAATGCCACCAAATTATGCGATAGTGGTAAGCTCAGCATAAGACCCAAGCCACTGTAGTCAATTAATATGATGAGATGGCCACGTCACAGGTGGAGAATAGGGAAATGCTATCGTGCCAACCCTCTTTGCCAACTTGATGCGGCCGATCACATCCGTATATTGCGCCCAATTTCGATCGGTGAATCACACTCAGCCCCAATTGTCTAGCAAATGGACCGCTGTGATCGGATGCCACATCTGGCAATGAAAAGTTAGAAAAGTGGTTGGTAGAATAGCAAGGTTGATGGATATTAGATAAATAAATAGGATTTTTTTTATAATAATTTTATTATAAAATAAAATTATTTAAATATTATTATATTTTTTAAAATTTCAAAAATAACATTCGTACCGATTCTGACAACCACGTAGCGAGTCAACACGAAAAACACCCGCCACGTTGCTTAACAACGATAAACTTTGCATCCGAGATGCAGAGTTTACTTTTAAACTAAGCATTGCAAATGTATTGCATGGTTCCGTTTAATGTCCGAATTCCTATAAGTTTGGGATGTTGTTGACACTAAACACGATAACACAGCTACCGGGTTTCCTCTTAATCAAATCCACACCATTGATTTTTTTTTTTTAAAAAAAAAAGGTATCCAGCATGGTTGGATTATTTTCGGTGTTGACCCATGGCGTCATTGTCGGAGCTGATCAGAGCGCTATTTTTGAAATTTCAAAGGATATGATGATATTTAAATAATCTTAATTTTTTATAAAATTATTTTGAGAAAAAGCCCGAAATAATTCTCTTCATGGCTTTTAGCTCACTACGCGGATGCCATTGCGTTTGGGTCAGGTCCAACAACCAGATCAAGACGCCACCTGCTTCGGTCGGTCACAGATGGGTTAGGGCTGGCAATGAGCTGGGCTTGGGCCTAACAAATGTCTATTTTGAGTAGCACCAACCTAAAAAGCCCAATCCGACATACTATAAATGACGGCCAAAGGCCCATTGCCACTCTAATCGCGATTGAGCCATGCACGCCATTTGGCAAAGACGACTTCGCAACTGTTCGAAGAAGTGTGAAATCGTGAGTGTGATTCACTTGTTAGAGAGAGAGAGATTAACATCAAATGACCATTAAATGCTATTGAATAAAAATTTACCATCTTTATGGTAGGTTTAAAAATGGATTTAAAAGAGAGCCGCATTCACACACGGAAGAAGAATTTTAACTCTTTAAATGACGTCCACGTGTCACAACACGGGAGAGAGGCTTCCATTTTAGTATATAGTATAGATTATGAAGCCATTTTAATTGATCTAGCGACGTTGGCCACTTGCAATACAAGGGATCCAGATCATAGTAACAAATTCGGCGTTCGTGAATAACTCGGCTGCGGGGGGGAGGGGGGGATTTGGAGTTCGAAAAATTCAGAATAAGTTCGAGAGAATCTCATAAGCATACGACATAAAATAGATTATATTACATGAATAATTTTATATTAATATATATATATATATATATATAACTAAAATAAAATAGGTAGCACACAAAGCAGAGAGATTCATGAATAATTCACAAAATTCTTGAATTATTTGTGAATAATTCGGGAGTTAATCGGGTGTGACCCATGTTATCAAATAATTCGTTTGGCCTTCAGTTAGCAAATTATTCATGAATTTTTTAATAATTCGGAGAATTATGTCACTATGGTCCATATTTCACCGATCCGGCACTTAGAACCCGTTTGTATTAACCACAATAGATAAAATAAAATTTTAATGGTAAAATAGAGTAGAGAGATTACATGCGTGTATTCAACAACTAAAGTAACCCACTAGAGATATGAGAGCTAGCAAAGTAAATGCTTTGGTGAAGAGGCTGTGGGTTCAACTCCTCTCCTCGATTTACTGTTGGGGAATCGGCTTGCATTGATGCCAATCCCTTTTACTGCAAAATTCTTCAAGCTCTTAGGATGGTGCTCAAGGTTCAAGGATCGAAGCACTGCAAATATTGCATAATCACATAGAGAATACGATACACCAATACAGCAGTAATGGACACCACAGATTCACCAATTAAACAAGGATTTGGATTATCACTAGCAAGAGAATACCTATGCAATGGTCACCGTTTGTCAAGCTGCAAACCCTCTGCTTGATCCTCTCACAGAACACACCCATGAAGTAGAGAACAATCCGCTCAAGAGATACACAGATATACCAGAAGATCGCCAAAAAATGAAAGCGTCCACCGAAGTAGAAGCCGAGGTAGGCGCACGGAATAACCTAGATGAAGATTTAGATAAACTTGAAGGAGAATCCAGAGACAAACCTCTACTCTCTTCCATTCTATATTCTTCCTCTCTTCTTCTTCTTTCTTCTTCTATTTCTCTTCCTCCCTTCCTCTTTCGTCTCTCATTGTGCCAAACCCTAGATCGGGTTTCTCGTTCTCTCATCGTCCTTCAATTTGCACTCAATCCTTTACCTAGAAGAACCACTCCATCGTGGTCACCGACCGCCATGCTGTCACAAGTATCCAAGAGCCTGGGGGGGGAGCGTCATGCCGACGACCCCCGATCTTTCAATCCTCTCTTGCAACTTGCTCTTCTCCGTAGAAAATCTCGAACACCACTATAGCCGGTGCCGACAATTCCCGCGTTAACCCTAGAGCCACACCCCTCCTCCTTTTATAGAAGATGAAACATATAGCCTTAGGATTCCCAAACAAACCAAAAATCCACAGTCCTTACTCATTCAACCCACACTGAGCCGCCCGGGTGAGATTCATATAAGCTCTGTCTGCATATTATGTATTGACTGCGCCCGAATTACTCAGTCAATCACCCGGACGAGTTGATCTTGGGTTCTGTACTTCGGGCCAGGTTTTAATGGGCCAAAACTCAACATTTACCTAGGAGTGAAGTGGGAATTGCCAAGTGGGTTGGGCTTCATTCCCAGAGGGATTAGTCCGAGCCTGAAATGAGCATTGCCCGACAGGTTTCGAAAAACCCGTCGATCTCAAAGAAGAAAAAAAAAACACTTTGTCATCCATGTTTTATTCATCTACCAAATACATAATGTGGGTAGCATTGGTCTAAATCAAATGAGTGGTTGTTGGATGACTTTTACGCCATCATAACAGTTTATGACATCCTTGTACCAAAAAAACAAACATGAGTGGCCAATCATCTTCAAAATTTACAATATATACTAGTAATGACCGTGCCTGTCGGCACACAAAAGATTTCGTGGGTGAGAACAATGTTTCGAGGAAGGTGACAATATTTCGAAGGTGGAAAAAAAAATTCTAGGACTGCCATAATATTTCAAGAGTGTTAACAATATTTTATAAGCGATGATAATATTTTAATGAAGGTGACAATATTTCGTGAGCAGTGATAATGCTCGTGTCTGTCAGCACTCGGACGGGTTGGCAATGGACTCCGAAAACCCAAATACCCGACCCAAAACATTGGGTATGGGTACAAATTTTGTACCCGAAACATGGTTTGGGTAGGGTATGGGTATAGGAACTCTACCCGATTAATCTTCGGTTATGGACATGGGTACCTCAATTCCCATACCCGATACCTGGTTGCCATATAACCAAATTCTAACCAAACTCATTGTCATACCCAAATTCT
>OX393558.1:8038914-8396414 GCA_947650365.1 Chamaelirium japonicum
TCGAAATTGATATTTCAAACCTTGGTTCCGGGTCCGGTTCAACCGGATTGTCTGCTCTGGTTTTTAAACCACTGCTTTAGACTGTGGAGTGCACTAATTCTAGGATCAGGGATTCTCGCAGGTGAGAGACCAGAGATAGTCTTGCTGACGGAGGTCGGTATCGCGGGAGGCCAATCTCGCATGGCTTCTGCTTCAGCATTGAAAGATGCCTGGATCAGGACCGCAACGGATCTGGGCATCAAAATCCTGGACATTGGGATGATCGAGCATAACAGGGCTCTCGAGGGTCATTTTAGTTTCTTGCGGGAACCGACAGACCATGAACCAAGTATGGTGATCGGCTGCGATATTTCTTCAGTAGCGGACTCGATGAAAGTGGCAGATTGGCTGCTCAGATCGAGAGGAAGCAGTAGATCCGGCGATCTCATTGTTGTGACCGGTTCTCTACATATCGTTGCGTCGGTCATAGCTTCTACACACCAGTAAGCAGTTACTGATACTTGTGTACTCTTCATAAAGTTCTGTAACTGAGGCAAACTTGGTCTTGATTTACCTTCCAAAAAAAAAACGTGGTCTTGATGAATTTATCATCATGGTTGGCTTCATAGGTTGATGATACAATAGACCCTCTATTATAAATTAGTCAATCAAATTAAAAAAATATATTATTCTGCTATCTTTTTTTTGGGACCTCACGGTAAGTATATCGCATGTTAGTGCATAGAGCACAAGATAGACCGGAGCTTGAATCATCACCATGCCTGTAATATTGCCACACATGAGCAATGATTTTTTATTTTTTTTCCTAGGGACCCCTATAGTGGTCAATACATCACCTGTTAGTTTGCCGGCACAAGATAGACCAAGGATTGAAACTCACCATAGGAGCAAGAGAAATGTTCTGATTTTTAATAACTTCACAGGTAGGAAAGCTCGCCATTAAAGACGAGAGGGATACGCCCACCACTACAGAGCGGGAGGAAATATGTCGTAGCACTTATTCGAACCCTTGGCCAAGGCCATGGGTAGCACATGTCTCACAAACTGAGCTATCAGTTGGAGACACAGGATCAAGGATAAACCCGCCACAAAGATAGAAGGAAAACCCACGGAATGGGTCGCGTCTCCTTCTAGAGGTATTGTCTTGATGTGTTCTTTCACTTGTTTGATGAGATCTGCAATGCAGGTAGAGCTGATGATGACGATACTCGCAGCGTTACGCTTGCTGTTACTATAAATGGGACGATGTTATATGCTCAGATGCGAAAAAAGGGTGATTGAGATATCACCAGGAGTACAAAGGTGGATCTCGAATGTGCAGTGTTAGTGATGCTGTTAGGAGATGACGGCTAGGGTTTGAAGAGAATGAAATGCTTCAACTCATTGAAGGACTAAGCCCAATATATATGTACAATATAATCCGACCCGACTGTACATAGAACTCGACCCATCTATTCATTAACAGATGCGATGTCAACAAATTTCGAGGACAACTAGCTATCCAACGATTCAGTGGATTGCTTGGGACCACAATCTATGTGCGGATTTCTTAGCAAGATCGACTTGTGTGTGTTCTGGCGGCTTTTGGGCGGAGGACTTCCCGATTGAACTTCGCCGGCTAGCTGAAACCGACATCTCGGTCACTCCCTTGTACGAAAAAAAAAGCATTCTCTCATTTAAAGACTCCGCATTTCATATGTATCATTCTCCCACTTGAAGGCTAATTTTTTGGACAGTGGAAATGTACTGGAAATCATATGTCCAAACGTCAGTAAAGATCAGGTGGCTGCGGCTTAAATGCTTTCCTCAGTACGACAATCCCAAGCTTGTATAGAAGGAGAAACTGGCTCCAACTAGGGATGGCAACGGTGCGGTTTTAGTACGGTTTTGGATAAAACCGAAACCGCACCGCAATACCAAAACACGGCAACCATCACACCAAAATCATACCGTACCACGACGGTGTACCATTATGTAAAACCGAAACCGCACCATGTGAGGCGGTGTACTACGGTTTATCACTAGAATGACATAAATGATGCGGTTTTATACAGTTTTGGTTAAAACAGAAACTGCATCGCACCGTGACGGTTTTATATTTTGGCAAACCAAAACCGCACTTTGCAGTGTGGTATACCATGGTTTTCGGTTTTAAACCGCACCATTGCCATCCCTAGCTCCAACAGTTGATGTGGCAATTGACGATTGGACCATATCAACTTGATACCTGTAGTGTCTACTACTCCATAAACCTATCATGTGGGCATGGGCGGATCTAATAGTTGGCTCGGTCGGGCTATAGCCCGGCCGAGTTTTGAGAAAAACTATCTCATATTATTAAGTACGTGTCTCAGCCCGCATCAACCAAGACGTCAGCCCGCATCAACCCAGCGAGGCACTTGGCCCCTCGCGACACGTACGTGAATCGCTATCACCTCTGAGTCCTCACAAAACGTGAATCGCCGCACAAAACACTTAACCCCCCTATAGTTTACTTTGTTCCAAAACGCTCCCTAAAGTTTGAAATGTTAGCATAATACTCCTTTTGTCAACTACTTAATTTCTCTCATTTTGTAATTTTTATTTGACTTCAATGGGGCAAAACATAGTTTTTTTAACTATAGGAGGGTTAAATGTTTTTGAGCTAAAATTCAGGAGGATAAAGTGTAATTAACCTTTTTTATATTAATATAATTTCTTGTACCGTCGATGTTTCCTTAAAAAATTTTGCTTAGTATTTCTTTAAATAGTAAAAGTTTGATTGTAAAAAAAAAAAAAGTTTAGTTTCAGCCTAGTCCAAAAACAATTTCTGGCTACGCCCCTGCATGTGGGGCTTATATTTTCACTTTAAAATCAAGGTTTTTTTTTTAATTAATTTATTTCATGATAATAGATTATGGTCCAATCATTGATTGCCACATCAGCTTATTGGAGTCCGTTACTCCAACGACTGTTGGTGCCAAGTAAAAGGTATTGTTCTTTACTAAATTGATCCATATGGTTTCTGGCAAGAGCATTCGTTCGTTGGGGTGAGAGAGGTGGTGGCCTTGTTCCAGGGTGTAGTTTCAAGAAACAGTACGGTTGGGGAGAGAGAGTGGGCCGTGAGGAGAGATGGGAGGGCGCCTCGAGATATTATTTTGCTACCCGATTGGTTTTTTTTCTCTCTCATACACACCTATTCACTTGGTCAGAACTCAACCTTGCAATGTCATCCCTCTCTATCTCCAATCATTTCCTTCTCCGGTATCCAGCCTTAATCGATAAGTACCCCTATCTGCCTTAATCCATAAGTACCCCTATGGGTAGCACCCAGTCCTGATCGACAGGTACCCCGATGGGATATCTATTGGTCAGAGATGGATGTGATTCACCGATCGAGACTGAGTGTTAGTGGAGGACAGCGGGGGAGGATGATCAGAGGACAACTGAAGGAGGACAATCGGGGGGCCAGTCGAAGGAGACTGAACGTGATTCATCATCGAGGTTGAGTGCGATTCATCAACAGCGGTGAGGACGCACTGCTGGAGGGAAAGGAGGAGACCGGAGTGGTCGGAGTGGCTTGCCGGTGGGGGGTTGAATGGGTCCACGATCATCGGATGGTGGCGGGGCGCCCCTTGCACGACGAACGCCTTATGGCCCCCGCATCCAATAATGACGTCACTCCCGGGGTCGCGTGGGGCACGTCCAACGGTGAAAGACACCACCAGGGGTCCACCCTACTGCAACTTCAATCACTGCCCCTACTTAGAATCTCATCAACTGATCAAGGGGTCCACCCAACTGCAAGGAAAATGCTATTTAGCCATCCTGTTTCCCACCCAGATCGGGCCATCCTGACGTAGAAGCTGATCACAGCCGTCCGCTGCACCCAGTCCCGATCGGTAAATCACGCTAAGCCCCAATCGGCAGGCTAAAGAACGGTGTGACCAGGTGCCACGTCAGGATAGCCCTATCATGACGAAAAACTAGCAGTTCTTTTTTTTTGTTTTGTTTTTTGGTGAATTACACTTTGTCCCCCCCTAAGTATAGCTCAAAAACATTTAACCCCTCTATGGTTAAAAAACTAAATTTCGCCCCCTTCAATTCAGTTTTGATCGGATAAAAGTTACCAAATGAGAAAATTAATTAGTTGACAAAAGGGGTATTGTGCTAGCATTTCAAATTTTAGAGAGCGATTTGCTACAAATTAAACTACAGGAGGGTTAAGTGTTTTTTATCTAAACTTCATGGGGCAAATTATAATTTACCTTTTTTTAAAAAAAAAATTTATTCATACCACAAAAATATGTAATTAGCCCCTGTTTCCAACAAACTTGAACACATCCCGTTTTCTTTTATCATACCCTATTTTTATCCCAACAATACCCTTCCTTTTACACCCCACCTTGAATACACCCTAGCAAAATAGCCCACCCCATCATGATCATATCCCATTTCTTGCCGATGTTGAAGCCCCATAAGTATAGGGTACCCCATTCCTTTCCGATGTTGAAGCCCCATGAGTAGAGAGAGAGAGATGTCTATCTTCTTTCCCCATTGCTAGAGGGGTTAGATCTCGTTTGGAGGAATCCAATCGGAGAAATCTTGACTGTAATTTATTTTCAATTGCAGTCAATGCCTAAAATGTTATATTTTAGGTTTTAGTTGGATGTGGGGTATAAGATAAGGATATAGATAATATTTTAAATTTGTTTGTGTAAGTTACTCTGAAACGGATGGGAGCCGGCGGCTAGTTACAGATTTTTGGAATATGAATAAAATTTCCCTCTTTTTTTTTTTTTGGAAGGAGCTGAATAGCAGTTGTGCCACATTCCATAATAGAAAGAAACTGGGTGATCCTAACCGTCCGACCCGTGAACCTCTATAGGGAATTACTCTATCGGAAAGGTTCAACGTACGACCAGGGCCATTTCGTCAAGTCACCTCTCCAGACTTAACGGGTCTCAAGAACCCATTCGAAATTTGAAATATATTACCGTTAGAGCTCCCCTGCAACTCTCTCTATAAATACCAACAATCTCTCTCTCTCTCTCTGTCTGTCTCTCTCTCCACCCATCCTCCAAAACCACCTCTATCTCTGTCTGTCTCTCTCTCTCCCCATGGCAGAAGCCGCTCCCAAGAGAGGAAGGAACAGGAAGCCCCTGAAGACCCTCTCATCGAATGACATCAACATCTCGGCCGGCAAGCCGGCTTCCTCCCCTCTTCCCTCTGCAGCCATGAAGAATGGGCACGGTCTATCAGTGATCCTCTCACCAACGAAGAGCAAGAAATTCATCACGAAGCCCACCGCCTCCGAGAAATCCTTTGCTGATGAGTTGCAAGCTATGCAGAGGCGGCTCGAGCAGCTCCACCTCGAGAAGGAGAAGACGGAGGAGCTCCTCAAACAGCGGGATGAGATGCTCAAGCAGAAAGAGGAAGAGCTCGAGAACAGAGGCAAGGAGCAGGAGAGGCTCCAGAAGGAGCTCAAGAAGCTCCAAAAGCTGAAGGAGTTCAACCCCACGATGGTATGATGTTTTAGATTTAGATCCAAATCCCCCCCCCCCCCCAATCGTTTCTATTCGGCATCCCTCGATGGAATTTTCATGGGGTTACTTGTTTTCTTTACGCCGAGTAGAGCTTTCCCCTCGTAAAGTCTCTGAGAGAGAAGGAACAAGAGAATAAGAAGAAGAAGAAGAACAAAAAGGGCTGCACGGAGACGAAGAAGCCATGCCAGCCGTACATCTTGTGGTGCAAAGATCAGTGGAGCGAGGTACAAACAGGGATCTATCATCATTTCTCTCGGTTTCGGATCAAGACTTCAAACAAATCATGATTTGGGTTTTGTGATTTCAGATTAAGAAAGAGAACCCAGATGCAGATTTCAAAGAAATCTCGAATATCCTGGGAGCGAAATGGAAGAACCTGAGCGCCGAGGACAAGAAGCCCTATGAACAGAAGTACCAGGAGGGCAAGGAGGCTTACCTGCAGATCGTCGGGCAGGAGAGGCGTGAGAACGAGGCCATGAAGCTATTGGAGGGAGAGCAGATGCAGAAGACGGCAATGGAGTTGCTAGAACAGTACATCCAATTCAAACAGGTTTATTATCCCATTAAAGATGATTTCTTTCTTTATTATCAATTCAGATCCTTTTTCCCTGGTTCAAGAATCTAAATGCATGGATGATTCTTATGTTTTTATTGCAGGAATCTGATAAAGAGGGCAAGAAAATTAGGTAATGACCCCATCAAGATTCATGTTTCCTTCGTATTATAGCATCTCTGTAATCCCCCTTTTCCCCTCTTCAGGAAAGAAAAGGATCCTTTGAAGCCTAAGAAGCCCATGTCAGCTTTCTTCCTCTTCTCGAAAGAGCGCCGTGAGGCGCTGCTGAAAGAGGACAAGACTGTTGTCGAGGTACCTAAGAATCCCGTGCCATCTCTTTTTCCCTATTTCAAGTAGTCGATATCTTGGAGCGAATTCGATCGATTTCCATCTATCTACCTACAACTTGGCAGATTGCAAAGGTAGCAGGAGAGGAATGGAAGATCATGACGCAGGAAAAACGAGCACCTTATGAAGAGGTCTCATCGTGTCTTTCTCTTCCTCTGATCATCTTCGGAAACGAACTATCACGCTTGGTCCTGTGCTAAATTCTTGGTTTCTTGCAGATTGCTATGAGAAAGAAAGAAGAGTACGACCAACAGACGGAGCTTTACAAGAAGAAAAAGCTCGAGGTAAGAGGTTACCTGGGTCACCTGTCCATCTTTCGGTTTAGATATGTGATGCTTATGTTATTGAGTTTTCACCATGGAACACAACAGGAAGCTGCGACTCTAGAGAGAGACGAGGAGGAACAGAAGAAAGTTCTGAAACAAGAAGCTCTTCAGCTGCTCAAGAAAAAGGAGAGGACAGAGACAATAATCAAGGTGCAGATTCATTCATCACCCATCTTGTTAGTTTTTAGATTTAAAACATGTTGCTAATCGACCACCAATTTACTGTCGGCCAAGCAGAAGAAAATGAAGGAAATCCACCAGAAGAAGAAACAGAAGGAAGAGCTGACTTCAGATCCCAACAAGCCGAGGAAGCCAGCGTCCTCTTTCTTTCTCTTCAGGTTTTAAGCACTCTAAATTACAGGTTTCATCTTGTAGTATGGCTGTCACGACATTTAGAAAAAGCTAATCGGGATTTCTGTAACTCAAATTTCAGCAAAGAAGCAAGGAAACAGCTGCTGCTGGACCGCCCGGGGATTGGCAATTCTACACTAAGTGCTCTGGTTTCAGTGAAATGGAAGGTCTTCTACTTAGATCATTAAGACTTGATAACTTGCCCTCCTGTTCCTTTATTCTCTCTCTAGACGATATGTTAGATTTCATATAACATTCATTTACTGTTATTTGTAGGAACTAAGTGAGCCAGAGAAGCAGATATGGAATGACAAAGCAGCGCAAGGCATGGCTGCGTACAAAAGAGAGATGGAGGAGTACAAATCGATTGCCGCAGCCAGCAATATAATCCCTAACACTACTAATGAATCATGAGCTTGTGATATTAGGTTCATTAAGTTCTGCTGAACATCGCCAGCATCGTTTTCATTTATCTGATCAGTGATCATTACAGACATCTGTAATATCGTTTGTCCTTGATTGATACTTCGCTAATGAATGATGATTTGTGATGCATCTTGGTGTCTATCATGAAAAAATCAAACTAGTACATAATTTTCTAAATTCCTAATAACATTTGTGGATTCCAATATAGAAGAGAAATGTGCAGTGTGAACATCTTTGGAGGTTTGGAGGTGGACACCCCCCCCCACCCCCCGCGTCCAACCGTCCTCCATTTTGGAGATCTGCATTTTTGGACTCGTCCATATTTGGAGGTTTAGAGGCCAACTTGTGTAACATTGTTCATCATCCTTAATGCCAAAAATATCCTGTCTTATGGGATTTTTATCCCATTTGATATTTGAGTCCCAAATCATGTGTATAAATAGAGTTTTTTAATACAAAATGGGGATATGAAAAGAGTTTTTAATATAAAGTAAAGAGAATTAAATTATGAAGGCTTGTGGTTGGGAGTGCAAAATCAACATTATCTCCATTTTGGAACGGTTGGAGATGCTCTTAGTGAAACAAAAGAGGAGGCGCAATACCTGTGAAGACAGCTAGAAGCATGAACAAATTAACTTCTGCTTCTACTACCTGTGATTGCATCACATCTTGTCGTCCAGAAAACCGTCATTGCCGCCAAGCCCGAATGAGAAAGGTTGAGGGTTTGATGCTAGGCTGAAAGGTGGTTGTAAAATACCAACTCAAACTATGAAATGTGCTCATAAGATGATCGTGACAAAGATGAGGATGCTGAGGTGGATGTACGAAAAGACTAGGAGAGATAGAGTGAGCAATGAGTGAATTAGAGAAAGTGTTGAAGTGGCACTGATGAGGAAAAGATAATGGAAAGAACAATAAGATGATTTAGGCATGTACAACAACATAGAGCAGATGCGGCCCCGATAAGATGAGGGTCCCAGATTAGTGTGGTCCAAGGAAGAGGAGACCTAGAATAACATTGATGAAAGTTGTTAGAAAAGACATGGAAAACTTTAATTGACAACATATATTGCCGTAAATAAAAAAGAATGGCGATATTCATAAAAGCCGACCCCAAGTAGATGGGACATGGCTTGATGGTTTTGGTAACATCTTGTCGTCTAGAGTCTTGACAATTTCATAGTTAGTTTCACTCCTAAGATCATCAACACCCTTTAACAAGCCATGTCTATGACCGAATTAATTCACTGTCTCTCTTGAGTGATGAATCCAAAATCACAGTACACAGGCCATTAACATAACAAAACAAACAACCATAAGGGTATCTTTGTTTGAGCCAAGGTTTAATTCTTCACAATGGATGCACAACGGGTTGGATACAGGTAGTATCCATGGCTATCAAAGAACAGTGCCAGTACTCAACAATGGACCCCATCAAAGACTGTAAAGCTAAATAACTAAGGAAAGGACAGCACCGAAGTCTACTTTACATATTTTTGTAGAACATTTTTTTTCATGGTTATGAACAAACACAAAAGTAATACAACAAAACCACTACATACCAGAACACATCTCTAGGAAAAACCCACATCATTCACAAGGATGGCTTTGACATAACTCTAGCCTCTTACTTATTTTACACCACTTGTTAGACTGCAGAGCTCTTGCTTCAGTGTTCTGTACAACTCATGATGCCTCTTACATTTCTGATTCTCTTCAGTAAAACAGATAAGTGCCTTTGCAACCGGTGATACATTGTTGTCTAGCCACGGTAATGATCACCTGATAATAGAATTAACTGGATTAAAAAAAAAATTATCATCAATAATAGGTAAAGACATAACATCATATCCTATTAAAACAAAAGCAAAAGCTCTGAAATACAAGTAGCAGTTGCACTTTTACCAATAGGAATTTCACACTAAGCTGAAGAGGAGCATCCGCGGATGATTTGCAACTCAGACCCACCGTTACTCTTCAGCGTGTAGTATAAGGAAAGATATTCATTTCGAAATTGAAACCCAAATGGATACGATCAAGAAATTTACTTCAAGACCTTGTGATGTCGGACCTTGATGTTGCATCACCGATGGAGAAGGGAGAAGGAGGGTGTGGAGTAAGATAACCACCGACCTCACATTGACATAGCCCTAGGCCTTGCAGAGAAGGCATCACACCTCCATCGTTTTGAGGTCTCACACCTCCAATACCTCAAGTGAGGCTCTCACTTGGGCTTATCCCAACACAAAGACCAATAAAGGTCCACATAAATATACCTAAACAGACCCAATTGGGCTAGGACAAAATCCACAATAAAAGACAGACTCAAAAGAGCCCAGCGTAAAGGATAAAACATGACTAGGGCTTCGGAATCCGCGCTGACAAGGATAGGTCCTCAATCTCCTGATAGATGTGCATGTGCAAACTTGGATCACATCACCTTGGTATCTCCTTGGCAACCGGCTACTCTTTTTTTTTTGTGACAATCGGGTGGCTCTTCATATTGTTGCTAATGCAGTCTATCATGAGAAAACAAAACAAATCGATTATGGATGTAATTTCATGCGTGAGAAGAATATTGGTGGAGTTTTACAAACCGGTTACATATCTACACATGATCATCAAGTTAATGTGTTTACTAAAGCTCTTGGCAGGATCCATGTCATCTAACTTATAAGCAAGTTGTGCATTGTCAACCTTCACATACCACCTTGAGGGGGAAGATTACACAAGATATTCCGAATTCTTATGGATACGAGAAAGGGATCCTCAGTTCCTAACCATCTTTATCCATTTTGAAATTCAAATTCAAAAGGATAAAATAAAGTGTTTCTTACCAACTTTATTCCTTTTGAAATTAAAATTCAAATGGATACAATCAGGAATTTATGGGATCTCATTCTTTTGTTATTCACTTACATATACCACCAAGAGCATATGAAATCAAATTAACTTTTCAACGACCATATGTTTGCCTATTTCAAAATTAATATATATCAAATATCATAGACGCATTTCACCAATTCGAAATATGAAATCGGTAACAATATGTTACAGACATGGCACTTTTAAATAAGAAATATGCAAGCACATTTGATTTGACATTGCTTTAAACCTATGTTGAGCTTACCTACCTGATAAATGACATGCAACACAAAAAAATTTATTAATAATATAACATACATAAATCATGTGTGTGTGAGAGAGAAAGAGAGTAATAAATGAAGTTCGATCACTAATTCAATAATGATTGCTATTGGATTTACTCTTATGAATTATCCACATAGTATTTCAATTATGTCCATCAGATGCCACCATAAGTCTAAAAGGACTGGCAAACTCAAGGGCCTCCGGTGTCAAATAATGAATCACCACCACCACCATCACCAACCACCACCATTGCCGAATCCGCCATTTCATCATCCAAGTCTTATCCCACAATAGCGGGTCGATTATAAGGAATATTGAAGAATTTTTCAACTAGTTAATATGATGTTAACCCTCTATTATTGGTGCCGAAAACCTGGCCAAGGCACCTTGGCAAGAGGGCCATATTCCAGGTAAACTAAAAGGCCTATTGGTAGGCAGGGAGACCTACCTTGTTGGTTACACAATTCAGAATCATGCAACCAAGGAGCAACGTTTCAATGTTTCCCTAGTCTTCGAAAGAGTCTAAATGGAAAAGGTACAAGGCAAGATTTGACATAGGCATTCATCTATGTCGCACAAATCATAAGCTAGAGAGGTGAAATGAAACAACATTCCAATGGAGGATGAGAGCATATTCAACTTTCTTCAAGCCAACTTGTAGCGCACAAAAAATGTTCTTATATACTACTTGTAAAGGTTTTATAAATGCACCTTTTACATTATTTTACGGTACATACTTTATCCAAGCTACTACTAATTTATTAAATATGATAATTGTGTCTACATTTCAAGGTTTAAGAATACGGGTTTGGATTGGGTAAAAAAAGAGTAGGTCGGGTTCGGTCAATTTGGTCGTTTTGGCCATAAATATATTAAAAAATAAAAAATTAGGGTATGATTCGCTCTACCTAAATTCGGCGAATCAGATTCAAGCCTTGTGATACATGAATCATGGAATAACTACTAACTACATATATCATTCAAACAAAGAGGTTGATGATATGACCAAAATCCGAATCAAACCAGATTCAGGGGCATAATTAGGGTTTTGGATTGGCCCAAATTCGAACCGCTACGAGTCCGGACGAAACCACAAACCGTGCTGCATTTCCATTGCGTGGAGGTTTAGTGAAATGAGACACCTTGCTTATTTTTTTAGCTGGCCGCTTGAACAGGCTTGCTCATGCTACGTCAAGTATGTGACCATATTGCATATATCTAAGTGGTTCCCAAACTCCTTATCCCTCTCTCTTTAGATTCTAATTCCTATGAGACCAAAGAAAATAAGAAACAAATTAAAAGGAATATTTCAGAAATAGGATATCCTTTGTGGTAGGACAATAATTGTCTACTACAGTTTTGCTTATGATTACGCCTTACTAATACCAATCTTACTAACATTATTGTTTTCAATAAAAGAGAAATTTTGTTTTGACTAAAACACTTATGGACCTAAAGAATCTAGATGTATATATATATACATTGCCCCTTTAAATGTGAGATATACTTATGTCTATTAAGCACCCACTCCTAAAGGAAACGATGAAGTTAGGCGACTTAGGGCTACCAGTGCCTTTTACTTAGTTACTTTTCAATTGTCATGTTTTTGTTTAATGCATTTTTTCCTATCTTCAAATTAGATAGAAAAGAAGTATTACTCCTATGTTGTTTCCTTCAAGCATCCACATACCTCGTTCGTCATCGTATTAAGCATCTGAAGGCTTAGAAGGGGAGTTTTCTCACATCTCAGAGTTTCCTCTTGTTTGTTTATTTTCTATTGCATACGAACTTTGCTTTAGATTGTTCTTTTCTTGCTTAAAAATGACAATTAATTTCAGAAATCATCTCGTGTTGCACCTTCATATAGTTGGCATTCGTTGCATTGGCCTAGGGTTAACTTATGGTTTAATATTGCTTTGTGTCAACCCTAGTCACCAAACTCTCCGACTTATTAAAAAAGTCTGGTTTTAAATATGAACTTAAAATATGAAGAAAAATTGCTGATTTTTAGTGTGCCTTGCTTAGTAACCAAAATCTATCGTTTTTATCGTGACTTTCTCAATATGTCGTTATATAATAATGGGTTTTAGTGATAATGAATCCTCAATGTTGTTGACGAATTTATGATTTGTAACTAGTTTTCAATCAATGGCTTTGGACTTGTTGGGTTTTGTAATATTTATTCGAGCATGATAGTACATTGATATTTAAGCAATTTTGTTAACGAATCTTGATTGATATTTGCATTCCGTTTTTGGTGATGACTAGTCTGATATTATTAAACTTTATATTTATAAATTATGAATGTATTACTTCTTTAACATAGGCCAAAAGTAATTGTAATATATGAACCAATAAAATATTATTCTTATTTTATCTCCCAAAGATTTTTTTTCTCGAGTTTTTTCTTTTTCTCTGGGAATTTCACCATACCCGATTAGATCCCAAACCTGATCTTTCCCCGATTTTCCTCTTTTTATTCCAAATTTTTAGATTTTTTTTTCTTGAGCATTACATGAGCATAATAATTGTCGAACCCGAACTTGGTGACTATGATATCGTCGCCTATAGTCTAGGTTTCACAAAGTTTGTTTGCTGCAATTTAATTTCAGATTGCATATTCTCATCCATTTTAGACTGCGTTGCATAGTAAAGTTGTCCCCTGGGTTGTCGGTATCACTAATATGATTATGAAAGATATCAAGGTATTGACCGTAAAGGATGCCACTAATTAGTACATGTATCAATAAGAAATCTTAATCAAATTGATGTCAGTATTTATTAGTTAATCCTCATTGTGGGTAGTTCAATATGTTCCATACACATCCAACACGCTACCATGGAGTCTCCACTCTAATGACTGAGATATCCTTAAATATATTATGGAGGTTACGTTTGTTACAATCTCCACGGACAAAGTATCCACCCTCATCAGTAGCTAGAACTCACAATCTACAAGTCACAAGAAATGGTGACATAGATTTCTTGTGCATGGCTGACGCTCAATATTACACCACCTCACCTACATATGGTATGTGGACCCCCACCTAGAGAGTTATATAGCATCAATATGCCTAATGTCATGAAAAATTCTCAAACATGTTTAACCATGAACAATTCGCAAGGATTAGATCTTAATTTATTATGTGCCATGAATAAGGATTATCCATTTGGGCACCATCCTAACAAAGTAACAAGTATGAGGCATGCTAGATAGGGAATAGAGAGATACATGGTTATCCTTATTCGATTTGGTGAAAGGCACTTCATTTTCACGTTATACAGTTCTACTATTTTTTTGTGATCTAAATGGCACCATAGTTGTCAAGGCGCAGTGAGGCGCGCGCCTGAAAGGCGATTCAGCCATATGCGCCTCAGGCGCTTCCTGGTGAGGCGAGCACAGCAAGGCGTGGCTTAGGCGCGCCTTTCAGCGCCTCATAAACCAGGCACAGGGCGGACAAGGCGCGCGCCTTACTGTGTTTGGTTTTTTTTCTGGTTTTTTTTCAGTTTTTTTTTTTATCGGTTTGTTGAAGAAGAAGTGTCTTTTAGAGATGCGGATGGCCATGCCAATCAAGATGATGTGGAGGGTTTATTTGCTGATGATGATGAGTGATTGGGTGGTTTTATGAACGTGTCCTCTGTTTGTTGAAGAAGAACTTGTTACTTTGTCCTTTGTTTTTTTTTGCGAACGTGTCCTCTGTTTTTTAGTTCTTGTACTTCTTGATCTATTTAAATGGTTTAACTGTTTAAGAATTAAGACAATATTAACTTATCATGGTTCATGGATGATTTTGTTACTCATTAGTTATGAGTTCTCACTTATCAATTATCACTTATGAGTAATGTATCCCTTCATTTTATGAATATGATGTTGGCATGTTGCCTATAATAAATTGTTCATTTGATGACCACACTAGTTATGACTTATGAGTTAGTGTATACCTTGTGGCTTGCATTGATTTAGTTGAAAAATGGTCATATTTCTTTTTTTCCATAAAATATATCTTTTTTATGAATTTTAGAATTTTTTGACAATTATTATTAATTTTTAAAGCAAATTATATATTTTTGCGCCATACACACTAAGGCGTGCGTCTTATTTGCGCCTTGCGCATTAGGCTCTAGAGGCCCCTTGCGCCTCAGGCACGCCTCGTCGCCTTGACAACACTGAATGGCACCCACAATGTTAACTTGTTAAGTGCCCTACCCTCCTTATAATTGCTTGGTTTGCTCTTTCTCAAAGTATGACACAATCAAGACCATCAACTCATTAATTCCAAGTCATCTAAAAAACTACAAACACACTTCCTACTTGTAATCATATTTATAATCATGTGTCCTGTTATATTTCAAAGAACACTCAAACAAGTAAAATTTTAAGAAAATGACCCTCCACACCAGAAACACAACAATTCAACACATCATTTGGATATTTTTTAGCCCATTCTCTAGAGGATTGGCAGTCACTGCTTTTAGCAACGTCTAGGTGCAACCTCATGTTTATCATTAAGTTACTAGCAATGATGTCAAGTGTGATATGCGGTTTGTGCGATCCCAGACCCCAGTCGCATGTGATTGTGCGATTGAACACCCTACTTTTTTTATTTAATTTTTTATACAAGAAAAAAACAGAAAAAAGAAAAATAATATTGTGCAATAATGAAAACACTAAGATTAAGGTCACGATTCATAAGTACATAACATATGACAACTATATAAATTTGATTACGATTCTAGTACATGTTTTCGGGAGCGTTACACGGTCCAACTCCTACTTGTGTCTAAGTAAGTGCGCATTATGAGACCGTTCTTGACTCTTTTTTAAGAGAAATGACCATTCTTGACTCTTAGGTACAACCATATTCTTCTTCACTTGAGTGACGCCATATTTGGTTGTGGCTTCACTTTTTCTTGCTAAGAGGCGGTGCATCTTTAGTCACAAGTGAGACCATTGTCTCATAACTCTTTGATTGTCAGTTGGAATTGGTAATTACTATCTTTATTTGGTGAGTCCGATAATTTGGGTTCTTATTACCATCATTTAGCTTATCCCAACGATGCATAGAGAAGCAGCTGGGAGAACCAAGCCTATAACAAAAGATTGAGGCACTTCGGCATTTTAAGAGCTCTCTAAACCCTAAAGCCTTTTGGGAAAGACACCGATGGGAAGTCGAGATTCCATGACTATCTCTTTGTCAAGATTAGAATAATCTGAAAAGGAAGCAGGTGAACCCTTTATCGCTGCCTCACTATCAGAGTAAGGGGAACTCGAAGGTGGTTAAACTTTCTGAAATTTATTCTCTACTTGAATCCGATGATAAAGGTTTAGATAATAAAGAGATTTATTTGGTGAGTCCAATATTTTTGGTTCTTATTACCCTCATTTAGCTTATGTAAAAGAACAAACAGAGATAGTAATTACCAAGTTCAACCGACAATCAAAGAGTTATGAGACATGGGTCTCACTTGTGACTAGAGATACATAGCCTCTTAGCAAGAAAAAAGCAAAACAACAACCAAATATGGCACCAATCAAGTGAAGAAGAAAATTGTTGTATCTAAGATGTCAAAGAGTCGAGAATATACAATGGTATCTCTTAATGTGCACTTAATGCATCGAGTATACAGATCCACTTATGCCGCCGAGAAGTAGCCTTCTTCGGCTCCTTTGGTGGGGCGACCATACAGATGGGGATGCCTCTTCCACCTCATCGATCTACGTATCCTCCTACTCAGACCATGCAGCGAGAGCTTGCATGGTCTGAGTAGGAGATTCGGGAAGGTCATAAGGGAATAAGAAGAGGTGCGAGATGACATGGGGAGGGGGTGTATATGTTGGAGTAGTAAGAGGTGGAAGGGGGTGTGTAGAGAAACAAAACCCATGAGAAATTACCCCCATGTCAATTAATTAATTATAATTATAAGATGTTTGATTAATTTGCATGCTAATCCGACCAAATTCGAAGCAAGGGAGAAACGCATGGAGGTCAAGGGGCTCACTGGTTGGTCCGGTCGGTGCCGGCATCCTAGGGAGGCGGCGGAGGGTGGTCGGTGCCGTGGCCGACGGCCCGGGAGGGGAGGGGATTGGAGCCCTTGATGATCCATCCGAGGCCGAAGAGGGCGGCACCGGCGAGGATGGCCCCGCCCCAGGCTTGGGAGTAAAACCGGCTGAACTTTCGGGAGGCGTAACGCCACTGGTCCCGCAGGGTCTCCTGGTCGGGAATGAACGGGTCCGGGGGGTTCGGGTACCTCTTCCAGGGCGGCGCCTCCCCACCGGAGGCGCCGGGGGGCGGAGATGAATTTGTCGGCGGGTTCGCCATCGAGCCGGGCTTCTGATGCTCCCCCATCACGCTGCCGCTTTTCTCACCTGCAACGCTGCCGCTTTTTATCACCTGCGCGCTCGCTCTCTCTCTCTCTCTCCTCTACAAAATTCTTTCTTTTTGTTTGATGTTTTTTTATCATTTTACAATACATAGTTTGTTTCTAGAGTTCACTTTATTTTTGTTACTAGAGAGGGAGTGAGTCAAATAGAGCCTAGGGTTAGGGGTGAATACTCTTGTATTGATTTGGATTTTGATTTTTTTTGTTGGTTAGACAGGAACACTTACATTAGATACTAATGTTCTTATAACGGCAATGACTTATATAAGTTTTACCTAACTTTATCAAGTCGTTTGGAAAGCCAAAACTGAGAAAAAATGATGCTACCTTTAGCCCTTGGCTATCAAGCACGTCGATATCTTGATTTTCTTCCCTAAAGATGTGAGACAGCCGTATGAATGGAATCCGGTGTGTCAACCTGTAACACCCATCTGAAACATACAAGATATTGTTCGCTTTGCTCGTGCCCGCACGAGCACTTCCTAAGAGGTCACCCATTTTAGTACTACTCTCGTCTAAGCATGCTTAACTACGGAGTTCTTACAAAACCTATAACGATGCACAATTTTAAAACACATCTACTATGTTTGGGAGGGAAAATTATATAAGTAGCTCAGGATCTCCTTCTCTCCAGGCGATGTGAGGCTAACTCCTGGCCTTGTATACCTCACCTCACATCATCCATCTAGGCATCACAGCCTCTGGAGTCTTGACTATTGGATCTTGATCGTCACAATCCACCACCCTTAAGGGCTACACGTCCACGTGTAGGGTTAGACCCTCCCCATTGCGAGGAGAACCGACTCTGATACCATTTTGTAACATCCGTCCCAAACACACAAAATATTATCCGCTTTGCACGTACCCGCATGAGTACTTCCCAAGAGGTCACCCATCCTAGTACTACTCTCGCTCGAGCACGTTTAACTACGTAGTTATTATGAAACACATAGTTGTGCACGGTTTTAAAACACGTCTACTATGTTTGGAAGGAGAAATTATATAAGTAGCTCAGGATCTCCTTCTCTCTAGGTGATGTGAGGCTAACTCGTGGTCTTTTACACCTCACTTTACCTCACCTCATCCATCTAGACATCACAGTCTTATAAGTCTTGGCTATTGGATCTTGGTCGTAACACAATCTGATCATGTCCTTCAGTAGCACATGATCGTCCTTGCCTATCTTAATCCAGTCAATAATAGTAAGAGAGTCACACTCGATCCACAACTTGGATTCTGGGTAGTACCGAATGACCACACACAATCCTTCCCATAAGGCTCTGTTTCCGCATCAATCACCAACGACGTGTTGAAATGAACAACCCCTGATTACAGAATCACTCCCCCTCTGGTCTCGTAGTATGAAGCCCACACCGACTTTCCTGCACCTCTGGTTCACAGCACCATCAAAGTTAAGTTTGATCTTTCCAGACGTAGGAGCTTCTCATTTGATGGCAATCGTCACTTTGGTTTGATCCCTGCACCACCAAGGACTCATTAGCTTCTTTAAATTCTTGAATGTCCCTTAAAATTATATTAATAATCGTAGGCACTTTAGTTTTACTTCCCTCAAAGACTTCCTCGTTTCGAGCCTTCCATAAGCTCCACTCCACTTGAATGAGGATTGCTGATGGGGCGTCGACGGCGGGCAACCGGTGGCAGTGAGGGTAGTGGCCGACGGGATGGCGTCGGCGGTAGGAGATGCTCGCCGGTGGTCGATGCGGTGAGCAGGCGACGACGGCCGGTTGTGGATTGCAGTCGGTCATGGTACTGACGTCTCTCTAGGATTAATCCTATGGTCCAATCGTGACCGTTGAAATTGGATGCATCACGTGTCTCTTCCTAATCTGTCGGCAATTAAAAGGGGAGGCAGATCATCAGTGACACAGAGTCATCTTTTTGAAATTGGAAGTAAAGCCCTTTATAAGTCTCGGAGGTACTTTAGTCCGAAACAAAAAAATAATCAGAAAAAAAAAAAAATTGGTCTATTTCCAGCAATACCACACAGTTGGCGGCCATTTGAAAAAAAACCGAAATACGTTCCGATTCCGATTCAAACCGGTCGAACTTCCCGATCCGGTTTTTAAAACAATACATGCCACACGATACTTGACACCGTTCCGACTTCCGAGATGATGATTTTACCTCCAAGCGTCGGGGACCACATCTTTTTACATGAGAAATGCCAAACAAAAAAATTCACTACTGGTTTTCCTATACATGAGTCTGGTAAAGGTCCATTACCTATCCAGCCTGTAATATGACTGTGGGCATCGAAATTAGCCCACGGGTCGAACCCGATTTGTACACGAAAAATAGGCCCGCACCCAACGGCCTTCGGGTCGAACCCGACTCGCCCATACAACTTGGGCCCGCACACAACGGCCCACATGTGAAAATCTGGCCCACTTGCAACGGCCCGCATGCAACTTGGCCCACACACAACGGCCCACATGCGAACCTCGGCCCGCACACAACGGCCCACAAGAGCAACTCGGCCCACATACGCAACTTGGCCCATACACAACGGCCCGCATGCGGAATTGGGCCCGCACACAAACGGCTCGCATACACACTCGACCCGCGTGCAAGCTCAATCCGCGCACCATGGCCCAACTCGAAACGAACGGGTCCCACCGGACCCGTGACTCGAACACAAAGAGGGGGGGCCCACCGGCCCCCCCTCTTGAAAACCGTGCCCCCCTCCTCATGGAGAGGTGGGGCCGGCCATAAAAGAAAAAGAAAAGAAAAAGAAAAAGAAAAAGAAAAGAAAAAGAAAAGAAAAGAAAAAGAAAAAGAAATCAAAAACCGCCTCGATGCGGGGGGAGGTGGCGTGGACGTCTACGCAGCCGTAGATCCGCGACGATCCCTCGATCCAACGGACAAGATGACGTTGTGTCGCCATCCGATCCAAAAGTGCAACAAAAATAACAACTCGATCTGTAAAGATTGAGTCACATCTAGCCCATAACCACCCCAACTAAAAAGGAGGGGATCGGGTTTGTTTCCTTGGATAAAGGAACAATATCTTGATGGTTATGGGGGGAGATATCGGATGAAACAAAAAGATTTCAGATTTATCTCCCCCAACCGCTCCCCTTTGCCTATAAATAGAGGGGGTGGGGGAAGGCACAAAGGGTCCGAAAGCCGAAGATGAAAGAGCTCCGCAAGAGAAGCTCCAACGCTCGAAGACCGAAGGCTTCACGAGACACGGCAAGCACGTCCTACGGGAATCCTTGGCCCTTCAAGTCCTCATCAACGTGAAGACCTTGCACTCGAAGATCAAAGCTTCGACTCCTCGCACGAAGAAGAAAGCTTGGAGAAGAAGACCCGGAGTCGTCATCACCCCGACTGCTCCAACGATCTTCATCAGCTCCGAAGACGCCATAAGCAAAGGTCGAAGAAGAAGATCGAAGCCGACAACACCCGTCGTCTTTAACAAAGGCATCAACTCCTTGCACGAAGAAGAAAGCTGGGAGAAGAAGGCCTGAGTTAAAGACTCTACAACCGTCGTGCTGAAGCCGGTGCTACACCCGCCGTCTTCATCAACAAAAGCCGACGCTACAACCGTCGCATGAGGATCGGTGCTACACCCGCCGTCTTCATCAACAAAAGCCGATGCTACAATCGTCGCACGAGGATCGACGCTACCCCCGCCGAAAAGCCAAGACCGACGCCACAACCGTCGAGGAAGCCGGAAGAATAAAGAAGCCCTGAAGAAGTAGCCATCGTCGTTCGAGAAGAAGATTGAGTCAAAGCTAAAGCCAAAGCCAACGCAAGAAGCCAAAGCAAACGCACCGGTAAAGCCCGCGCCAAAGCAACGCACGTGCCAAAGTCAAGCAACTACGACGGTTACGAGCAAAGCACCGCACGTTCTAGCCGATACGACGCGAAGTCCGGAAGAACTAAAGCATCGCAAGTCTTTACCCGTCTACGTTCAAGCGCAAGCGCCAAAGCAGAGCCACGCCAAAGCTACACCAAAGCCGAAAGCTAAAGCCAAAGCTGACGCCAAAAACACGATCGACGTCGCGAACCGACGATCAAGGACGCCAAGGTCGAGCAAGGATCGAGGAAGACACGAAGACCGAGGAACGAAGCCCAAAGCCTCCCTAGCCGAGAAAGCGCGAAGCACGGACGGAACAAAATCAACAGCGGAAACTCCTTAGCCTCTCAAAAACCCTCACCCTGTAAAGACCCCTGTCCTGTGCAACCCCTTCAGAGCTCTCGCACGAATACCACGTGGAGACGCGGATCAAAGGGACCCTCCAGAGGATCTCTCCCACAATCTCTTGATCAAAAATTTGTAATCTCGTGTGATCCGCAATAAAGACGACCCGTATCTTTTTCCGCGACCACAGATTTCTGGCACGCCCGGTGGGACCTCCTCTCCTTTCATCCGTACGTTTGAAGGAGTTGCTTCAAGTTTGCCATGGCCGGAACGAATGATGATACGTTTGCTCCAACAAGCCTCTCACCTATCGCCGAGTCTCCACTACTCCAACACGGTGATCCAGAAAACCCGGAGGATGTCATTCTCCCGGTAGTACGTGTCTACACTCGGCGTACTCAAACTCTTGCAGACTTCTTCACGCCAGAAACTGCTGCCGAAGATGCCCGCCAAGGCGCCAATGAGGCCTTGGTGCATGAAGAAATGAGCCTCAATCCTGGAACATCTGTCCAGAAATTTGGGGAGGACCAGCCCCAACCCCGAGCCCGCTCGGGTTCTCCAGCGGACTTTGCACCTCCCTTGCCGGGGGCAAACATCCGTCATCAAACAGAAGCAAGTCAGCGTAACTACGCCTCCGACGACGATGGCGAGGGTGCGGGCGTGCAACATCGAGACGTCCTGCGACATCATCCTCCGTCCGCTCTCCAGCTCCAAGTCATGCAAATGGGTGAACACATGGCTCAGCTCACCCGACTAATGGAAGAGAAAGATCATCACATCAACACCTTGCTTCAGAGGCTGAGTGCCAGGGATGTCGCAATATTCGGTCAACCTCCTGCTTCTCCAGTAGCTGCTCCAGCCCCGTCTCCAACTCCTACTCTTGCAGAAGTTGGCCCGGCAACACTAGCAACTACTCCTGCACTTTCCTCGGCTCCCGTGCCGGTCTCGGTGGCCGCGCAACCTTCAGTGGCAGCAACAATGAATGCCCAGCAAATACAAGCACTAGTGGCTGACATGATGCGTTCCCACGGCAGCAGCCTATCTCCGATTACGGCGGCATATTCAAAGCCTTACACTATAAGGATCCAACAGCTGCGCTTCCCTACCGGGTTCCAGCCACCAAAGTTCCAACACTTCGACGGAAAGGGGAACCCAAGGCAACACATTGCCCACTTCGTTGAAACTTGCAACAACGCCGGCACATACTGCGATGAGATGGTGAAGCAGTTCGTTCGCACACTCAAAGGTAATGTTTTTGACTGGTATGTTGATCTTCCTCCAGGATCCATTGACAGCTGGGATCAGATGGAGAGGGAATTCCTCAACCGCTTCTACAGCACTCGGCGCATCGTTAGCATGACCGAGCTTACTGCCGTCAAGCAAAGGAAGGACGAATCAGTAATCGACTACATCGATCGATGGAGGAATCTCGCCCTGAATTCACGAGACCATTTGTCGGAAGACTCGGCTATCGAGATGTGCACCCAAGGCATGCACTGGGGCTTACTCTACATCCTCAAGGGGATCAAGCCTCGGTCCTTCGAAGAACTCGCAACTCGAGCCCACGACATGGAGCTCAGCTTAGCAAATCGCGGGGACTCAAAGACCAAAGACTTCCTGAAGGTGGAAAAGAAAGACAAACCGCCGGCACCCAAATCAAAGCAAGTTAACGTCGCCGACATCGCCTCGGCCTCCAAGCCACTCAAAATCAGCGGTAAGTCGGATCAAGAAAAGGGAGCTGCCATACCATCGCCTCCACCCCAAAGACAGTCGAAGATGACTCTAGAAGAACTTGAGGCCAAAGAGTATCCCTTTCCAGACTCGGAAGTTTCCTCCATGTTCGATCAACTGCTACAAGAAAAGATGATCGAGCTTCCTCCTTCAAAAAGGCTCGAACAGATGCATCGTGTCAACGATCCGCTCTTTTGCAAATACCATCGACTGGTTAGCCATCCTATTGAGAAATGTTTCGTCTTCAAAGAAAAGATCATGGCGCTCGCAAAGTAAGGAAAAATTGAGATCGACTCCAGCAACTTTGCAACAACAAACATGACGTCCATCACCTTCGGTTCGTTTCAACCAGTACTCGTTGCTGCCCACCAGAGAAGGCCTAAGTTGCGCATCAATCGCCAAAGACCAATTGCGAAGTTAGCCCCACGACGGAAAGTCTCAAGACGACAGCAGTACGCTCCTAAGCTCGCTGAGGAAGAAACGTCACTACCCTGGGGGCAACCGTCGCCTACGTCGATGTCTCTCTCAAACAAAGCCATGTCCCAACAGAATCTCCAGACAAGGTACGAGCAAGGAGACCTGGAGGTCGGTCTGTTAGGCCAGCCCTCAGGTAAATTCGACTACTACGTCCTCTATTCCAAACCTCCGCCGGTCTCAATAGAAGAAATCAAGCCCACCGGCTGGGAGTCAGAAGGCGAACCACCAAGGTCCCCAGAGGGGCAGGTCTCCCCGACCCATGAAGAGCCTACAGTTGTCGCTCCAGACCTTCACCTTGGTAACAAAGAATCCACTGATGAAGATGCATGGGTCATGTTGCCTCGCAGACGAAGGCCATGGATGCCAAGAAGTCGCAAGCTAGATCGGGTAACAAGAAAGCTTCCGGAACGAAGAACTTACAAAAAGAAAAGCAAAGCTCCAGGAAGGAAGGCGTTCAAAGTACCGCCAGTAGATCCTGATGATCTCCTCCTGCAAAACCCTCAATAACCGACAACGTTGCAAGAGTTCTTCCCCGATTACTTCCTCCCAGCTAATCAGCAGCACGAAGCCTCCTGTTGCATGGTTGAGATTCACATGGCGCCGGAAGAAGAAGATAGGATCAAGCCTTCCAAAGAAAGCAACACCGACAACGAGAAGGATGATTCCGACAAAGACAGTACTGCTGCTTACGATGAGGCAATCCTGCACTTGCCACTCATAGAAGCACTACATCTCCCAGAGAAAGCTCGCCTAGCAATGGCCGAGGCTTTGACAAACCCAGACAGCTACAAAAGAAAGAAGAAAAACACCGAGAAGGACAAAACTATTGTCTCATGTAACGCAGTAATAACTTTCTCGGACGAAGATCTGCAGCTCGGAGCACGACTGCACAATCGACCTGTCTATGTCTCGGGATACATCAACGAGAAGCCGGTAAATCGAATCCTGTTGGACTGTGGCTCCGCCGTCAATATCATGCCTATCCAAACAATGCACCAGCTCGGCATCACCACCGACCAGCTCTCGCAAAGCCAGCTGGTCATTCAAGGGTTCAACCAAGGAGGACAGTCCACCATAGGGATCATTCGTCTAAAACTCTCTATCAGTTAGCTTGACACGACGGTTCTTTTCCACGTCATTGACTGTCAAACATCATATCACCTCTTGCTGGGAAGACCGTGGCTGCACAAAAACGGTGTCGTAGTGTCTACCGGCACCAATGCCTCAAGTACTACGAGGAAGGTCTGGAGAAGTGCATTGTTGTAGACGACAAGCCATTCAATGAGGCTGAAGCGCACCTCGCCGATGCCAAGTTTTACCAAGCAAAGGACCTTGTTGCAGAAGTCCTTCCAGCTAAAACTCCTCGAACTCAGAAAGCTAAAAGGATGGAGCAGGATGAAGCTCTGCCAACTCCAAATCCAGTGCCACCATCTAAGGCGATACACGAAGTCAAAGAAGCGCTAGCGCCAAGACGAAGAATGCGCATCAGCTCCAAGCCAAGATCCATGAAGCATACTACATTACCTGTCCAAGCTACGACAGTCTTACGTCTCACGCCTCAGTGGCTTCGCAAAGATGAACCACCACCTTTTGCCTCGCAAAAAGGGATGGTCCAGCCGCTATCGGAAGCTAATGTCATCACTCTGCAAGAGATGACACTGCCACTACCCAGCCTGGGGCAAGCTTCAAGTCCGCCAAAACCCATCAATTCCTTCGAATCCAGCCAACTCACATTCAAGCCAAAAGGAAACTGGGGGCAAAATGCTGCCAAGTTGCTGTTCAAAGCTGGCTATGACAAAGACAGTACTGCACATATGAGTACGCTCCTGCCAGCTCCAATACCACACAGGATGACTAAGACTCAAGCCCATTTACTCCAGGGCGGCGAGCAGATCCCACCAAATCGGTGAGGTATCGGCTCCCGTCAAACCCCGATGGTCATCAAGATAACAGGAGAGAAGACCTTCACCTCTAACTACATTGAGGTGAAGTTGGTCGATGAAACGGAAGAGGGATCGTCAGCCTCCGATGCACACTCCACCAATGACATTCATCCCGCTACAAAGGGCGCCAAAAGAAGGCGATATCAAGCTCGGCATTGGACTATACCTCAAAAGCAAAAGAAGAGCGTCAAAAACCAGGCAAGTCAAAATCCTATATCAGTATTCAAAAGACTTGGGCCAATCAGACAAGCAAAGCGAAGGTCAGTATTCGACCGTTTGGGAAAGCCACCCACTGAGGTGAGAAAAATCATTCCCACCCACCCACCCATATCATTCTTTCAAATTGTCGATGTCCCCGACATCCTTCTGGTATCTCTTAATCATATCACAATTGCGGACACTTCGGTCGACGAAACTTCTACTTCGGATGACGAGTTGCCACAAGCCCCGTCCGTCCTCGAAGAAGGGGGGCAATCTACCATCGACGATTTGAAGGAAATCAACTTGGGAACGCAGGACGATCCTCGGCCTACATTCGTAAGCGCGCTCCTGACTCCCGAAGAGGAGGCCGCATACGTCAAGTTACTCCAAGAATACAGAGATGTCTTTGTATGGTCCTACAAGGAAATGCCCGGACTTGACCCAAAAATCACAGTACACCAGCTTGCTGTCAGACATGGAGCTAGCGCTATAAAGCAAGGACAAAGACGCTACCGGCCAGAACTAGTACCTCAAATAAAAGGTAAAGTCAACAAGCTCATTGAAGCTGGCTTTATTCGAGAAGTTAAATATCCAACGTGGATCTCCAGCGTGGTCCCAGTCAAGAAGAAGAACGGCCAGATCAGAGTATGCGTGGACTTCAGGGACTTAAACAATGCATACCCCAAAAACGACTTCCCAATGCCAATCACAGAACTGATGGTGGATGCAACAACAGGCCATGAAGCACTAACCTTCATGGATGGATCTTCAGGCTACAACCAGATCCGGATGGCACCCAAAGATGAAGAGCTTACGGCATTCAGCACACCAAAAGGGATCTACTGCTACAAAGTCATGCCTTTCGGCTTGAAAAATGCAGGAGCTACCTACCAACGAGCCATGCAAAAAATTTTCGACGATATCCTTCATCAGAATGTGGAATGCTATATCGACGACCTCGTGGTAAAATCAAGACAAAAGTCAGCACATCTTCAAGACCTTGAGCTGATCTTTAAACGGCTTCGAAGGTACCAGCTCCGCATGAACCCGCTTAAATGCGCATTTGGAGTCTCCTCGGGTAAGTTTCTCGGCTTTGTCGTACGACATCGAGGCATCGAGATAGATCAATCCAAAATAGATGCCATTCTCAATATGCCGATCCCAAAAACGGTAAGAGACCTCAGAGGTCTCCAAGGCCATCTGGCATATATCAGGAGATTTATCGCCAACTTAGCTGGAAAATGTAGGCCCTTCAGTCGCCTCATGAAGAAAGGAGCACCATTCAAATGGGATGAAGCTTGTCAGGAAGCCCTCCAGAACATCAGAAATTACTTACTCAAGCCTTCAGTTCTGACAGCACCAGTCCAAGGAAAACCATTGGTCCTTTACATCAGCGCCCAGGAGCAGTCCTTGGGGGCACTCCTGGCTCAAGACAATGAGCTAGGTAAGGAAACAGCATGCTACTATTTAAGCCGCACTCTAATCGGCGCGGAGCTACACTACTCCCCGATTGAGAAGGTCTGTCTAGCGCTCATCTTCGCTACAAAGAAGCTGCGACACTACATGTTAGCTCACGCCATCAGACTCATCTCAAAAGCCGACCCGCTCAAATACATCATGTCGAGACCAGTGCTCTCCGGACGTCTGGCCAAGTGGGCTTTGCTCCTCCTCGAGTTTGACATCACCTTCGTCCCTCGTAAAGCGATCAAAGGTCAAGCTCTCGCGGACTTCCTGGCAAAATACCCCCTCCCAGCAGAATGGGAACTATCAGAAGACCTTCCAGACGAAGAAGTATTCTGCATCGATATCGCTCCTTCTTGAAAAATGTTCTTCGACGGCGCGGCAAGGCAAGACGTGGCAGGAGCAGGGGTTATCTTTGTCACACCAAACGATGAAGTACTCCCCTTCTCATTTTTGCTATCAGAACCATGCTCCAACAACAGGGCGGAATATCAAGCCTTGATCATTAGCCTCGAACTCACCAATGATATGAAACTTCAAGGGCTCGCAATTTTCGACGATTCTCAACTCGTCATTCAACAAATATTGGGAGCATACGAAGTCAACAAAGAAGACCTCGTACCATTACACCTGCGAGCTCTGAAACTCCTTGGTACACTAAAAAATGCTTCAATCCAGCACGTCCCCAGAAACCTTAATCAGCAGGCTGATGCGCTCGCAAATTTAGCGGCTACACTCCCGTTCCCAGAAAGAAACCAACTCATCATCCCTATCTGTAAGAGGATGATAATCACCAAGGAGGACCTCCCTATGGGGATCCTGGACCAAGTCAATGCGGTACACGTTCTCATGACCGACGAGCTAGATTGGAGACAACCATTCATAGATTTTCTTATCCACGGGAAGCTCCCTGAAGATCCGAAGCGTAAGGTCGACATTCGCCGGTGGTCTATGAAATTCTTCCACTTCAACAACGAGTTGTACCGTCGAAGCTACGATGGTGCGCTCCTGAGGTATCTTGCAAAAGAAGAAGCGGAAACAGCACTAGAAGAAGTCCATGCCGGGATCTGTGGCTCACATCAGTCTGGTCCAAAGCTGCACTTCCCCATCAGGCGGATGGGGTACTACTGGCCCACTATGATCAAGTACTCCCTCGAGTTTGCAAAAAGATGCCACACTTGCCAGCTGCATGGCGATTACATCCGTCAATCTCCGGAACCTTTACATCCAACCATCGCATCATGGCCCTTCGATGGATGGGGACTCGATATTGTCGGTCCGCTACCCAAGTCATCCAAGTAGCATCTTTACATCCTGGAGGCAACAGATTACTTCTCCAAGTGGGCTGAGGCAGTACCATTGCGAGAAGTTACCAGGCACTCTGTCATTAACTTCATCCAGAACGACATCATCTTCCGGTACGACATTCCTCGCTATATCGTTACGGACAACGGGAAGCAATTCAAGAACGCCGCTGTCAGCCAATTTTGCGCCAAGTTCGATATCAAGCAAAGGTGTTCAACCATGTACAACGCCTCTGCCAACGGCCTAGCTGAAGCTTTCAACAAAACACTCTGCAAACTTTTGGAGAAAGTCATCTCAAAGTCGAAGAAAGACTGGTATGAACGCATGGGTGAAGCGCTATGGGTATATCACACCTCTTTTCGCACGCCAACACAGGCGACTCCGTACTCACTAGTGTACGGAGTAGAAGCTGTCCTCCCACTTGAGCTCCAGATTCCGTCACTTAGAATAGCTGTCCAGGAAGGCCTCGTCAACGGCGACAACGCTCAACTTCGCCTAGCAGAATTGGAAGCCCTGGATGAGAAGCGCCTCGAAGCCCAGCAACGCCTGGAATGCTACCAAGCCAGGTTGACCCGAGCCTTCAACAAAAGGATTCGCCCTTGATCCTTCCAAAAAGGAGAGTTGGTGCTCGTAGTCAAACGCCCCATCATCCTTTCGCATCGAGGAGGAAAGAAGTTCGACGCCAAGTGGGATGGACCGCACGCTGTCAAAGAGGTCTACTCCAACGGTGCATATCTTCTCACCACGCCAGAAGGGCTTACACTCGGCCCTATCAATGGCAAGTACCTCAAAAGGTACTATGCCTAAAAGCAGGGCTACACTCCTTGCAAAAAAAAAAAAAGGAACTACGTGTGACTTGATCCCTCTCAGTAGGGTACGTAGGCAGCCTGTAAAGGTTCAGTCCAAACAAAAAAAAAACACAACCAAACTCTGTCATTCCAGAAGACAAGTCCAAAAAAAAATAGATGCATGATATTAAGTTATCACCAGACAAAGAAAAGCAGAACTACGAGTCTATCCAGCAGAAATGACAAGAAATAAAAGGAAATGCGACATTGCTAGTAAAGCAAATTAAATTCTTTGAGACGTTGGAGCAGCTAGCCGCCAGTAACTTCCATGCGCTGCAACTCTGAAGACCGAGAAGCTACCCGCTCCCGATGCGTCGCCAGCTCGATACGTTGCTTTGTGAGGTCTGCTCCAGAAGACTTCTCGATCGTCTCAGCTTTCTCGAAAGATGCACGAGCAGCCTCTAGCTTCTTCCGCGCCCGAACAAGGCTCGCAGTGGCAAGTGCATGCTGCGCCTCCAGTCGACGCTCCTCGTCCTCGGCCTTTGCTAGTATCAGGGGAAGGTCATCTTCCATCGAAGCCCGTTTCAAGCAATGAGCTTCACTATCCGCCAAGAGAACACGCATCTGTGCCTCAAACAAAGAGCCGTCTACCTGGAAGGCTGCCAGGTTCTTACAAAACTCAGGCCCCTCGAGAACCCACCAGCTGCTCAAAGCGTCAAAGCCCTCTTTCTTGGAAGGGTGCGAGCGTCGTCTGTATATACTTCCGACAGCTCTCCAAACGAAGCACAGAGAGAAGGTCTCGCGAACTGCACTTTCTCCTGTCGGCCTCTGAGTGCACAGGCAAGGTGGGCTCCGGTCCAGAAGGCTCAAGTGAAGGAACCGCCTCCTGGACCATCGCCGTGATAATAGTCAGCAGAACCACCGGAGCAGAAGGAGGAGACACGGGCAAACCTTCTGACAAAACGACTGCGGGAGTAGTCTCTGCCGGAGCACCGGACCTAACTAGAGGAGTCGGTTCTCTCCCTACACTGGAGACCTCATCCTCCTCCCTAAAGCCCAACTGCTCCATGTCGATATCGTCCAGGTTGACAGCACTGCCGGCAAAATCTGCTCCACATGCTCCCAAAAGCTCCAAGTTATCCCAGGGAACATCCAGCCCGTCACCTTCAATCAACGTTGCTCTGATGGGAGAGCACTCCTGCCCAACCCCCTTCGGGGCAGACTCGCAGTCCGGTCCATCAGACCCTGCCAAAATGAGAGCTGAACAACTCAGCCAACGAAACAAGAGTACAAGCATAGAAATTCATGAGAAACTAGAAACAAGATATACCTGCAGCATCCGATGAAGCTACCCCAGAAAGAGGGATTACCTCATCGGCAAAAAGCCTTGGCTCTCCCTCTCGAGCTGGCTCTGCCTCGCCAACACCAACCAAAGCTGCCTCACACAAGAGATCCAACTTTCTCCTCTTGGGAGAAGCACACCCACTCCAAGAAGCCTGAGTCTCAGGAAGATTTTGAACCTTGGAGGACGGAGCCATCTCAACTTCTTGCACAGAGAGTGAAGCCTGGGAAGTACTCTCTCGATGGCCACAAGATCTCTCCGATCGTCGCTCCTCGGACCAAAGACGGCGATCCTCTGACCCCGCCAAAGAGTCAAAAGAAAAGTCAGCCCGCTCGCTGCTAGTAAGGACGTCCAGCGGAAGGCTAGCCAGGAGGGGAAGCACTGACACGTTGACCCAGCGGCGATACTTAGGAGTTGCAGCATCCTTTCCGCCCGACTTGATCCCCGGTGAGAAAATACACCCAGTAAATCTGTCATAAAGCGCTCCCCAGAGGCGATACGCTTCCTGCGGGGTGTAACGTGACTGCATACGCAAAGGAGTCCCAGGCAACTCCTGGCGAAAACCCTGCTGTCGAGCAAACCGGTGGGGAGAGTACCGTGCCACCTCCACTATATCCCACGACGCCAAACGAGATACCCAGGCCTGCAACTCACCATACTCCAGTACAAGTGCTCGGGCATCTCCGCCCCATCACACACCAGGGATCTTGTAGAAGGTGCAAGTGCATTCTCCGATACAAATTCAAAGTCAGAAGGGCCCATACGTCTCAAACACTCTCGGGCACTAGGCTTCGGACGCTCCCACGCATAATAAGCGTTCATCACACCTCCCACACAAGGAAGAAAGGGCACCGAGGTCGAAGGTCCACGCGCTGCAAAGATCCCCTTCGGGAAGTGAAGCCCAATCCAACCATAGAGGTAATGCAGGGGGCAAAAGGAACTGGCTCTGCCTATTTCCCCTCTTGCATTACCCGCACTCGATAAACTCCAGTAGGTTTCGCTAAGCCCTCCGTACAACGAGCAGAGGATCGCCGGCGCCAGGTTAAGAAACTCTCCATTCACCATCCGAGCAGCTGCAAGGAAGGTCCCAGGGCGTATCACATCCCCTTCCCAGGGTAAAGCAAAGCGGCAAAGGAAAAGTACCAACCCAGCTGACCAGTAAGCAGCACGCCAGGCATCGCTGCATTCCTTAAGTCCCAAAACTTCCCAGGGACGTTGCGCTCCGACCATAGAGCACCATTCTTTCTTCAGAGATTCAATCGGTCGCCGGAAAGTGCCAGGCGCCGATCTCTTTGACGATGCATATCTCCACATCGGGTGACTTGAAGGGGGAGCGTGACGATACTCTCCTCGAAACCAGAAGTCCACCCAATCCGAGTGGAGTACCCGGTCTGACCGCTCGCGCGCCGCTATAATAGCATATGCCTTGAAAAGCAAAAGGCAGAAGCTAGGAGACTCGTCTGGATCCGTCAAGACCTCCAGAGAAGGAACCTCCTCCTGATAGTAGCTCCGAACTTCTGGACACCCAGAGATGACGTGCATGTCACGAAGGGTAATCCCGATTTCACCAGCTCCGATCAAAAAGGTATTGGTCTCAGGGCACCACTGCTCACACAGAGCCCGGTACATACCGTCCGATCGGCTGTACTCCCAACAAGCTGGCTCCATAAACCTCGCCAGACGCTCCATCCCTGGCTCCGCCTCCAACGCGCCAGACAGCTATCTCATCCAGTCCCGAAAACCTCCCAGGTATGTGACATCTCCACGCGGTTGAATCTCCACGCCCCATCGCGTACGGTGGGAGCATATCTTCAAAGCAACAACAGGGACCGGAACCGACTCCTCGCCAGTGTGGTGGAACGGCAACCCCAAGCTTGGCCGTACAACTTGTCGGGAAGATCCTTCGTCAGTAAGGATACGCTCGCCCAGTTTCAACACGCGATAAGAGCCGTCAGCCACGCCATCCTCACAAACTCGCTCGTGCGTCGAAAGCTGAAGTACTGACAGTCTGGCCTCCTGTCTCGAAGTACGGTGGTTGAAGACTTGTGCAAAGGGGAAACGAAGATGCGTACTCCCGTGGGAGACCGCATCGACGATCCAGCCGGAACTCGGAAAGCTCTCGTAACAACGAGACCTGAAAAAGAAAGAAGACAAGGCCCAAGTCAGATAGCAAGAAAAGTACAAGTCCAATACAGAGAAAAGCATAAGTCAAAAAAAAAAGAGAGGGGGGTCGCAGGTTCCCAAGGCCTGAACGAAGAAACAAAGGGAGCCTCGGCCAAAAAGCCGCAGGTCCTGAATCCCAGAACGGAGAAACAAGGGGGAACCTCGGCTAAAAAAAAAAAAAGGGGGCCGTACGTCCCAAATGCAGAAACAAAGAAAATGGGGGGGGGGCTAAGCAAAAAAGGCCGCCGGCCCCTTGAGCAAATAAAGAAAAAAAAGAGGGGGTCTAAGCAAAAAAAAGGGCCTCAGGACCCTTGAGCAAATAAAGAAAAAAAGAGGGGGGCCACGGCAAAAAGCCGCGACCCCCTCTCTCCTGTTAAAACACGGAAGGAGGGGGGTGCTGCCGGCTTCCTCCACCTTCGGCCCTCGCGCCTCGAGCCCCGGCCGCCTCCACCTCCGGCCGCGCGCAGCCCCGCGCCCACGCCCTCCGGCCGAGCCCGCCTCCGGCCCTCGCGCCTCGAGCCCCGGCCGCCTCCGTCTCCACCTCCGGCCGCCTCCGTCTCCACCTCCGACCGCGCACGGCCCTCGCGCCCACGACCTCCGGCCCTCGCGCCTCGAGCCCCGGCCGCCTCCGCCTCCACCTCCGGCCGCGCGCAGCCCCGCGCCCACGCCCTCCGGTCGAGCCCGCCTTCGGCCCCCACACCCTGCGCGCTGCGCCCGCAGCACCGGCCGAGCCCGCCTCCGGCCTGCGCCCTCCCGCGCCACCAGCCGCCGCTGCCTCCGGCCCCCGCGCCCCGTCTCCAGCCCGCGCGCCGGTCGCACACCGCAGCCCCCGGCCGTGCCCCGTCTCCTGCTCACGCGTCGGCCGCACCCTGCAGCCCCCGACCGAGCCCGCCTCCGCACCTCGCAGCCCCTCCTCCGGCCTGTGCCCTCCCGCGCCACCGGCCATCGCACCGGCCCAGGACCCACCATGCAAACCAGTAGAAGAAGAAGAAGAAGAAGAAGAAGGAGGAGGAGGAGGAGGAGGAGGATCACCTCACCGGCAGCCCTCCGCCCTCCATGGGCCGGCGGTCTCCTCTCCTCCGCGAACCCCATGGCGTGACCACCTTCATCTTCCGTGGCATTGTCGCGAAGCGAGAAACCCTAGCAGAGCTTTCGCCTCCAAGCCGTCGGGAATCGCTGATAATGAAGAGAAACGAAAAACGGGGGTCCTTTTAAAGACCTAATCCCACATGAATACGCGATTCAAGTCCAAGCGCTACGCGTTTCCCGCGGGCGCACTCGAACTTGAGGGGGCACTTGTGGGCATCGAAATTAGCCCACGGGTCGAACCCGATTTGTACACGAAAAATAGGCCCGCACCCAACGGCCTTCGGGTCGAACCCGACTCGCCCATACAACTTGAGCCCGCACACAACGGCCCACATACGAAAATCTGGCCCACGTGCAACGGCCCGCATGCAACTTGGCCCACACACAACGGCCCACATGCGAACCTCGGCCCACACACAACGGCCCACAAGCGCAACTCGGCCCACAAGCGCAACTCGGCCCACATACGCAACTTGGCCCATACACAACAACCCGCATGCGGAATTGGGCCCGCACACAAAACGGCCCGCATACACACTCGGCCCGCGTGCAAGCTCAATCCGCGCACCATGGCCCAACTCGAAGTGAACGGGTCCCACCGGACCCGTGACTCGAACACAAAGAGGGGGGGCCCACCGGCCCCCCTCTTGAAAACCGTGCCCCCCTCCTCATGGAGAGGTGGGGCCGGCCATAAAAGAAAAAGAAAAGAAAAAGAAAAAGAAAAAGAAAAGAAAAAGAAAAGAAAAGAAAAAGAAAAAGAAATAAAAAACCGACTCGATGCGGGGGGAGGTGGCGTGGACGTCTACGCAGCCATAGATCCGCGACGATCCCTCGATCCAACGGACAAGATGACGTTGTGTCACCATCCGATCCAAAAGTGTAACAAAAATAACAACTCGATCTTTAAAGATCGAGTCACATCTAGCCCATAATCACCCCAACTAAAAAGGAGGGGATCGGGTTTGTTTCCTTGGATAAAGGAACAATATCTTGATGGTTATGGGGGGAGATATCGGATGAAACAAAAAGATTTCAGATTTATCTCCCCCAACCGCTCCCCTTTGCCTATAAATAGAGGGGGTGGGGGAAGGCACAAAGGGTCCAAAAGCCGAAGACGAAAAAGCTCTGCAAGAGAAGCTCCAACGCTCGAAGACCGAAGGCTTCACGAGGCACGGCAAGCACGTCCTACGGGAATCCTTGACCCTTCAAGTCCTCATCAACGTGAAGACCTTGCACTCGAAGATCAAAGCTTCGACTCCTCGCACGAAGAAGAAAGCTTGGAGAAGAAGACCCGGAGTCGTCATCACCCCGACTGCTCCAACGATCTTCATCATCTCCGAAGACGCCATAAGCAAAGGCCGGAGAAGAAGATCGAAGCCGACAACACCCGGCGTCTTTAACAAAGGCATCAACTCCTTGCACGAAGAAGAAAGCTGGGAGAAGAAGGCCTGAAGCCGGTGCTACCCCTGCCGTCTTCGTCAACAAAAGCCGACACTACAACCGTCGTGCTGAAGCCGGTGCTACACCCGCCGTCTTCATCAACAAAAACCGACGCTACAACCGTCGCACGAGGATCGGTGCTACACCCACCGTCTTCATCAACAAAAGCCGACGCTACAACCGTCGCACGAGGATCGGCGCTACCCCCGCCGAAAAGCCAAGACCGACGCCACAACCGTCGAGGAAGCCGGAAGAATAAAGAAGCCCTGAAGAAGTAGCCATCGTCGTTCGAGAAGAAGATTGAGTCAAAGCTAAAGCCAAAGCCAACGCAAGAAGCCAAAGCAAACGCACCGGTAAAGCCCGCGCCAAAGCAACGCACGTGCCAAAGCCAAGCAACTACGACGGTCACGAACAAAGCACCGCACGTTCTAGCCGATACGACGCGAAGTCCGGAAGAACTAAAGCATCGCAAGTCTCTACCCGTCTACGTTCAAGCGTAAGCGCCAAAGCAAAGCAAAAGCCAGAGCCACGCCAAAGCTACGCCAAAGCCGAAAGCTAAAGCCAAAGCTGACGCCAAAAACATGATCGATGCCGCGAACCGACGATCAAGGACGCCAAGGTCGAGCAAGGATCGAGGAAGACACGAAGACCGAGGAACGAAGCCCAAAGCCTCCCTAGCCGAGAAAGCGCGAAGCACGGACGGGACAAAATCAACGGCGAAAACTCCTTAGCCTCTCAAAAACCCTCACCCTGTAAAGACCCCTGTCCTGGGCAACCCCTTCAGAGCTCTCGCACGAATACCACGTGGAGACGCGGATCAAAGGGACCCTCCAGAGGATCTCTCCCACAATCTCCTGATCAAAAATTTGTAATCTCGTGTGATCCGCAATAAAGATGACCCGTATCTTTTTTCGCGACCACAATGACATGCGGCGTCCTTTTAACGATCCAGAAATTATTGCCTAATAAGGTTCCTACAAAAAAAAAAATCTTATTATACAATAAAATAGGGTTTGATGGGAAGATTTTTTCCAAAATAGCATCCAACTCTGCCGTATTATTGAAAATAAATTTAATTGTTTTTTGTATTATTTTTCTGATCATTTTTTTGATTCGGACTAAAATACCCTTAAGGATTATAAAAGGCTTCACTCCCAATTTCAAAGGGATTTGACTCTGCTTTACTGATGATCTGTCTCCTTTTTCGATCGCTGATGCTTTAGAAAGAGACACATGGTGTATCCCATTTCAACGGCCATGATTGAGCCATGGGATCAATCCTAGAGGTATCACAACCGATTGCAACCCACCATCGGCCGTTGTCGCCACGCCCATTGCCGTTGACCAACGGCGAGCACCTCCCGCCGTCGACGCCACCCCGTTGGCCACCACCCGCCGCCGCCGTCGGCGGCGGCCACCACCCCCATCGACCACTGTTTGCATGCCGTCGCTGCCCCGTTGGCCATCACCCACGGTGGCCGATGGGGCAGCGTGGGTAGTGGCCAGCGACGATGGCGGTGGGTGGTGGCCGATGGGGCGTCGAACACCATGAAATGATTTGGCGCACATGGGTCGGCGCATCAGTGAAATACTTCGGATGATTTTCATTGATGTGCCTGTGCGCCAGCGCATTTCACTGATACACCGACGCATCATGCGTGCCGATGCATTTCACTGATGCATCGACGCATTATGTGTGCCGGTGCATTTCAATGGCTACAATTGGACCATGGGATGAATCCAATGGGGATGCCACCACCACCTGACGTCACTGTGTCGTGCCGAAGTTGCCTCCAAATCTCATTTCTATCTCTCATTTCTTCATTCTTGCTTACTATTTTTACATTGCATCCATCCAATCTTCCATTAAAAAGCCTTTCACTACGGGTCATAGTAGAATGTGCTGGTGCCTTTCACTGCGAGCCGTAATAGAATGCACCGACGCATCTTCACTAATGCACCGGCGCATCTTCACTTATGCACCGGCATATCTGTATTAATGCTCCAGTGCATCTTCACTAATATGCCCGTTGCCATCGACCATTGGCGGGCACCTCTCGCCGATGACGCCACCTAGTCGGCCACCACCTGTCGCTGTTGACGGTGGCCAACGACCACTGGTTGCCTGCCGCCGCTGCCCCGTCGACTACCACCCGTGATGGCCAATGGGGCAGCAAGGGTGGTGGCCAGTAGAGATGGCGGTGGGTGGTGGCTGATAGGGCGTCAGCCCTGCTGAACTTGCCTCTGACTCTGATTTCTTCCATTTCTTTCACTGTTTTTATATTACATCCATCCAATCTTCCATTAAAAACTACCGGAGGTACTGACTTCATTTTATCCCCGTCTCTAAATGATCTTGTAGAGGATCACAATGCCTCCTGAATCACTAAATTATGATGAGAAATGAAGAAGGTACGCCATATCGAACTTACCTCCGACTTTCATTTCTATCTCATTTCTTACCACATACCATCGCCACCGGCCACCGTCCGCTCGCCATCGGCTCGACGACAAGGATTCATTAAATATTTTTCGTTACGAAAAATAACATCATCCCAGCGATCTCCAGCGACAAGAGGCGGTTGAAGCGAGAAAAAATTCAAACGGAGAAGATGAACATACTTTTTATTTATTTTGTTTAGTCTTTAAGGGTAAATTAATTGTTACAAAAATACAACAGTTGTTCAAAAGTGACATTTGGCACGTGTTAAGGGCTAGAAAAACAATGTAGAAAACAACCGAGTCTATTTCTAATAATACGTGTGAATTGGGGGCCATTATGGGAAAAAACTCGTTGATGGCAAGTCATTCGGTTTTGAGAATTTTTTCAAAGTGACCACCAGGTTTGTCTTATTGCTCAAACTAAGTATAGAGCCCGAAAATATTACTTTTTTTACCATCGACACATGCCGATTCAGTGGCACGAGTGTTTTATGACTTTTTTCTGACCATTTTGCCCTTAGCAGTAGTAAAAACATTGGTTAAGTAATTTTACTTCAGGTTTATGTCGGGTTACTTTGGTTTTACGTCGGGTTTACGTCAATGAAGAGGTTCCAGTGATGTTTCGGCAAGGTTCCAACGATGAAAAGATTCCGACAAGATTTCGAAGATGAAGAGGTTCCGATAGGGTTCTGAAGAGATTCCGACGAAATATAACAAAAACATAAATAAAATATAACCAAACGTAAAATTTATGTTTGGGACTATTGGTTTCACAAAAGAAGAAATGATTCGCTATATTAAGGATATTTCTGTACGATATATTTTTGGTGATTATAAAAATAATATTTTTCGGCTCTGTGCTTAGAAAAGTAATATTTTTGGTCAGTTCGAGAAAAACCTTTTGGATTTTAGCTTTCGGGACAAACCCTTCTGGTTGATTACCAAAGGCATGTTTCACGCGTAGCTTTCACGGATCTTTTTGTAAGAATACTTGCCGGCGACCCCGTGTGCCAGTACAGCCACCACCCGGTGATGTGGCTCGTGAGTGTTGGTGAAGAGAAGTGGGGCCCACGATAATCTGGATGTCTTCGATGTGTTCGTGCCACGTGGCCGAATACAACTCCGGAAGGACGAACTGGTGGTGGAGGAGACCGGTAATAATTGAGTGCTGCGCTCCTATCGATCGACTTGTTTGGTAGTAATTTCCTTCTCCTTGATATCAAGGGCTCCGTGTGAGAGAAATCGTATCCAGCCATTGATGGAAGAGACCGGACCTCGCCCGCGTGTAGGCATCCTGTCGAGCCCGGGCATGGGCCACCTCATCCCGCTGTCCGAGCTCGCCCGCCGTCTCGTCCGCCACCACGGCTTCGCCGTGACCCTCATCGCCCACCCCACCGGCCACTCCACCGCCGAGCAAGCCATCATCGACTCCCTCGCCGACGAGGTCAGCGTGCTGTCCGCCCCCCAGCCCCCCACCGACGCCCTCTCCTCCGCCGGCGTCGACATCGAAGCCCGCATCTTCCGGACCTTAAGCTCCAACTTCACCTACTACCGCGACACCTTCAAGTCCCTTTCCCCGCTGGCGGCTCTCATCGGCGACACCTTCTCCGTCGTCGTCATCGACATCGCCGCGGAGCTCGGGGTCCCGCCCTACCTCTTCTACACTATTTCCTGTCTGGCCGCCGCCCTCGGCTTCCAGATCCTGGCGCTGGACGCGGTGTTCCACGGCGCGTACAAGGACCTGCCGGAGCCGGTGCAGGTCCCTGGCTGCGTGCCGGTTCACGGACGAGACCTCATGGAGCCGGTTCACGATAGAGGGAGCGAGGCGTACGCCGGATTCCTGAACCTCGTCCGACGCGCCACCGAGGCGAAGGGGCTCCTGGTGAACAGCTTCGAGGGTCTGGAGCCGGGGGCCGTGATGGCGCTGAAGGAAGCCATGGGCGTTTACCCGGTCGGACCGTTCGTTTGGTCCGGGTCGGGTGGGGGTCACGAGTGCTTGAGGTGGTTGGACGGGCAACCGGCCCGGTCGGTCTTGTACGTGTCGTTCGGGAGCGGGGGCACGCTCACACGTGAGCAGATGGGTGAGCTGGCCTTGGGCCTGGAGATGAGCGGGCAGCGGTTCCTGTGGGTCGTGAAAAGCCCACACGAGGGCGACACCAAAGCGGCCTTCTTCACGGCCCACAATGACGACGACCCGCTGGCGTCCTTGCCTGATGGGTTTCTGGACCGAACCAGAGGGTTGGGCCTGGTGGTCCCTTCATGGGCCCCCCAGATGCAGGTGCTCGGCCATGCATCCACGGCGGGGTTCATGACACACTGCGGGTGGAACTCGACGCTGGAGAGCATCATGAAAGGGGTGCCGTTGATCGTGTGGCCCCTCTACGCGGAGCAGAGGATCAACGCTGTGATGCTCACCGAGGGTGTGAAGGTGGCGCTGAGGCCTAGAGCCAGGGAGAGTGGCTTGGTGGGGAGGGAGGAGATCGCTCTAGTAGTTAGGACGCTAATCGAAGGAGAGGAAGGGAAAGGAATTCGTGACCGTATGCACGAGCTCAGTGTCGCGGCTGCCCGGGCGCTCGAGGAAGACGGGTCTTCCTTTCGGGCCCTCTCGGAGTTGGCTGGAGAATGGAAGGCCCCCAAGGAGAACTAGTGGGCATGGTTTTATTAGATGTAGTGGGTTAGTATTCTGTTAGTCCCACCTCGGTTGTAATAATGTAAAGGTGTGTGTTCTCTTTCTATATTAAAAGAGGTAGTCTTATGTAATGACAATGAGTTTGATGAGATAATACAATAAGCTTTTCTCCCCAAACCTATTCTCTCTCCCCCTCTCTTCGTAACATGGTATTAGAGCCAATCCTCTTGGCCTAGGGTTTAGATGCTCTCCTCTTCGGCCTCGGCCTCGGCCTCCTCGGTCGTCGTCAATGATATCGAGAAGGCCGGGAATAGTAAAATTTATTTTTTCCCGTCTCTTCCCTGTGCGAATGCCGACAGCAACTCTGTGATCGGTGCCCTCATCGACGACGCATGGAACCTCTGGCAACCCGCCTCCAGCCCCACCAGCGCCGGCCACAGCCCCGGGTCCGAGTACTTCATCGACCGCAACCCAGTCTGCTTCGTTGTCCTCCTCAACCTCCTTCGCACCGGCGAGCTCCACGTGCCGCCCAATATGCCTGAGAAACTCCTCTACCGGGAGGCCCTTTTCTACGGCCTCCTCGACCACGTCTGTGCCACCCGGTGGGGTTCGTTCGACGGCAACCGCCTCCAATTGGCCTGTTCGGTCTCCGGCCGGGCCCCTGGCGATGGCACCGCCATCTGCGCCGGCCCCGACGGAGGCTGCTGCGTCGCGCACGACAGCATGGTCCAAGTCTACGACTGGATGCTCCAGGAGCACCGCCCCTTCAGCTCCTGTCACCTCTGACTGCACCGACCCCCTGCCGTTCTCCGCGCTGGCCACTTGCTCCCCGCGTCGGCCACGGTCCTCACCACTGCCGCACATCGTTCCCTACGCCCGCCGGCCAGCCACTCCCGTCGGAGCCGTTCCCGGCCCTGCGCCGTGCTCACCGTCCCCACCGAAGCCCGATCTGGCGCCGATCGTCCCCGCCTGCCCACCGCGCCCGCCGGATCTGCCGCTCGACATCAAGCCTGGACATCCTGCAGCGGAGGGGTGCCGGCCTCCTTCCCTCGAGCCTGGATTTCTCTCTCATCTCCCGGACTTCTCTCTATCTCCGACTTTCTCCCCCGTCTCCGACTCTCTCGCTCTCGTCTCTCTCTTGATCTCTTTCCTAGCTGATCGCAGCTGTCCCTTGCTCTATCATGTCCCGGATTTCTCTCTCTTTCCTTATCTCCTCTCTCTCTCTCTCTCTCATCCGAACCTCATCTCACGTCTCTCTCTCTTACACTGAATCACAGCCGTCCCATGCCCTTTGAGCCCGTGACTGCACCGTACCCTACACCCGATCACAACCGTTCGTGCCTATCTATGATCTCTTTTTTATTTCCTTCTCTTTCTTTATAAGTGATCACAGCCATCCGATTTGCATCGGATGGCTGTGCTTTACGATTCACTTGTGCTTTACACTCGATCCGATCACAGCCTAAAAACTTGTGAGTTTGAGCCCGTTACTCTGCACTATGCCCTACACCCGATCCGACCCGACACTGCCCTTGCACCCCTTGCACCCGATCCGGCCCTCTTTCACCTGGATCTTTGTGCCGCCCGGATCTGACCCTTCTATGCGCTCGCTCCTGTCTTGCTGGCTACCGTAGCCCTAAGCCGTTTGATCCGGCCGCCTTTACGTCAAGTACTTGCTTCGGCCGGGTGCTTGCCTCCTATGAGGTCTCACGCATTCACACCTTTTCTTAGCCGATCTCTCTCCTTTAGGCCTCCTTTATTGTCGGCTTCCATCACCGTCAGCTTCCTCCGCTCCGATCCTTAGTGATCATTGCCAATTCTCCCGGTTGACCTGCTTATAGGTTGGTCGGGTTACCCCAATTGTCCTGCTTGCAGGTCAATCGGGTTTTCAGGACGACTTGCTTGCAGGTCGCCCTAGCACTATCTTTCCTTTACATCATTAAAAAAGAAAAAGAAAAAAAGGTTATTTGATGTTTTTTTTTTCTCTCCTTTCTTTTATTAAGCAAACTGATGTCGTTTATACCTTACATCAGTTTGACGGGCGTATTAGATGTAGTGTGTTAGTATTTTATTAGTCCCACCTCGGTTGTGGTAATGTAAAGGTGTGCGTTCTCTCTCTATATAAGGAGACATAGTCTTATGTAATGACAATGAGTTTGATGAGGTAATACAAAGAGCTTTTATCCCCAAACCTATTCTCTCTCCCCCTCTCTTCGTAACAGTTTGGGCTTTTAAGTTTACCCACCATCTATGTTGGGCTTGTCATATTTGGGCTATTTTCTATTGGGTAGTGTAGTCGCATGTATGGTTCATCTTTAATATGTTGACTATACTAGTGCATGCTCGTGCCAATTGGTACGAAGTCCCCCCCTCCCATCAAATGCACACGTAATCGATATCAGTATATAATAAGTATATATCTTCTAAAAGCAGTCCATTTTTAGTATGATGGCCGCATTTGACGGCGATCGCCCCTATAAAAAATGATTGCGGAATGTGGACGCAATGTCGATGTGGAAGCTAACAATGAAATCAAAAGATAAATTATATTTGGGTTGCCTTTAGAAATCATCCTGGACTGCTCTTAGATGATATATTATATTCAATAGAATTTGGTGTAGTCATATCGGACCTATTTTAACTGATTTGGTTAATTTGACCTGACTCAACTTGATTTAGTTTAAAGTTAAGGCCAATTAGCTAAAATGGGCTCGGCCTAACTAATGGTAAATAGTAAATTGGCTTTAGTGCATTTAATTGGAAATAGTAATGGGCAACGGCCCAACTGATCTTGATTCTTTGGCCTTGAATAGCTTTGAAGATTCAGAAAATATTTTGACCGTCGATCCATCCATGTTATATCTCCGGTGCTACCAACTGGGCATTCACAAATTTTTATCCCGGGACTCGCTGCGTCGAGCTCCCCGAATGCTGGGCTAGATTCAGGATGCAAGCACTCATCGACATCTGCAACCAAACAGAAACCAAATCACAAACATCTTTATCTGCATGGGTTGGGTTGCAGTATCCATTGGAGCCATTCACGAAGGGATTCCCACTAAACCCCAAGTCAAAGTTGCAGACATACCCACTCTCTCTCTCAGTGAGGGGACGCTATAGCTATTTTTCTTATCCTCATTTCTCTCCCCCTAGCTGGAACCTGTGTCCCTGGCCTAGTGAAGCCGGCCGTCAGTGAAGGAGTTTCTGAAAAAAAAAGTGTGTGTGTGTGTGTGTGTGTGTGAGAGAGAGAGAGAGAGAGAGAGAGAGAGAGAGAGAGAGAGAGAGAGAGAGAGAGAGAGAGAGAGAGAGAGAGAGAGAGAGAGAGAACGGGGGAGGGGGAACTTCTACAGGGAAAACACACACACACACACACATAGAGAGAGAGAGAGAGAGAGAGAGAGAGAGAGAGAGAGAGAGAGAGAGAGAGAGAGAGAGAGAGAGAGAGAGAGAGAGGAATCGGAGGAGGGGAGTTGTGATTGGTGAGATAGAGAAAGAGAGGGAGAGAGAGAAACCAACTTGGGGGGTTTTCGATTGGCTAGATCGAACGGCTTGATGTATATGAGGATCGTGATGTGTTTGATCTGTGCCTTTCGACACTCGGACAGCCGCCTTCTGCGGCAACACCTTCGGTGGCTTCGGCATTGCAACGGTAACCTTTATTGACAAAACACAATCTGGCGGCAACACACACCCTGGATGATGTTGGATCCCTGGGTTCATCGATCGGCACAAACAAAATTCCCTCGCCCATTGCTTATTGTTTACTCGCGTGTTGCTTGACCGTGACGAACGGCACACAACGAGCACCTTTGGTTTTTTTTGTTCCAAATTGCACCCTAAAGTTTGAATTGTTAGCACAACACCCTCCTTTTGTTAGCTACTTAATTTTCTTAATTTGTAATTTTTATCTTATCAAAATTGCAATGAAGGGGGCAAAATGTAGTTTTTTAACTATAGGGGGGTTTAGTGTTTTTTAGCTAAACTTCAGGAGGGCAAAGTGTAACCGATGGTGGAGAGAGAGAGAGAGAGAGAGAGAGAGAGAGAGAGAGAGAGAGAGAGAAGGGGAGAGAGAATCAGAGAGAGAGAGAGTTCATGGTAGAGGGAGGGAGAAAAACAATCGGGCGGTGGAGAGAGAGAGAGAGAGAGAGAGAGAGAGAGAGAGAGAGAGAGAGAGAGAGAGAGAGAGAGAGAGAGAGAGAGAGAGAGAGTGGGGGGGGGGGAGGAGAGAGAGAGAGAGAGACGTGGTTGAAGGGGGCAAAATGTAGTTTTTTAACTATAGAGGAGTTTATTGTTTTTTAGCTAAACTTCACAAGGGCAAAGTGTAATCAAGTAGAGAGAGAGAGAGAGAGAGAGAGAGAGAGAGAGAGAGAGAGAGAGAGAGAGAGAGAGAGAGAGAGAGAGAATTCGGGTGGGTTAGAGAGATATCATAATAGAGGGAGGGAGAAAGAGCATCGGGCGGTGTGGAGAGAGAGAGTGTGGGGAGGAGAGAAAGAGAATGGAAGATGGGTGTCATAGGTGTGTGTGTGTGTGTGTGTGGATATATATATAGATAGATAGATAGATAGATAGATAGATAGATAGATAGATAGAGAGAGAGAGAGAGAGAGAGAGAGAGAGAGAGAGAGAGAGAGAGAGAGAGAGAGAGAGAGAGAGAGAGAGAGGTTATAGTAGCTACTCCCTCACACCCTTGCATGCAAAACGTTATCATCACATCGATCAAACGGAATCATATGATCAATATAGAGTTTGTGATTAATTTTTTTTCCATGCATCACACTCATGTATCGATTAGATCAGATGGATAAATTGTTTGTGCGATTTTGAGGATGGAAAGGTTGTAAATAACCCAAACGACTTTAACATATATATATATTTCATGTTTTGCCTAGAGTGTGAGTTCTATTTTTCTTTGCATATAATTGCAAGCATAAGTTGATGGGTAGTCTCTTTGGGAGAATAACTAATGAATGACCCGAGCACCTGTAAGCAAAAACTAGGAGATCCAGTAAAATAGAGAAGAAGAATGGAAAGAAGTCTTTATCGCCACCTATCAACAACACAGCCGCTCGTAACCACTGATTGTTATTTCTGTCATCGTCTACCACCACTGGTTATGAAATCTATGCTCTCCTTTTTCCAATGAAAATAATTTCTTATTGTTAGAATTGGTGAGGTCTACAACTCGTAAAAACCTATAGTTTAGCTATGTATGGTTGATAGTATAGGATTGTATATTGGTATGTACCTTAGTACGTATTCTGATTACAGAACAAAGAGCCATGGCTATATGATAATCCACTTGAGTGGGAGACTTAAGGGACTGGTCCCATGTAACCTAAATACGTTCGCAGCTCTGATTAGGGTTGGTCGCCCTATCAGGATAAGCTGTTGGGATGACAGAGCGTGGGTGTCTCCACCACGGTCATTACCAGGCATAGTGTCTGTGGCCGAACAGAACCAACACGGTGCATAGATCAGTGAGCAGACACCGGTGCACTAAACCGTGTTTCTGCTTAGGGTAAAACGGTCCTAAACCCTGAGGAACCATGTCTGGTGGACTAACCAGTTGTGTGGTGCTTTGGCGCTCCAATGTGTGAGGATCCAGATATAGTGATCCAAAACCACGGTGTACTGGGTTACTCGGCTGGCGTTGCATCAGCGTGTCACTCCTGCAGGCTATCCACACCCCTAACGGAAGGTGCGTTTCTTGGTCTGACCTACATCGTATTAAACCCTGGCCAGGTGGTCATCAGTTGGACTGGTGACGGATCTAGTTGCTCGGAAGAGTAATCGGAGGTACGATGTATGTGGTTAACCTGGAAGGAACCGAGTCATATGAGCACTCGAGTCTGACAGTATTCTCCACCGCTCGAGTTGCATCATAGCACCAGATGAAGGGACAACGAGTTTACCATACTAAGAGGAGAGCAGGGGTATAAGGAAGAACATAGTAAGTCCTGGGGAATTGAAGTGCAGCCTGCGTCGCACTCTGGGTGGCCACACAGGTTAACTCGGACTCAGAGGATCGATGGTACACTCGGGTAGTGTGTCGATCGAGTCTATGTTGGAAGCCATGAACCCTGGTCCCTGAAGGTTCCACCTTATCGACATTATGTACGGTCCTAGTACCATCTCCTTGAAACATAGAACACAGTAAGAGGAAGCGAGCAGTCCAAGCCTATGCTCCGTGAGTGCTTTGCACTAGTGCACGGTAGATGCGTAGCTACGTGTGTACACTAAGGGGAAACCCTATATTAGTGCAGAGACGCATGTAGCAATTCCTTGTCATAAGTGGACTTTGCCACATGGGTGCGATACACCGGGATATATTGCAAGTTGACTAGTTGACTTCACTAGGGGCACCCTACGGGAACCTCAGAGAATAGTGAAATCACTAGTGCACTTCACTTATGTGTGCCTTGCAAAGTCTCGTACACGAGGAACGACCAACTAGTGACATAAGGGCATTTTGGTCATACCATGCACCACTATACACTAGGGGGGCCGGCCCTAAGTGTTGGGAGACTGGTCAAAGGCCGACCCCATTGGTTTCAGGAGGTTGTTGCCTCTAATGAATGGGCCGGTGATGAGGCACAAAAAATGGGCTGGTTTTGACCGTTTTCAAAACCAAGGAAAATATATAGATAAAAGAAGAGATATATAGGGAGAGGTTTGAATCAATCAAACTTATCCGTACTATCCTTATCCATATGGATAGGTCGGCCCTATATAAGGGAAAAGGAGATAGGGGGGGTCGGCCATGCAAGCCCTAGGGGCCGGCCATACCATGGGGAGACCCTAGCCGCCCCCTCTCCTCTCTTCTCTTCTCCTCTCTCGTCTCTCTCTCCCTCGCTTGCGCCATTAGATGGCGACTCGTCTTCCTCACATGGTGTTTCATAGAAGGAGAAGGCTCGTCGGATAGAGGTACTCAGAGATCCATCGATGAGGTACCGTGCATCGTGTGAGATCGGGTGAACTAGAAGGCATCTCCCGTAAGCTTTTGCTGTCCAGAATATATACAGAAAATCAATATTATTTCTATGATTTCTGGAGTTACAAAAGTCCAAACGGTATGAAACTTGTTGCAAAAGTTGCATCTCAAAGTTGGGTACTTGCAGTCCAAATTTCAGCCCAATCCGAGTACAAAGCAGAAAGTTATGGCCGTTGCACCAAAGCTATGTCAAGCAGATCCGAGCTCGTCTTCATCGACAAAGAAGAAACTTGTCGCGGTGAAAGAATCCGCCCGCATGTATGATCTCTAACATATAGATCTAACATAGATAGAACATGCATGCATGCTAGATTGTTCTTTCATGTTAAATCGACGTTAGGGGTTCGCGTAGTTGTTATGCTAGATTCATACATGCACGTGTAGATCGTTTCGATGAAAATTTTGATATGTAACGCACATCGCTCATGGTCTTCGGAACTTCACTTTGATTCTGCTGTGGGCCTCTACCATGGATTTATTTCCAACAATTGGTATCAGAGCACGCCAGTGGTGTGTGTTTCATGTTTTTTTTTATGAAACCGTCATGTGCGTGCATGAATAGTATGTGCCGCCATCGGGGTTTTACGAGTAGATCATGCATAATATATATTGTATGTTCTATGAATGTTCTTGCAAGGCGCCGCTTCTAAAATTAATCTGAATATGCGATTGCTTGGTACCGGGGGTCGGACCCCGTGTTAGCGAATATTGTCTGGATGTTTTTTCTTCTGTGTGTGGATAGGTTTTAGAGCCATAGCCGGGCAAGTGGTGGAGGTTGACCACCCTTGATTCCCAAGCTTTTTGTTAGGTTTGTTTTCCTTTTCTTTCTGGGAAATTATGTACGAGCGAGCATTTGATCGAAGCATACTAGAGCTTGTTCGGTTACAGATTGAAAAGGAGGACTTACCGCGGAGGTCCACCACCAGGAGGATGAGCGAAACATTGGCAGATGACGGAGATCCAGCGAAGCGTACACGATGACGGCAAAGGGCAGAAAGCGTCAGGAGATTATATACAAAGGCTTGCACCGGATCGAGGAACCTTGCGAAGAAGACAGAGAGCCTGCACTGTGTTAGTCAGGTTCAGAGGTCGGACCCTGAACTTGATTTAGTTATGTGGTTGTTTTTTTTTTTCCAGTAGTTCTTTATGTTTCAATAGAGAACCCCGATGTGATAATTTAATTATCAGTGTGTTAGAGAGATGCCCTTTCCTCTCGGGTCCAAGCGACCTTATTAGGATAGGATTCTACTAGTGACGCCTATTATTTAATTGACTATTGATGATAGTGTGAATTCCTCATATTTTGTTATGCCACCATTAGGTCAACACCCGATTAGTCGGGTGTGCCTATTTGGCTAGCATCGAAATCTAGAATGAGTTGGAATTCTACTATGATATCATTCATCAAATTTGTAAGCGAGGCGCCATGGTAGTAGAAGACCTTAGGCTAGACTCTAGGGTATTAGTGTAATAGCTAGGTTTACGGAGCATCGATGTTCTTGGGATATGTAATATGACCCTTGAGTGGAGAAATCCACTTGAGGCAGGGACTATGATATTCCGAGATCGATTAATGCTTTGCGAAAGGCTTGAAACGCTAGTGGAAGCACGGTATGACCAGGGTCTAGTGTATAGGTTGTCGTGACCTTAGTGTACACTCATACTTGCATAAAATAACCCTCAAATTTAATAAGGGATATAAGAGAGTATTTTTTAGAGATCCTCTGACCTCCACAACCAACTGCTTTGTGTCTGGGTAGAAGGGCATAGCTCGACACCCCCTAGGGTGAGGGTTATGTTTTTCTATGCCAGATGACTTAGTAGTTTCCTTTAAGATATGGTGGTTACGGGGTAAGGAGAGAAGGGCTTTTTATCCCACTCTAGTAGGGGCCGCATGAACTCCCGTGTCGTAACTACCTAGGCTTGTGGGTAAGAATCCGAAGTGGGCGTGAGGCATCCGTTGCTGGCACAATGGGGATCACGTGGCACTAGCCAAAAGATAACCATGGTCTATCAAAGCCCTTAGTTGGCAGATTTGGATTGGGTCAAGGAAAGGCCCGTGTAAGTGGATTGACGCTGCATGATGCCCCCTAGGCCAGGTGCAATCGATTCCAAGATCTTATATACATGGTTAATTAATCCATATATGTGTCTTCGCTGTGAGAGTATCGTTGGCATTTGGATATAATTAGCTTGTTTTCAAAATCCACAAAATAAGTTATTTTGCATTCGTTTTCATTCAACCATATAGTTCCCCTATCCACTATCCCATAATAGAACCAGTTATCAGGTCTCTAACTACATAGAGCGGAAGCGCTATCTTTAGCTTATGCTTAGGGTAGTAAACGTACATTGGCTTTCTATCTCAATATCCCTGTACTAGACCTAACGGGTTCAGATGTCACTAAGGCACTAACTAGGGCATATGACGACTAGCGAGAGTCTGAGGAGATATGCCGGGTCTTCTCAAATAAAGTTTTACTTGCATTAGATGTTTGGAAGGTAAAGTCGGTAGACTCATCGTTTTTCCACCAAGATACTTGTCAGTACAGAGATGTCTGAGGGTATGCTTGTTCGGGAATATATACTTGAGTTCCAGATCGAACTAGATTTCAAAGACATGGTGCCAGATGACGAGGTGGTGGAAGACGTCTGTCTTGCATCCTTGTCTGGAACTTTCGAAGGCTTTATCAGAGACTTTAGCTTTAACAAGTTAGAGATGATAAATGCAGAACTTCTAAGAAGATTTTCAAGAGACAAAGGATGAGATCAAGTTTAAAGGCAATGCCTTTAGTGCTTAACCTAGGTCTTCTTTAGAAGAACCTAAGGGAGTAACTTATAAGAGATCAAAAACTATTCTAGTACAGAAACTAGTGTGGACTCCTAAGTCTGGTAATGCTAAGGACGAAAGTGTTTCCGCTTTGGCGAGTATAGGGGGTATTTGAAGATTGATTATGACCTCAGGGTGTTAGGAGTTGAGTCACTATCTAGTAGCAGTTCTTATGCTTCTTGGAATGTAGACTTCGAGTCTATAAAGATTCAAGGAAAGCAGAAGGCTACTTTATAATGAAGTAATCTTTTTAGGTACTGATGCCAAAAGCCACTGCGGAAGCTGTTAGATATGATTGTCTTAGTTTTTTCGAAACACGGATTTTGATATTTAGAGTGTAGTTCTGTTTCCTCCTTAGTAAATGAATTTTTTAGACAGCACCGTAGGTGTGTATCTTAAACTGAATAGATAGCTTCATTACTAGAGGAATAGATCAGAATAATCTCTTTGTATTTAATCTTAATTCGGAAATAGATTTCATGACAGTTGCAGCGTCTAATTTAAATTCATCTAAATCCTTCGGAGAATCTATCCCATTTGTGATCCCTCTGATTTAGGTATTTTGCCTCAGATAAATTCAGAGATAATAGAAGACCGAGTTTCTGTTTACAGATTTATCGGAGATCCTTCTAACCTATGAGTGTAATCTGAAAGGCAGAATAACTAAAAGGGCCACTAAGGTATTGGAGTTAGTTAATTTTGACGTCTATGGTTCCAAGAGCGTCTAGACGATAGAAGACTCTTCGATTTAATCGAAGGAATGAGTCACTATCGGACGAGTTCCATAGGATCCTAAGGGAGCATGGGATTATCTTCCAGGTAAATGCTCCAAGGATGACAAGTCAGAATGAAGTCTCCGAGAGAAGGAATCAGACCCTGTTTGATATGGTCCGAAGAAAGATGAATATTGCCAAATGTACTACCCACCTTCTGGTGGGGTTGTACCTTAAAACAGTAGCTTATATCTGAAACTATCTCTCGTCTAGATCAGTACCTCAGACCTATAGAGAGCTATCGTCTACGCGAAAGCTGACACTATAGGGTCTCGAGATATAGGGTTATCCAGTACTTGTGCAAAAGGACAAGAGGGGTGAGATAGAGATGTAGTTCCAGGTATATCTGTTTATAGGTTACCATAGGGAGGCATAAGGTGGACTATCCTATGATCTTAAGGTTTGGAAGGTAATCGTTTCTACGAATACCATCTACCTAGACCAAGATTGTATTATAGACCATAAGTTTATTAGTAAGGTAGTTCTGGATGAACTACTGGGTACTGGTAGAGAGTGTGCATCTGAAAACGTAGTGGGAGTAGATAATACAGAAACTAGTATACCAGGTACTGTAGAAACGATTCACTTTGTACCACCACCACCTCGTCGTTGTGGGAGCATCAGAGCTCCTAATAGATACTATGGAGAAAGTTCGATAGTTAATCCAGAATTTCAGGAAGATGATCCCTAGAGCTACGAAGAAGTAGTGGGAGCTTCCGACAGCTCTGACTGACAAAAGACCATGGAGGCAAATTTGCATCAATGTCCCTTGGAATAGTCTTGACACTTATAGCATTATCACCCGTCGGAGTGTAGGAGGTGTATAAGAAGAGCGTCCGGTTAAGACTTAAGTAGCTAGATTAGTTGCCAAAGGATAAGGGATTGACTATGTCAAAACTATCTCATTGGTAGCTATGCCTAAATCTATTTCGGATCCTCTTAATCCATCACAACCCATTATAGTTGGGAGATATGACTGATGGATGTCAAGACACTTATTCCCTAACGGGAATTTGGAAAGGACATATGGATGATGCAGCCTCAGGGTTTGTGTCAGTAGGTCAGGAAGATATGGAATGCAAGTTACAAAGGTCAATTTATGGACTGATGCAAGCATCCAGGTTGAAATATTTATTTTGATTAAGGAAATCTGCTCACACGGATTTGATCAGAATGATGATAAACCAAGTGGGTACAAGAAAGGTGAAAGAGCTACAAGGGTGTATGTAGTACTTTACGTTAACGATATCCTACTAATTGAAAATGATGTAAGAATATTATTTACGGTAAAGGTTTGTAGTCATCACAATTCGATGTGAAAGACCCTAGTGAGACAAGTTATGCTCTGGGAATCAAGGTAACTCGAGATAACCAGAGCAAGGTTCTCTTGCTGTCACAGGCTACGCATGAAGATAAGATTCTAGCCAGATTCGGTTTACGAGGCTAGATATCTATTGCGCAGCAAGATTCATGGGTCAGTTTCAGTTGAACCTGGGTCCAGATCATTGGACTAAAGTGAAGGGTATACTCTGAAGTCCTCATCAAGTGAGGATTATGAGTTAGCTTGCACTTCACAGGTCCCTGATATCGATTGGACACATAGAGTCTGACTTTGGTGTCATATGTGCGTTCCAGAGAATCGATTTCAGGAATAGTTTTCATCTTGGGATTAGAAGCAGTAGTTGGTAAAGTGTGAAGCAAGTGCATCACAGACTCCACCACAAAGACTGAACACGTTGTTGTGTGCGAGGTAGTCTACCAGGTGGTATAGCTTAGGAAGTTCTTAAAGACCTTGGGATGCATACTAGAGGCTCAGTTATCTGTTGTTGCAACAGAAGAGCGGTAAGAAAGGTCCAAGGAGACTAGGCACCGCCGTGAGGGAAAACCCATCAAGTAGAAACTCAACTTGATCTGACAATTATAGGAGGAAATGCAAGTAGCGGTACTGAGGTGTAATCTACAGACAATATTGCCAATTCCTTTAGGGAATTCCAGTAAAGGCTTTTGGGCAGCTAGAAGCTACAGAGCTCAACACCGTTCTTCCTCGTTAGACCTAGTGGGAGATTGTTAGAATTGGTGAGGTCTATAGCTCGTAAAAACCTATAGTTTAGCTATGTATGGTTGATAGTATAGGATTGCATATTGGTACATACCTTAGTACGTGTTCTGATTACAGAACAGAGAGCCATGGCTACATGGTAATCTACTTGAGTGAGAGACTCAAGGGACTGGTCCCATGTAACCTAATTACATTCGCAGCTCTGATGAGGGTTGGTCACCCTATCAGGATAAGCTGTTCGGATGACAGAGTGTGGGTGTCTCCACCACGGTCATTACCAGGCACAGTGTCTGTGGCCGAATGGAACTAACACGGTGCATAGATCGGTGAGCAGACACCGGTGCACTAAACCGTGTTTCTACTTAGGGTAAAATGGTCCTAAACCCTGACGAACTATGTCTGGTGGACTAACGAGTTGTGTGGTGCTTTGGCGCACCAATGTATGAGGATCCGAATGCAGTGATCCAAAACCACGGTGTACTGGGTTACCCGGCTGGCGTTGAATCAGTGTGTCACTCCTGCAAGCTATCCACACCCCTAACGGAAGGTGCGTTTCTTGGTCTGACCTACATCGTATTAAACCCTGGCCAAGTGGTTATCAGTTGGACTGGTGACGGATCCGGTTGCTCAGAAAGAGTAATCGGAGGTACGATGTATGTGGTCAACCTGGAAGGAACCGAGTCATATGAGCACTCGAGTCTGACAGTATTCTCTATCGCTCGAGTTGCATCATGGCACCAGATGGAGGGACAACAAGTTTACCATACTAAGCGGAGAGCAGGGGTATAAGGGAGAACATAGTAAGTCTGAGGGAATTAGAGTGCAGCCTGTGTCGCACTCTGGGTGGCCACGCAGGTTAACTCAGACTCAGAGGATCGATGGTACACTCGGGTAGTGCATCGATCGAGTCTAAGTTGGAAGCCATGAACCCTAGTCCCTGAAGGTTCCACCTTATCGACATTATGTACGATCCTAGTACCATCTCCTCGAAACAAAGAACGCAGTAAGAGGAAGTGAGTAGTCCAAGCCTACGCTCCATGAGTGCTTCACACTAGTGCACGGTAGATGCGTAGCTACGTGTGTACACTAAGGGAAAACCCTACGTTAGTGCAGAGACGCATGTAGCAATTCCTTGTTATAAGTAGACTTTGCCACATGGGTGCGATGCACCAGGACATGTTGCAAGTTTACTAGTTGACTTCACTAGGGGCACCCTACGGGAACCTCAGAGAATAGTGAAATCACTAGTGCACTTCACTTATGTGTGCCTTGCAAAGTCTCGTATATGAGGAACGACTAACTAGTGACATAAGGGCGTTTTGGTCATACCATGCACCACTATGCACTAGGGGGGCCGGCCCTAAGTGTTGGGAGACTGGTCAAGGCAGCCCCATTGGTTTCAAGAGGTTGTTGCCTCCAATGAATGGGCCGGTGATGAGGCACAGAAAATAGGCTGGTTTTGATCGTTTTCAAAACCAAGGAAAAGATAGAGATAAAAGAAGAGATATATAGGGAGAGATTTGAATCAGTCAAACTTATCCGTACTATCCTTATCCATATGGATAAGCCAGTCCTATATAAGGGAAAAGGAGAGAGGGGGGGTCGGCCATGCAAGCCCTAGGGGCCGGCCATGCCATGGGGAAACCTTAGCCGCCCCCTCTCCTCTCTTCTCTTCTCCTCTCTCGTCTCTCTCTCCCTCGCTTGCGCCATTAGATGGCGACTCATCTTCCTCGCGTGGTGTTTCGTAGGAGGAGAAGGCTCATTGGATGGAGTCACTCAGAGATCCATCGACGAGGTACCATGCATCGTATGAGATCGGATGAACTAGAAGGCATCTTCAGCAAGCTTTTGATGTCCAGAATCTGCATAGAAAATCAGCATTGTTTTTGTGATTTCGGGAGCTACAGAAGTCCAAACGGGGTAAAACTTATTGCAAACATTGCGTCTCAAAGTTGGCTACCTGCAGTCCAAATTTCAGCCCAATCCGAGTACGGATCAGAAAGTTATGGCCATCGCACCGAAGCTATGTCAAGCAGATCCGAGCCCGTCTCCATCGACAAAGAAGAAACTTGTCGCGGTAAAAGAATTCGCACGCAGGTATGATCTCTAACATGTATATCTAACATAGATAGAACATGCATGCATGCTAGATTGTTCTTTCGTGTTAAATCGATGTTAGGGGTTCGCGTAGTTGCCATGCTAGATTCATACACGCACGTGTCGATCGTTTCGATGAAAATTTTGATATGTAACGCACACCGCTCACGGTCTTCGGACCTTCACTTTGCTTCTGCTGCAGGCCTCTTCCATGGATTTATTTTCAACACTTATTTCATATTACAAAAACTTGGATCAAGTTCGATTATTTCCATCTTCTCTTTGGCGTGTTAGATTGTGTTCGCCACCCGAACCGCCCGGTTCGATTAAAAACCCCCCACAATCTTGGCGCCGTCTGTTGGATAGGCCTTCGAGACTTCCTACTAGGGACTTTGACTATCGACCCATGGGTGTCAACAAGTCTGAGTCTACCTGCAACCTGCCATAGTTTACTGACCGACCGATCCGTGGGCGTCAATCGATCGGTAAACTTAGAAGTCACCGCTACGACCACACGGTTGAAGAGCAATGGCCGGTGGACCATATCGTACCCGCTCGACGTCGCAGCTCCCATCCGAAGCTGCACCACTCGAAGATGCTAATGATGCCGGGCGTCTTGTTCAACCACCAACGGACACGGAGCGCGCAGTCCCGCTGGTGAATCCCATACTGGGGGTTGGGGAGTCCAGTCAAGCTCCGGTAGCAACCCTGGCTCCTCTAGCAGGGGGACTGTCGGAAGCTTTTCTGGCTACCATGATGATGACCCAGCAAGCTCTCACCGCCCAGCTCCAGACAATGCAGCGTAACTATTAGGAGTTGCATGACTTCGTGTGGGACGCACCGACGGGTGGTCTACTCAACCAGGGCATGTTGGCCCAAGCGGGATAGAGCCTTCCTACTCAAGCTGCCCCACCAGGGCAAGAGCAGCCGCAACCACTGCCTCAGGTGGAGGTCAGAGTTAATCGCTCGATGGAAGTCCAAAGTGTGAATCCCGACGAGCGAGACTCGAGTAGCCCGGAACCTGTGGAAAGAAACATGCACGCTCGAGCGGTGTCGGCACGCTCGGATGTTTGGTCTCGGCTTGGGGCACACCCCCGACAGCCGCCTGCCGCCAAGCATCACTCGAAGACGGATTCGGCACAAGCTCACCGCCCGAAGCGAGACGACGAACATCATCGTCAACCTAGTGATAGTCATCACACTCGGATGACGCCGGCTAGTTAGCAGCCGACTCACACTGCTGATCGGAGGAGCGTACATGAGCGCATTCGGGTACATGTGTTGGAGCGACTCAGTGATCAAGAAGGAATCCAGCGAGACCGACCAGGGGTTCGAGCTCCCGATCGGCTGGAGGAAGTCGCCATCCGAGGAGCCGCACAGTCACCGCTTATCGAGAAGCTACTCCGGGAGCCATTCCCTCGGGGATGGAATCCTCCATGCTTTCCCAAGTTTGACGGATCGAAAGACCCGGTGGAGCGCGTGCTGGCTTTCCGGGATGCTCTGGTCCCCCATGAGGATGATCATATCCTCTACCGGACCTTCGCCAACAGCTTGTCGGGAACACCCCTCGAATGGTTCCACAAGCTCAGGCCATCGTCCATCTCCTCTTTCTCGGAGCTGAGCTGTCACGCCCCAGAAATCTGAAGACCGATCCCTAGGGTGTGAAATGAGAAAAGGATGGGATTTTGGGTCTGGTTACTTAACTATACCAATTTGGGTTCTCACAGGGCTTCTTCTACGCTCTCTAATATGAAAAACAAGAAGGAGGGAGAAACAAGAGGGGAATCTTTTAAATTTGATTTTTCGAAAAACATTTTTATTAAAAAGCAAAGAAAGAGAAATTATCAACAGAGAGAAGATATTATCTAGTCAAGCTCAACCTTCAAAAGTTATATCCTCTCAGTATGAGTGACCTGTCAGTGCCACTATATACTGACAGGAGTCTATCTGAGGGAGCACGAGGCTCAAGCCTCCTACGGCTAGCCACGTAGTCTCATCCACTCCCTAACACTCAGGTGCACCAGTCTAAGGTTCCTATCTACAAGGTTAATCAATTTAGTCATTTATATGCACTTATATTTTCATCATGATCTATCCTAGGCTTGGGGCCTTGAGGAGAGGCCTACCCAAAAGAATTCAGCTGGAACCATTGCAACTACAACCACAGAATACTAACTAACCGATAAGAACTCTTATTCCAATACAATTACAATGTCTGAAGAGAAAAGACTACAAGATTGAGATACTAAGCCGAAAGGTAAAGCTGCTACTCCAACTCCACCTCTGGACTCCTACTGCTACTTCTGAGCCTCCGGACCTGCAACTGAGCCTACTCGTGGGAAAGAGTAGCCCCCAATAGAAAATTGGGAGATTAGCCAATTTAATGGCTAGTGACATCCTAATAGTCTATAATAATATGAGACGACCAATCGTAATAAATTAAGATATAATCCAGCAGTTCTAGTATGATCAATGTTTGTAGAATGATACCTAAACCTATCAATAGTCTATATTCACATGCAATTCCTACTGTCACTAGGTTATCTAACATAAAGTCCATTCAATGTTCTACAGCATTAAAGAACAGATTAAATAAGACATTCATTTAAAGTCACGAGATCATCATGTGAACAGTCATACAAGCAATTCTAAATTCATATATAGATTAAACACACACTATCAAAATGTGAATCCCGGATATTTTGTTCATCCTGCCCCCGGTCGGGCATTACTATAGGGCCTTTTATTTCGATGTAGAGGGCCAACTCTCTCGCTGTGCATCCACCAACACCATGCACAAATCACCCAGATGATCATAAGGGGTTTCCCGTCTTTCACGGTGGAGCTCTACCGCCCAACTTGCTTTACTATGGGGACTTCAACTCCCCGGGACCGGGTTGCTAGGCCAATCCCTACTCGAGGGCACCTCCTATTGGCTTTACCACAACCCTTGCCCGTGACCCCTAACCTACTTAACTTCGGTTGTACGCGCAGGGTGGTTCACGACCCTTGCGCGCACGGGGTCCCTACCTTCTAACCAGGTAGATTCTCATATAACATCTTTCAACATATTTACTGAAGCTACAAAAGGTATATTTAATGCTTATCAATTTCCAACAATTTACCCCTGGTCCCGTACTGCTCTCGCAACCTATGCAACATAATAAATCAATAAAGTAAAACACTCATCCCAGTGACCCGTGTGCTAGGGTTGCCATACTCCTCTCAGGAGGGTGGGCTCCGATAATTATTAGTTATTCAATTTAATGATTAATTTAAGGAAATCCTAATTACGGTGTCCATACAATCAAGAGCAATCATTATCATTATTATTATATTAATATTTTAAGCATGCGTCGCCGGACTCGCGACTCCGCATGCAAGGCGGGGTCCACTTGACCACATGCGACGATGCCCGGCGGGGCCCGCATGCAGTGTCCTGGACACCTACCCTTAGTCATTCTTATTTCCCACTATTAAAGACCACGCAAGGGTAGTAGATGTCACTTGGCTGTCGATCGCACACGACTCCGGCTAGTTGCCTCTGATCCGCCTTCGTTGGATCACCACGATCACAGTCTGATAACATGCACAGCTCTATATCACAATGCTATCGATTAAAACATAAGAGTCAACGACGAGGGTTCTATGCCAAGGATAGTCGGGCACCCTCGATAGGGGACCAACATTGAGTTGACAGCACGCAAACCCGTGCGACTGAAGAACTCGATCCTAAACCATACTAAGTCAATCAAGTAAACAGAAGCTAAACCTACTCATCGAATCGGGCTCGAAGAACCCTTTCCGATGGTTCCAGTTTCGCTGGAATCCGACTTCGGTCGAATGGTTTCGGGTCAAACCACGTGGAACCGGTAAAACCGATCGCATGGTTGGTTCACTAGGGTAGAAGAGGTTCTAGGGTTATATTCGAGGTTTAAAAGGTAGGACTCAAAGTTCTAAGCACAATGCCGCTGGTTTCGTCCGAATCCGAGTTCGGAGAAATGAAACGACGGTCAAACCACGGTACCGCGATAATATCAGGTCAAAGGATAAAACAGGGTATTAAACAGTATAATTACTATACTAAACTATGGCCAACAGGTAGTATTTTCCGAGCCGGTCGAAATGGCGCTGGTTTCGTCCAATTCTGAGTTCGGACGGAGAAATGGCAGTCGAACCAAAATTCCCTGGTTCACGGGTCTGGTTCAGGTGAACCAGACCGATTCACTGTTGGGCCGGGTCTGTGGGTCTACTGTGCACTTAAGCGGGTCGGGTTGCAGTGCAGTCGGGTCGGGTTGCAGTGCAGTCGGGTCGGGTTGCAGGGTTTAATAGGTCGGGTCTGGGTTTTAATTATAACATGGGAAATTACTGCTTTACCCCCCCCACCCTTCTTCTCCACGAGACCGAAACCAGCCCGGGCTGGTTCCTGCGCGCCGGCGGCCGGCGGGAGGGGCGGCCTGGAGCGCCGGTGAGCGCTCGGCCGGTCTCTCCCGCACCACCCCCACGGAGGAGGCGCGGTGGGAGGCGGCCGGAGCCCTCGTCGGAGCCCCAAAAGCTTGGACGGCGGGGTGGGTCGCGCGGGGTCTATGGTCGGTGGTGGTGCGCCGGGGAGGGGATCGGTTGCGGCGGCGGTGTCCGCCCGTGCGGGCCGCGACAAGAGAGGAGGAAAGGGGTCACGGAGGAGATAGGAGGAGGAGGGGCTGACCTGGGGGTCTCGGCATGCTCGCCGGGGCTCCGGCGAGGGGCGGGTGGGGTGCTCCGATCTCTTCTCCTTCTCCATCTCCGGCTCTCGCTCTCTCTCTCTCTGCATCCCGTTCTCTCTCTCTCTCTCTCTCTCTCTCTCTCTCTCACTCTCTCGTTCTCTCGCTCTCTCTATCTTTTTCTCACGTTATCTCACGTTCTCTCTCTCTTACCCGATCGGTTAAATAAATAGGGTGATGAGGGCACGTGGTTAAGATAAGTAGGGCTGGGGAGATAGGGTCGATTAAGACCTCCTACTAAGGGGGAGGGGATAAGGAATGAAAGATATAGGTTTATCGTCCCCAAATCTTGCCCAATTAGTCTCATCCGAATTTTGGATTTCAAACGACTAGGGAGGGAGATCAAAAGAGCTTAAATTATGCTAGGAGACCGGGAGGTAGGCTCTAGGGCTGGTCGGGCTCGGTCCCGAGCCCTGAACCGGGCTCGATTGGAATCCGGGTGCGATTCGTCCATCAACCGGGCTGAAAAGAATAATCACTTGTAACTATCAAACCGGAAGTCGGAATAGGGACCGAGAGGATTCGTTGGAAAGGTCTCGTCAACGCGAATGCGTTAGCGCTTGGTACATAATTTTCTGACTTCTAGATCTCCCGAAAAGAAGGAAAGACTCCAAAACTTAAAATAGCAATAACTATTCACTCGGGTGTCGGATCGACCCTAACTCAAGCTCATTGGAAGGCTCTCTCAGAGCCTGATCTAACGTATCTTGTTTCATTACGATCCAATCACCCAATCTCTTGTGGAAAACAAAACGGCTACAACTATCGAGCAATTATCGTTTTTCTAGGGTTTACCTGCCAGGCTGTGGAAACTGGCTGCGCATACACATGATCGTTGCACGGAACGCACCATCGTGACATGCTCGAAGTTACGGAGAATGTGAACGTAAAACATCTCATAGGTTTACGATCCATTTATTGGAAAAAAGCCCAAAGAAAAAGTCTGGCTGCAAAAAGATGAAACTAGCAATGGAGGATTTCTATTATTCTCAAATCTAACACCACAGGTGTTACAACTGAGCACACGGTTCATCAACCAATATCGATGCAATCGCTAGAGCTGAAGACTCTGGAGTCACTCTTAGGGATGGGTATGACCCAGAAGGAGACATTAAGACAATTCTACCATAGGTTCAGGTATGAATACCTGAGCTTGGCGGACGCAGACGGGCAGGATCGTATGGTGATTGCAGCCTTCAAGAATGCTATTCAGCCTAGCCAGCTTGTCAACGTGTCACTCATCAAGCAAACCTCGGAGATGATCGACGAACTATCACGACGCGTTGAGAAGTACATCAAGATAGAAGATGCGGACCGCAAGAGGAAGGCAGTGGAAACCAGGGTCCCGCACCAGAACTACGCCAAGCCAGCTGCCGTGAAGAACGTCAACAAGCAGCAGGGGGAGGCGACACGGCACGAAGCGAAGCGGCAAAGGCAAGATAAGCCGGCGAGGCCGCAGTGGAATAGAGAGTTCACGGTATTGAACAGCCCCATAGACTAGATCTTAGAAGCGCGCTATTAAGGGTGAGTCATACTTCAAGTGGATGCAACTGCTTGAGCTTGGAGAGAGAGGAGCCAGAGATGCATCAAGGTACTGCGAGTACCACCAAGGCCAAGGCCACACTACCTTGCAGTGCCGGGCGCTCAAGCATCATATCGAGGATCTCATTGAGGCCGACCACCTTGGCTGCTTCATTGACCTCCCTCAACGTAAGGAGACTAAGGCTGTAGGGGAAGTCCAGCGAGGAGCGACGACACCACGCTTACCGGGTCCTCCGCCAGATAGACGCCAGCTCCAAGAGGTAGACGCAGTCTACGGGTACCATGGCCCTGTACCATCATCAAACTCCGTCGACCGTCAGGTGCGGCGCATAGAGCAAGCAAGGCAAGTTCACCATGTGGTGCTCGACCCTGTCATTCACCCTGAGCCAAGAGTGGAAGCTGCAGTACAGTTTCGGCGGTTGATCTGGTCGGAATAGAGAGGCCTCACAACCATCCTCTGGTTATACGGCTGCAGATAGCAAATTGCCTAGTGAAGAGAATTCTGGTCGACGCCGGGAGTTTGGTAGATGTACTCTTTCTCAGCGCCTTCGACGCCATGCAGCTAGATCGCGGGCATATGACTGAATCATCATCGACAATAACTAGCTTCACGGGAGAGGCTGCAAGGGTGGTTGGTGAGATCACCCTCCCGATCACAATAGGGCATCTCACCAATCTTACCCGATTCATTATGATTGAAGCCCACTCGGCGTACAACATCATCCTCAGAAGACTGTGGCTCCACCACTTGGATGCGGTCCCCTCGTCGGCCCACCAGGTAGTGAAGTTTTGGACCGACAAGGGCGTGATGAGCATTTGAGGTGACCAGTCCTCGGCGGCCAAGTGCGAGCTTAGCACCATCTATCTGAAGATAATGTGCCAAATCGAGGGAGGAGAACCAGGTAAGGACGGAGCTGAGTTGGGTATCCTCAACCTCTGAACTACGAAGCAGAGTCAAGAAGCTCCAACGTTCCAGCACCTTGCCCGATCAAGCGTAGGAGCACAAGGAGGCCAAGCCCTTCAGAAGACTGACCTGTCTGATCAGTTGAACTTAAAGAACTGACAGTATCGGGGGACCTGTTGGAATTGGATCCGCTAATCAGAGTCGCAACGGAAGCAAAAGAAAGATTCGAAGATCATACGGTGTATGTTTCATTACAATTAATTCTACAAAACAATCTATATGCAAATCTATGATCTTAGCATATGTGCGGACACCCTAGAGGCATACTACGATCTACGGAAGACATGCATGTATCTAGTTAGGTGTTTAGAATCATCATACCTTTTGGATCTATGATCCAGAGATGATGGAACGATGAAGAACCGCACTTGAATCGCAAGAAAAACTGTCGGATAGCACCTTGTCCTTTGCGAATTGAAGAATCCTCGAAATCTCGTCTCTGAGTGCAGGGATTACGAGCCGACGGAAGAATCCGTTGCGAAGACGATGGCAAGCCACGAGATTTTCTCCTCCTCTTTCTCATTTCTTCCTTCTCCTTTCTTCCTCTTCCTTCTCCCTTCTTCTTCCTCTCTTTTCCTTGGCCGAAACCACAAAGGAGAGCTAAAGGGGGGGGTTCGGATTTTCTGGAGGAGAGGGAGCCTTAAGGCCGGCCCCTCCCTCTCCCTATTCCTTTATAGGGCCGGTCTCCCATGGATTCAAGGAAGCTAGGGCCGGCCCTAGTAGGATAAGGATAGAGGGGGGGCGGTTTTTAGAGATTTCCAGTGTCTATCGTGAAACCTGGACGAAAACGCCCTTCACGAAAAGTGGAAAACTGAAAGAGAGACTGAGTGAGGTGCGCTACTCGGAATCGAGTTCCGTCAGCGCCTATGAGCTCCTGGAATTATTCCACTCATTCTAAGATCCATATTCAATATGTTCTGAGCCATATTTCAATATTTACCAAAATACCTCTACGGCCCGTAACACATGTGAATTAGGTTCTTAGGCTCCGGGCTTGCGCTCCATCGTGCTACTTCGCATCCAACGTATCCAACTAGGTCGGGAAACAATTCCTATATGCAATGACAGGGTAGAACCTTCAGGGTTCGGGATCTCTAGCTTCAATCGGATCCCTGATTAACTGTTCCGGTGACACACCGAAAGTTCCGTTAATCAGCCCTAATCCGATTAACCCGCGTAGCCACCCAGAGTGCGACACGAGTTGAACTCTAGTGATCCTAAACTTATGTTACTACCTCGTAACATTGTTCTCTACTATACTCCGATAATCCTTAGTCCCTCCTATTACTGGTGCCATGATACGACTCGGGCGGTGGGGAGCACCGTCAGATCCTGATCGATCATCTGACTAGGGTTTGATGACTTGTCATCTATAACACCACACACCTTCCGGTGCTATGTCTAGCATCCGGAACATCGTCAGTCATACTGATAACCACCATGCCTAGGTTAACTATGTGGACATATTGACTCATCAAAACGCACCCATTTAACACTGGATGTCGGATAACCTGCAGGGATTACATGTCACTGTGGACGCGGAAAAAAGCGCGGGTCGTCTTTATTGCGAATCACACGAGATTACAATTATGGCCGGGACCCGGGTGGCTCGGGTGTAGCGAGTCCAGGTTGCGGCGAGTTTTGATCAGGGGATTGTGGGAAAGATCTTCTGGGGGATCCCTTTGATCCGCGTCTCCACGTGGTGTTCGTGCGAGAGCTCTGAAGGGGCTGCCCAGGACAGGGGTTTTACAGGGAGAGGGTTTTGGAGAGGCTAAGGAATGTCCACCGTTGCTTTGTCCCTTCCGTGCTTCGCGCTTTCTCGGCTAGGGGGTTTTCGGCTTCGTTCCTCGGTCTTCGCGACTTCCTCGTTCCTTGCTTGACCTCGGTGTTCTTGATCGTCGGTTCGCGGCGTCGATCGAGCTTTTGGCGTTGGCTTTGGCTTTGGCTTTTTGGCTTTGACTTGGCTCCGGCGTGGCTCTGGCTTTTGCTTTGCTTCGGCGCTTGCACTTGGACGTAGCTGGGAGAGACTTGCGATGCTTTCGTTCTTCCGGACTTCGCGTCGTATCGGCTAGAACGTGCGGTGCTTTTGCTCGTGGCCGGCGTAGTCGCTTGGCTTTGGCACTTGCGTTGCTTTGTCGCGGGCTTTACTGGGGCTTTGCTTTGGCTTCTTGCGTTGGCTTTAGCTTCAGCGTCAACTCGATCTTCTTCTTCGAACGACGTGGGCTACTTCTTCAGTGCTTCGACGATTTGCGTGTCGACTGGACTTCTCTTCTTCTCCGGGCTTCTTTGGCGTGATCGGAGTCGAAGAATGCTTTCGAAGATGGTGGGGGTAGCACCGATCCCCGTGCGATGGTTGTGGCGTCGGCTTTTGTTGATGAAGACGACGAGGGTAGCGACGGTCTCCGTGCGACGGTTGTGGCGTCGGCTTTTGTTGATGAAGACGACGAGGGTAGCGACGATCTCCGTGCGACGGTTGTAGCGTCGACTTTTGTTGATGAAGACGACGAGGGTAGCGACGGTCTCCGTGCGACGGTTGTAGCGTCGACTTTTGTTGATGAAGACGACAGGGTAGCGACGCTTCAGACGATCTGCTCCAGGCTTTCTTCTTCGTGGATGGGGCAGGCGTTAGTCGAAGACGACGGGGTGATGACGCTTCGCTTCTCTCCTCCGGGCTTTGGGGCTTGATCGGGATCGAGAATTTGTTGGAGCCGACGGGGTAGTGCCGCTCCTCTTCTTCTCCGAGCTTTTGGGCTTGATCGGAGTCGAAGCTTGTTGGAGACGACGGGGTAGTGCCGCTCCTCTTCTTCTCCGGGCTTTTGGGCTTGATCGGAGTCGAAGATTTGTTGGAGCCGACGGGGTAGTGCCGCTCCTCTTCTTCTCTGGGCTTTTGGGCTTGATCGGAGTCGAAGCTTGTTGGAGACGACGGGGTAGTGCCGCTCCTCTTCTTCTCCGGGCTTTTGGGCTTGATCGGAGTCGAAGCTTGTTGGAGACGACGAGGTAGTGCCGCTCCTCTTCTTCTCCGGGCTTTTGGGCTTGATCGGAGTCGAAGCTTGTTGGAGACGACGGGGTAGTGCCGCTCCTCTTCTTCTCCGGCCTTTGCTTCTGGCGTCTTCGGAGTCGAAGGGTTCTTCTTCTCCGAGCTTTCTTCTTCGTGCACGGAGTCGAAGGGATGATCTTCGTGTGCAAGGGTCTTCACGTTGATGAGGACTTTCAGTAAGCCGATCCCTCGGGACAGGCTTGACTGTGCCTCGTGAAGCCTTGGGTCGATGAAGAAGCGTCTCCTCTTCTGCAGAGCTCTGGCGTTTCGTCTTCAATTTCCCGACCATTTTTTCCTTCCCCCACCCCCTCTATTTATAGGCAAAGAGGTGGGGAGAGAGATATGGGAACTTTTTAATTTTAAATCCCTTTTGTATCTCTCTCATAATTACCCGGATTTTATTCATCCATTGATGAGGGGAATAACATTTAGTTGTTTTCCTTTTCTGGCGGGTGCAATTATGGCTGGATTTTGCGCACGAAATCGATGGCGATCGGGCGCTTCGTTTTGTGCGTCGGATCGAGGGATCGTCGCAGATCCGCGTGTGTGCAGACGTCATACGCTACCTCCCCCCGCGCATGGCGGTATTTCTTTCCTTTTCTTTCTTTTCTTTCCTTTTCTTTTCTTTCCCTTCTTTTCTTTCCTTTTTCTTTTCTTTCTTTTCTTTTCTTTCCTTTTCTTCCCTTTCCTTGCAGGGCCGACTGGCCCCTCCATGGGGTTCGGTCCCCACTAGGGCCGGCCCTATGGGGTTCGGACCCTAGTAGGGGCCAGCCCCTCTTGAAGTGGGGTCCGGGTCCGCATCGGCGCGCGCGAGTCGGGTCCGCGTGTCGGGTTTGCATCCTTGTCGGTGCGCGCGAGTTGGGTCCGCGTGTCGGGTTTGCATCCGCGTCGGCACACGTAAGTCGGGTTCGGGTCCGACGAAATTCGTGTGTCTACAAATGCCCCCTCAAGGACGAGTGCGTCGGTGAGAGCGTGTAGGGTTTGGACGCGTAAGAATCGTAGAGCGCTTGTCCTTGATTCCTTTTGTGGGCAGGGTTGGGAGTCTATTTTAGGACCCCTACCCCCTTCATCCGTCATTGTGTTTCTTTGCGAAGGTTCTGCCGGCTTCTGGAGACCGCTGTCGGAAGAGAGCTGCCTGGGTTTGCACGCGACTTGCTCCGTCTTCCCGGTGTCGCCTCTTTCGTCGGCCTTGTGCTTCCGCGCGACGGTTCTGCCGGCTTCTGAAGACCGTCGTCGGAAGTGAGTTGCCTGGGGTTGCACGAGACTTGCTCCGTCTTCCTGGTGTCGCCTCTTTTGTCGGCGGCGATGGTGCGCGATTTTGCGGTCGTTGCGAAGGCGGGCTCGAAGCGACGATGCGACGAGGCTCGAGGCGGGGAGGATGTAGGAGCGCGGCTGAGGTGCGGGTCGCCTTCGCCGCCTCTCTCTTCCTCCTTCCTCTTCTTCTTCTTCTTCTTTTCTTTTTCCTTTCTTTTCTTTTTCCTTTTTCTTTTTCTTTCTTTTTCTTTTTTTTCTTTTTTTTTTCTTTCTCTTCTTCTTCTTCTTCGGCTCCGGCCCGTAGAAGCAGCAACGACAGCAACGGGGCCGGCGGCATGGCGGTGCGGGGCTGCAGCGCGTGGGGCCGGAGGCGCGGCTGCAGCGCGTGGGGCCGGAGGCGTGGCGGCGCGGGGCTGCTGGAGCGCGGGGGCCGGGTCCGGCGGCTGCGGGGCCGAACGGGTCGGGCTCGGGGCCGAGAAGGGCGGCGGAGCGCACGAGTCGGGCACGGGGGCCGGGTCCGGCTGCTGCGGCGCGGCGGCGGTTTCGTCGGGGTCCGGTCCCGATCGGCTCGGAGAGGCAGCGGCCCCCCCCCCCGTTTTCTTTCTTTGCTGTCCGGCTTTGATTGGAGAGGGGGCTGTGGGCCCCCCCTTTTTTTCCGTTCACTTTTTTTTTTTTTTTTTTGAGGTTTTCACTTTCTTTCTTTTCTTTCTCCCCTCTTTCTTCTGGACTCCGAAGGCGCCAGTGGTAGCAGAGCCAGTCTGTGGCGCACGGGTGCGCAAGTGGCTGTGGCTGGGTGGCGCTGGCGCGATGGGTCGACATGGGCGGTGTCGGCGCAGTCGGGCCGGCGCGGTTGTGTTGGCGTGCTGGGTCGGCGCGGGCACCGTGTGGGCCCGCGGGGGCGCATCGCGAAGGCTCGGGCGCCAGTGGTGGCGGGCCGATGAGTCGAGTGGTCCTCCTGACAGGGGTGCAGGCCCCCTTAGTTTTTTTTTTTTTCACGCACTTGTCTTGACTTGCCTCCCCTCATGGTCTTCCAGGGCTCGCGTCTTCGAGAGTTTGATTTCCTCGGGCTGGATAGACGAGGATTTCTTCGACGGGAGGAGATGCCTTTGCTTTCCTTACACTCGTGTGCACCGTTACCGCAACTCAAGGCGGGAAGACCTTCTGTCGTTGCTCCGTGTCTTTGTGCACGAGCGCATCACGGAAGATGGAGTCGCGGATGCGACTTGCGGGATGCTGAAATTAAGCGAGAAGATTCATACTGACGAAGGAATCTCCATGAAGCTTCTGCGGCCGAGTTTGAGTCTTCTGTTCCATCATTGCGATGAAGAGTTCGTGCCTATGCCAGTTGTTGCCTCGAAGATATGTGCTAAGCTGACCCGATGGGGCACCGATTCTTGGCCTCGGGGCGACGTCCAGTACCTTTGCGGCTTTCGCGAGTGGATGGACGAGCTCTACGAGGTCTTTGGCGCGGAACCTGAGATGAACTTATTGGCCAAATTTTTGGCGCCGGCTCGTCGAGAGTACAGTCGTCCTGAGGGGATGTACCGCGCACTTTGTGAGCTTTGGTGTCCGGAAACTAACACCTTCCTTACTGGGGCGGGGGAGATAGGCATCTCGCTTCGCGACGTCCATATCGTTTCCGGGTGCCCCGAGGTACGGAATTACTGCCAAGAGGAGGTGCCAGCCTTGAAGGATCTGCTGGACAGCAGCTACGCTCCGAGTTCTTGCCTTCTTCTGTTCAAGGCACATGCTATCATTGCGGCGCGGGATCAATCAGATCGAGTGCGTCCTTCTTCTTGGGTCGACTTTTGGTTCAGGGGTGAGTATAGGTCTCCAGCGCCTTCGGCTCACCCAATGTGGAAGATCGCTCAGATGCAGAGACCTCCGCTTCGCTCCTTTGTGAGGCCTATCGACTCCTTGGCTCGAGAGAAGCACTCAATGGAGGGGAAGCAGTGTCCCTGGGAACTCTTTGGCCTGAAACGGGATAGCGAGGAGTGGCGATTGATTTACCGAGCTGCTGGGCTGGTCATCTTCCTCTGCCGGTTCGTGCTTCCGTGTTCTGGGGAGGCTATTCGTCCGGGGACCTTCCTTGCCGCTTCCAGGATGGAGAGGGGCGAGCTCTTCAATCTAGCCCCGACCATACTATGCGCCTTGTATCGGGCTCTCAGCGGGACTTACTGGGACTTGTCTGGCTCTGATAAGGCCAAGGAGGAGCTCGGCCGGTCGACTGCATTCGGACCCTTGCATTATTTGTACGGGTGGATAGCTCTGCATTTCCCGAAGGGGATCTTTGCCAGACGAGGGCATCCAGCTGAGCTGCCTTTCTTGCCCGGGATAGGAGGGATCTTGAACGCCTTTATCAGTTGGGAGCGTCCGAGAGAGTGTGCTCGCACCCTTTTGAGGAGGATGGGGAGCGTCGATTTCGAATTCCTGTCAGAGCATTCGGTGCTGCCCTTGGAGAGGTCGACTGTGTACGATAACGAGGAGCTCCCGGACAGTCTCTACTGGAATATGGTCAGCTGCCGTCCTGGCTACTTGGTCTGGCGCAAGGGGGATGTGGTGGAGGTGGAGCAGTACTCCCCCCATCGCTTTGCTCGCCAACAGGGGTTTCGGCAAGAAGTCTCTGGCATGCCTCAGCAGTTGCAGGGACGTATCAGTCCGCAGGAGGGTTACCGTCTGTGGGCTTCTCTCTACGCTCGCTTGACTGGCGGGAGTTTCTTTCCTGGGGCTAAGTCCGGATTTTGGGATGCCGCGACTCCGGAATACCGCCAGTGGGTTGAAGGGCGAGTTTCTCCTTTACTTGCGAGTTTTTCAGTCGACGTCTTGGTGAGTAGCGGGTTCAGGAATTTCTGCTTCAATCACTCTACGGGAGTGGAGGACCGTCGCCTCCGACTGGGGCTTCAAAGAGCGCAGAGGAGCTGTAGTCGCCTTTCCAGTGCTCGTCGTGTCCCTTCTTCCGTTCCGGTGCTGGATGCCGAGCTTACTAGTGCCCCTGGGGCATTTTGTTTCCCGAAGGCCGAAGTTGAGGGTGTCCCTCCCAAGAGAAGAAAAGTGTGCATTCCTCGCGGGATGGTCCCGAGAGTTCCTTGTCTGACGGAGGATGCCGAGGAGCCTGGACTTCTGAAAGATGAGGTGATTCCTCCGTCTAGGACCGCTTCGTCTGACCACACAGGTATGGAGCTCCCTTCATTTTATTTGCCCTCTACGTTCAGAAAGTTTTATCACGCTGAGCACCGTTTCTTTCTTTTGACCAGATTCCGTTATAGTGGTAGAGCGCGGAGCGAGCTCTTCAAAGGCGCCTCTTGGGCATTCGTCCACCGGTGCCGCGCAGGAAGTGCCCGAACCCTGTGGGCTAGATATCCCTCCGGATGATCTGGATCTCCTCGGACTTTGCGGGGAGAACTTCCCTAGGGGCGACATTAACCTGGACGACATCGATGTCGACGCCTTGTCTTTTGGCGAGGAGGCTGAAGTCTCGAGCGTCGACAAGCGGTGTTCCCCGATGATTGTGCCCTTGTGTCCTTTGGTGGAGACGGTTGTTGCAGCGGTAGCGGCGGTTTCCCCGGTTCCGCCACCCTCGTTGGCGCGGGCGGCTCCTGTTGCGGCCGCAGTGGGAGGGAAGGTCTTGCCTACCTACTCCGAGGCGCCTCGCCCGGATTTGAGGCCGAGGAGCAGAGTCTCAGAGTTCCTTCTCGCGAGCTGTCGGCAGTATATCAAGTCGACGTTGGAGCCTTTCCAAACTGCCGGCCTTGGCGCCCTCCAGGACTGGTGGTCGACGGACGGTGCAGAGTTTTGCGCGAGCCTGGCAGAGTTCAAAGTTGACAGCTCTCTTTTCGTCGATCAGATGAACCTGCTTGTGACCGATAGCGAGGCTTATCGATCCCGACGGGCTTTGCTGGAGGGGAGCTCCCTTTCTGAGCTGGAGGCCGCTGAGGTGAGTCTAAGTCAGTCCGAGCATCAACTTGCGGAGGCTACGTCCAGCCTGTCGAAGGCCCAGAGGAAGTTGGAGTCTGCGCGCGCCTCACTTCGGAAGGCGGAGTCTCGTTTGGAGCGGACCGAGGCCGCGGAGAGCGCTTTGAAGGCGAGTCACTTGAGGCAGCAGTCGGACTTGGCAACCCGTCGCGAGCTTCTGACTGCTCGTCCCGTGGAGCTTCAGAGAGTGGAGGCGACTAGGGAGGAGCTGCTGCGCCGTCTGCAAGCTCTGACACCTTCTTTTAGTTGTTCCTGGTTTCATTGTGGCTTTCTTTTTCAGGACTTATGAAATGTACTACCTTCGCTTCATTAATAATATCGCCTCATTTTGCCACACCCTTTCCATGGAACTTTGTTGTCTTTTTCTTTTGGTCGGACTGAACCTGAAGTAACTTCTCAGGCTGCCTACGTACCCTCCTAAGGGGGATCAAGTCACACGTAGTTCATTTTTTTTTTTTTTTTTTTTGAACAAGGGGTGTGGCCTTGCTTTAGGCATAGTACCTTTTGAGGTACTTGCCGTTGATAGGGCCGAGTGTCAGCCCTTCTGGCGTGGTGAGGAGATAGGCACCGTTGGAGTAGACTTCCTTGACGGAATGCGGGCCATCCCATTTGGCATCAAATTTCTTCCCTCCTCGATGCGAGAGAATGATGGGGCGTTTGACTGCCAGCACCAGTTCCCCTATCTGGAATGATCGAGGACGAATCTTCTTATTGAAGGCGCGAGAGAGCCTGGCCTGATAACACTCCAGACGTTGTTGAGCTTCGAGGCGTCTTTCATCCAGTGCTTCCAATTCTGCTAGGCGGAGCTGGGCATTGTCATCGCTGGCGAGGCCTTCCTGGACTGCTATCCTGAGTGACGGGATCTGGAGCTCGAGCGGAAGAACGGCTTCCACGCCATAGACGAGGGAATACGGCGTTGCTTGTGTCGGCGTGCGGAAGGATGTTCGGTAAGCCCATAGTGCTTCGCCCATGCGTTCGTGCCAATCTTTCTTTGTCTTTGAGACGGTTTTCTCCAGCAGCTTGCACAGAGTTTTGTTGAAGGCTTCTGCTAGACCGTTGGCCGGAGCGTTGTACATTGTCGAACAATTCTGCTTAATGTTGTACAATGCACAGAACTGGCTGACGGCAGCATTCTTGAACTGCTTCCCGTTATCTGTTACGATGTAGTGGGGGACTCCATAGCGGAAGATGATGTCGTTCTGGATAAAGCTGATGAAGGAGTACTTCGTAACTTCCCTCAACGGTATCGCTTCAGCCCACTTGGAGAAGTAGTCCGTTGCCGCCAAGATGTAGAGATGTTGCTTGGATGACTTGGGCAGAGGACCGACGATGTCGAGACCCCATCCGTCGAAGGGCCAAGATGCGATTGTTGGGTGTAAAGGCTCCGGAGGTTGACGGATGTAGTCCCCGTGCATCTGGCAAGCTTGACATCTTCTCGCGTACTCCAAGCTGTCTTTGATCATGGTAGGCCAGTAGTATCCCATCCTTCTGATGCGGAAGTGAAGCTTCGGACCGGACTGGTGCAATCCACAGATTCCAGCGTGTACTTCTTCAAGCGCGGCTTCTGCTTCCTCTTTTGCGAGGCACCTCAGGAGTGTGCCGTCATAGCTCCGTCGGTACAGCTCGCCGTTGAAGTGGTAGAACCTCAGAGATCTTCGACGGATGTCACTTTTGCGCTTCGGATCTTCGGGGAGTTTGCCATGAACGAGATACTCCACAAACGGTTGCCTCCAGTCTTGTTCTTTAATCTCGAGGACATGCACCGTGTTGGTTTGAACTGGTACCTCGGGCGGACCCTCTTTTTCGATGATCACGAATCTCCTGCAGACGGGGACGACGAGCGAACGTTCATCTGGGAACGGGAGTGTAGCCGCCAGATTTGCGAGTGCGTCAGCCTGCTGGTTGAGGTTTCTGGAAACATGTTGGATGGAAACAGCCTTGAGTTTTTCGAGGAGATTCACAGCTTGTGCATGCAACGGTACCAGGTCTTCTTTGTTGACTTCGTATGCCCCCAGGAATTGCTAGATCTGAGAGTCGCCAAAGATCTCTAGTCCTTGAAGCTTCATTTCGTCGGCCAGCTCGAGACCGATGAGTAGGGCTTGATATTCTGCCACGTTGTTGGAACATGATTCCGAGAGCAGGAATGAGAAGGGGAGTATTTCGTTATCCGGGGTGACGAAGATGACTCCGGCTCCCGCTATGTCCTGCCTAGCTACGCCGTCGAAGAACATTTTCCAAGGTGGGGCGATATCGACGGAGAACACTTCTTCATCTGGGAGATCTTCTGATAACTCCCATTCTGCCGGGAGAGGGTATTCTGCAAGGAAGTCCGCGAGGGCCTGCCCTTTAACCGCTTTCTGTGGCACGAAGGTGATGTCGAATTCAAGTAGCAGCAGGGCCCACTTGGCTAGACGTCCGGAAAGCACTGGTCTCGACATGATGTATTTGAGTGGGTCGGTCTTTGAGACAAGTCTGATGGTGTGAGCGAGCATGTAGTGTCGCAGCTTTTTCGTGGCGAAGATGAGCGCTAAGCAGACCTTCTCGATTGGGGAGTAATTCAGCTCCGCGCCGACGAGAGTGCGACTTAAGTAGTAGCAAGCTGTCTCCACGCCAAGTTCATTGTTCTGGGCCAGAAGTGCCCCCAAGGACTGCTCTTGGGCGGCGATGTAGAGGATGAGCGGCCTCCCTTGGACCGGTGCTGATAGGACTGGCGGCTTCAGTAGATATGCTTTGATGTTTTGGAATGCTTCTTGGCAAGCTTCATCCCATTTGAACGGCGCTCCTTTCTTCATGAGGCGACTAAAAGGGTGGCACTTTCCGGCCAGGTTGGCGATGAATCTTCGGATATACGCCAAGTGTCCCTGGAGGCCTCTGAGGTCTCGCACTGTCTTTGGTGTGGGCATGTTGACGATAGCATCAATTTTGGATTGATCTATCTCAATGCCTCGATGTCGGACGACGAAGCCGAGGAATTTGCCCGAGGAGACTCCGAACGCGCACTTAAGCGGATTCATGCGGAGTTGGTACCTTCGAAGTCGTTTGAAGATTAGCTCAAGATCTTGTAGATGTGCCGATTTCTTCTTGGATTTCACCACGAGGTCGTCGACATAACACTCCACGTTTTGATGAAGAATGTCGTCAAAGATTTTCTGCATAGCTCGCTGGTAGGTGGCTCCCGCGTTTTTCAAGCCGAACGGCATTACCTTATAGCAGTAGATTCCTTTCGGTGTGCGAAATGCCATGAGCTCCTCGTCCTTGGGTGCCATCCGAATCTGATTGTAGCCTGATGATCCGTCCATGAAAGTGAGCACCTCGTGACCTGTCGTCGCGTCGACCATTAGCTCCGTGATTGGCAAGGGGAAGTCGTCTTTTGGACATGCATTGTTCAAGTCTCTGAAGTCCATGCACACTCGGATTTGGCCGTTCTTCTTTTTGACTGGGACGACGCTAGAGATCCATGTCGGGTACTTGACCTCTCGAATGAAGCCGGCTTCGATCAACTTGTTGACTTCGCCTTCTATTTGGGGTACCAGTTCTGGTCGGTAGCGTCTTTGCCCTTGCTTGATAGCGCTGGCTCCGTGTTTGACGCTGAGCTGGTGAACTGCGATTTTTGGATCGAGGCCCGGCATCTCCTTGTAGGACCATGCGAAGACGTCTCTGTATTCTTTAAGCAGTTTGATGTATGCGGCTTCTTCCTCAGGAGTCAAGAGCGTGCTGACGAATGTAGGCCGAGGCTCCGTCTCCGTGCCCAAGTTGATTTCCTTCAAGTCATCAACGGTGGACTGCCCCCCTTCTTCGAGGACTGGCGGGGCATCGGGCAACTCGTCGTCCGAAGTAGAAGTGTCACCGTTGTCGGGAGCCGTAATGGAGATATGATTGACGGCAGCCATGGGTGGGTGGGTGGGTGTTGAGACAAAGTCCTCGATTGGCATCCCCAGACGATCGAATGCTGACTTCTTCTTTGATTGTTTGACTGGCCCGAGCCTCTCGAAGACGGATGTGCGTTTTCGATTCGGCCAGTCTTTACCACCTCTGGTTTGTTTCCGGAACAAGGCTTGGCCTCGAACCCGCCGTCGTCTTCTCTTTCTGTCCGGATAGCTGAGGTAGGTAGAGCGTGCGTCGGAGATTGTCGATTCTTCGGCTGCTTCATCTGCCATCCTCGCCTCGATGTAGTTCGAGGTGAAGGTCTTCTTCGCTGCGGTTCTGATGACCAACGGAGCTTGACTGGAGCCGATGCCTCGGTGGTTCGGGGGAATTTGCTCTCCGTTTTGAAACAGCCGAGTTTGAGTTCTCGTCATCCCATGTGGGGTTGCTGCTGGTGGAAGTGTGCCCATGGCGCTTTCCTCGTTGTAGCCAGCTCTGAACAGCAACTGGGCAGCATTTTGCTCCCAACTCCCTTCTGGCTTGAATCCGAGTTGCTCGTGGTCTGCCGATTCGACGGGTCTACTTGGGTTCGGAGCTTACGTCAGACTAGGTAATGGCACCGTCATTTCTTGCAGAGTGATGACATTGGCCTGAGATAACGACGGGGCCAGCTTCCTTGTCGGAGTAGAAGGCGATTGCTTGGATTTACGGAGCCACTGCGGCGCGAGACGTAGGACAGGCGCCGTTTGGACTGGCAACGGGGTATGTTGCATTGCTCTTGGCTCGAAGCTGATGCACATCCTTCGCCCAGGTTTCGGCGTTCCTTGGACCTTGAGTCTTGTCTCATCAGAGGGTGGCGCCGAATTCGCGGGAAGTGGAGTCTTGTCCTGCTTCACTTCTTCAATCTTTTAGGCTCGAGGAGCTTTAGCTGGAAGAACTTCCGCGACCAGGCCCTTTGCTTGGTAGAACTTAGCATCGGCCAGGTGTGCCTCGGCCTCGTTGAATGGCTTGTCATCCGCAACTATACACCTCTCCACGCCTTCTTCGTAGTACTTGAGGCACTAGTGCCAGGTGGATACCACGATGCCGTTCTCGTGCAGCCATAGTCTTCCCAACAGGAGGCGATATGACGTCTGGCAATCGATGATGTGGAAGAGGACCGTTGTATCCAGCGGGCCGATGGAAAGCTTCAAACGAATGATTCCGATGGTGGACTGTCCGCCCTGGTTGAAGCCTTGAATGACCAATTGACTTGGTGAGAGCTGGTCGTCGGTGATGCCGAGTTGCCGCATCGTCTGGATAGGCATGATGTTGACGGCGGAGCCACAGTCCAACAAGATTCGGTTCACTGGCTTCTCCTTGATGTATCCCGAGACGTAAAGAGGCCGGTTGTGCAATCGCGTCCCGAGTTGCAGGTCCTCATCTGAAAAGGTTATCGTCGCATCACACGAGGCCACAGCTTTGCGCCTTTGATCGTCCTTCCTTTTCCTTTTGTAGCTATCTGGATCGGCCAAGGCCGCCGCCATTGCCAGGCGAGCCTTTTTCGGAAGATGCAAAGCCTCTACGAGCGGCATGTGCAAGATTGCTTCGTCGTGAGAGGCAGTGCGCCCTTCGTCAGAATCGTCTCCCTCATCTGCGGAGTCGCCTTCTCCAGAAGTTTCGCTTTCGTTCTTTCCTTCCGACGCCTCATGGACTTCGACCATGCAACAAGACACCTTGATGTGTTGGTCCGCTGGGAGGAAGTGATCTGGGAAGAACTCTTGCAAAGTTGTCGGCTCTGGAAGACTCTGCTGAAGGATATCGTCTTGGCTTGCTGGCGGCACTTTGAACGCCTTCCTTCCCGGAGTCTTGCTTTTCTTCTTGTAGGTCTTCCGCTTGGTGAATCCCCTCATCACACGGTCTTGCTTGAGCTTCTTTTCTTGCCATGGCTTTCGCCGCCGCGGTAGCATGACCCATACTTCTTCGTCGGTGGATTCCCCTCCGCTAGGATGATGGTCGACAGCAGCAACTGGTTCCCTCGGAGGTACTTGTTCTTCTGGGGGCTCTACTGACTCGTCTTCCGATCCCCAGCCGGTGGGCTTGATTTCTTCAGCTGAAACCAATGGAGGCTTTGAATAGAGGACGTAATAGTCGAACTTCCCTGAAGGCTGGCCTAGCAGACCGACTTCCGGATCTCCTTGCTCGTATCTTTCCCGAAGAGCGCGTTAGGACATAGCTTGACTGGAATGGACTTGCTCTTCTCGAGGCTCTACTGGCGTGTCTTCCGATTCCCAGCCGGTGGGCTTGATTTCGTCGATTGGAACGGACGGAGGCCTTGAGTAGAGGACGTAATAGTCGAACTTCCCCGAAGGCTGGCCCAGCAGACCGACTTCCGGATCTCCTTGCTCGTATCTTTTCTGGAGAGCGTATTGGGACGTACCATTGCTTGGAAGAGGTGCTGGCACTTCTTCCGATTCCCAGCCGGTGGGCTTGATTTCGTTGATTGAAACGGACGGAGGCCTTGAGTAGAGGACGTAATAGTCGAACTTCCCCAAAGGTTGGCCCAGCAGACCGACTTCCGGATCTCCTTGATCGTATCTCCTTTGGAGCGCCCGTTGGGATGCAGCATTGCTTGAAAGAGGTGCTGGCGTGAGCGATGATTGCCCCCAGGGCAGCGGTGTTTCCTCCTCGGTGAGCGCAGGAGTATATTGACGTCGCTTCGAGCCTTTCGGCTGGGAAGTTGACTTAGCGATTGGAGCTTGACGGTTGATGCGCAATTTGGGCATGCTTCGCCGAGCAGCGACGAGTACTGGCGAGAAGGAGCCGAAGGTGATGGACGTCGTGTTGGCCGTAGCAACCTCACTGGAGTCGATCTCTATCTTCCCTTGCTTAGCGAGCGCCATGATTCTTTCCTTGAAGACGAAGCATCTTTCGATGGGATGACTTACCACCCGGTGGTATTTGCAGAAGAGAGGGTCGTCGACGCGATGCATCTGCTCGGGCCTCTTCGAAGGAGGGAGCTCTATCATCTTCTCTTGCAGTAGTTGGTCGAACATGGAGGAGACTTCCGAGTCTGGGAAGGGGTACTCCTTGGCTTCGAGCTCCTCGAGAGTCATCCTTTGTCTTGGCGGCGGAGGCGGTGGTATGGCGACTCCCTTCTTCTGATCCGGCTTGCCACCGATCTTGAGTGGTTTGGAGGTTGAAGCGACGTCAGCAACATTGACTTGTTTTGGTTTCGGTGCCAATGGCTTGTCCTTCTTCTCTACCTTCAAGAAGTCCTTGTTCTTCGAGTCCCCGTGGTTTGCTAGGCTGAGTTCCATGTCATGGGCCCGAGTTGCGAGTTCTTCGAAAGACCGAGGCTTGATACCTTTGAGGATGTAGAGCAGACCCCAGTGCATGCCTTGGGTACACATCTCGATGGCGGAGTCTTCAGACAAGCGGTCTCGTGAATTCAGCGCGAGGTTCCTCCACCTGTCGATGTAGTCGATCACTGGCTCATCTTTCCTTTGCTTGACGACGGTGAGTTCGGTCATGCTGACGGTTCGTCTGGTGCTGTAGAAGCGATTGAGGAACTCCCTCTCCATCTGATCCCAGCTGTCGATGGTCCCTGCAGGAAGATCAACGTACCAGTCGAACGCGTTGCCTTTGAGTGTGCGAACGAATTGCTTCACCATCTCGTCGCCATATGTGCCGGCATTATTGCAGGTCTCGATGAAGTGGGCGACGTGCTGTCTCGGATTTCCCTTTCCGTCGAAGTGCTGAAACTTTGGCGGCTGGAATCCGACTGGGAAGCGTAGCTGCTGGATCCTCGTAGTGTAGGGCTTCGAGTATGCCGCCGTGATCGGTGGAAGGCCACTGCCGTGGGAGCGCATCATGTCGGATATCAATGCTTGGACTTGCTGAGCACTTATCGCAGCCGTTGCCGGAGGTTGTGTGGCCACCGAGGCTGGCGTTGGGGAGACGACTTCCAATGGGACGGGAGTCGAGGAGAGCGCTGGTGTAACTGCTTGAATCGTCGGAACAACCTCTGCAGGAGCGGGAGTTGAAGACGGAACTGGAGAGGCGACGGGTTGGCTGACTGCTGCAGCGTCCTTCGCGCTTAGCTTTTGGAGCAGAGTGTTGATGTGACGATCCTTCTCCTCCATTAGCCGAGTAATCTGCGCCATGTGCTCGTTCATCTGCATGACTTGGAGCTGAAGAGCGGTCGGAGGATGGTGACGGAGAACATCTCGGTGTTGCATGTTCGCATCCTCGCCGTCATCATCGAAGACGTAGTTACACCGACTTGCTTCTGGCTGATGATTGATGTTTGCCCCCTGCATAGGAGGGGTAACGTCTGCTGGAGAACCCGAACGGGTTCGGGGTTGGGGCTGGTCCTCCCCAAACTTCTGGACATGGACTCCAGGATCGAGGCTTGTTTCTTCATGCACCAGGGCCTCGTCGGCGCTTTGACGAGCATCTTCGGTAGTACCTTCTGGCACGAAGATGTCCGCAAGAGTCCGAGTACGCCGAGTGTAGACGCGCACCATTGGAGGAGCATCACCCTCTGAATTTACTGGATCACCGTGTCGGAGTAGAGGAGACTCGGCGATTGGTGAGAGGCTTGGAGCAAATGCATCATTGTTTGTTCCGGCCATCGCGAACTTCAAGCAGCTTCTTCAACCGTACAGATGAAAGGAGAAGAGGTCCCACCGGGCGTGCCAGAAATCTGTGGACGCGGAAAAAAGCGCGGGTCGTCTTTATTGCGAATCACACGAGATTACAATTGTGGCCGGGACCCGGGTGGCTCGGGTGTAGCGAGTCCGGGTTGCGGCGAGTTTTGATCAGGGGATTGTGGGAAAGATCTTCTGGGGGATCCCTTTGATCCGCGTCTCCACGTGGTGTTCGTGCGAGAGCTCTGAAGGGGCTGCCCAGGACAGGGGTTTTACAGGGAGAGGGTTTTGGAGAGGCTAAGGAATGTCCACCGTTGCTTTGTCCCTTCCGTGCTTCGCGCTTTCTCGGCTAGGGGGTTTTCGGCTTCGTTCCTCGGTCTTCGCGACTTCCTCGTTCCTTGCTTGACCTCGGTGTCCTTGATCGTCGGTTCGCGGCGTCGATCGAGCTTTTGGCGTTGGCTTTGGCTTTGGCTTTTTGGCTTTGACTTGGCTCCGGCGTGGCTCTGGCTTTTGCTTTGCTTCGGCGCTTGCACTTGGACGTAGCTGGGAGAGACTTGCGATGCTTTCGTTCTTCCGGACTTCGCGTCGTATCGGCTAGAACGTGCGGTGCTTTTGCTCGTGGCCGGCGTAGTCGCTTGGCTTTGGCACTTGCGTTGCTTTGTCGCGGGCTTTACTGGGGCTTTGCTTTGGCTTCTTGCGTTGGCTTTAGCTTCAGCGTCAACTCGATCTTCTTCTCCGAACGACGTGGGCTACTTCTTCAGTGCTTCGACGATTTGCGTGTCGACTGGACTTCTCTTCTTCTTCGGGCTTCTTTGGCGTGATCGGAGTCGAAGAATGCTTTCGAAGATGGTGGGGGTAGCACCGATCCCCGTGCGACGGTTGTGGCGTCGGCTTTTGTTGATGAAGACGACGAGGGTAGCGACGGTCTTCGTGCGACGGTTGTGGCGTCGGCTTTTGTTGATGAAGACGACGAGGGTAGCGACGATCTCCGTGCGACGGTTGTAGCGTCGACTTTTGTTGATGAAGACGACGAGGGTAGCGACGGTCTCCGTGCGACGGTTGTAGCGTCGACTTTTATTGATGAAGACGACGGGGTAGCGACGCTTCAGACGATCTGCTCCAGGCTTTCTTCTTCGTGGATGGGGCAGGCGTTAGTCGAAGACGACGGGGTGATGACGCTTCGCTTCTCTCCTCCGGGCTTTGGGGCTTGATCGGGATCGAGGATTTGTTGGAGCCGACGGGGTAGTGCCGCTCCTCTTCTTCTCCGGGCTTTTGGGCTTGATCGGAGTCGAAGCTTGTTGGAGACGACGGGGTAGTGCCGCTCCTCTTCTTCTCCGGGCTTTTGGGCTTGATCGGAGTCGAAGATTTGTTGGAGCCGACGGGGTAGTGCCGCTCCTCTTCTTCTCCGGGCTTTTGGGCTTGATCGGAGTCGAAGCTTGTTGGAGACGACGGGGTAGTGCCGCTCCTCTTCTTCTCCGGGCTTTTGGGCTTGATCGGAGTCGAAGCTTGTTGGAGACGACGAGGTAGTGCCGCTCCTCTTCTTCTCCGGGCTTTTGGGCTTGATCGGAGTCGAAGCTTGTTGGAGACGACGGGGTAGTGCCGCTCCTCTTCTTCTCCGGCCTTTGCTTCTGGCGTCTTCGGAGTCGAAGGGTTCTTCTTCTCCGAGCTTTCTTCTTCGTGCACGGAGTTGAAGGGATGATCTTCGTGTGCAAGGGTCTTCACGTTGATGAGGACTTTCAGTAAGCCGATCCCTCGGGACAGGCTTGACTGTGCCTCGTGAAGCCTTGGGTCGATGAAGAAGTGTCTCCTCTTCTGCAGAGCTCTGGCGTTTCGTCTTCAATTTCCCGACCATTTTTTCCTTCCCCCACCCCCTCTATTTATAGGCAAAGAGGTGGGGAGAGAGATATGAGAACTTTTTAATTTTAAATCCCTTTTGTATCTCTCTCATAATTACCCGGATTTTATTCATCCATTGATGAGGGGAATAACATTTAGTTGTTTTCCTTTTCTGGCGGGTGCAATTATGGCTGGATTTTGCGCACGAAATCGATGGCGATCGGGCGCTTCGTCTTGTGCGTCGGATCGAGGGATCGTCGCAGATCCGCGTGTGTGCAGACGTCATACGCTACCTCCCCCCGCGCATGGCGGTATTTCTTTCCTTTTCTTTCTTTTCTTTCCTTTTCTTTTCTTTCCCTTCTTTTCTTTCCTTTTTCTTTTCTTTCTTTTCTTTTCTTTCCTTTTCTTCCCTTTCCTTGCAGGGCCGGCCGGCCCCTCCATGGGGTTTGGTCCCCACTAGGGCCGGCCCTATGGGGTTCGGACCCTAGTAGGGGCCGGCCCCTCTTGAAGTGGGGTCCGGGTCCGCATCGGCGCGCGCGAGTCGGGTCCGCGTGTCGGGTTTGCATCCGTGTCGGTGCGCGCGAGTTGGGTCCGCGTGTCGGGTTTGCATCCGCATCGGCACACGTAAGTCGGGTTCGGGTCCGACGAAATTCATGTGTCTACAGTCACTCAAGCGCCAACCGGGTAACCCAACGTACCGTGGTATTGGACTATGGAAAGTCCGCACACATTGGCACATCAAAACACCACACAACTGGTTGGCCCAGTGAACATGGTCCCTCAGCGTTAAGGACGGATTATCTATAGTAGTAAGACGGTTTATGCACCAGTGTCTGAATCACTGAACTGTGCACCATCTTGGTTCCTGTTCAATACGATCATCGTGCTTGGTCAGGTGAATAGGAATCCCACGTTCCCGTGGTGGAGACTTCACCACATCCTCTACCTGTCAACAGCTTGTTCTCGATAAAGCGACCGACATCACCTAAGCTGTAAACTAGTTCTAGGTCTACACAGAACTGGTCCACTGGGTCTCCCAAGCATGGATCCTCCATGCGCCTTAGTGGCCTACTGTGTTCCCTAGGGTCCTTTTATTATATGAGTATTATCATATACCAGAGTAGTATTCTAATGAATGCAATAACTAAAGTCATCTTTATTAATGTTAATACAGAAAATCCACGCTAAGGACATACGAGCTACAACAATCTCCCACTTGGCCTAGCGGGGAACAACAGTCTTAACTCCCATGGCATCTACGTGCTTCTCAAAAGCCTTGGTCGGTAACGCCTTTATGAAAGGGTCCACCATGTTATCTGCAGACGCCACCTGAGTCACTGTAACCTCCCCTCGCTTCTGCAAGTCCCGGATAATGTAGTATTTTCGCTTGATATGCTTGCTCTTCTGGTGATATCTTGGCTCCTTGGATTGTGCTACCGCTCCGCCATTGTCACAGTAAAGGATAATAGGATCTTGAGCTCCCGGTACGCATCCTAAGTCCGTGAGGAACTTCTTAGGCCACACCGCCTCCTTAGCTGCTTCGCACGCCGCAACGTACTCAGCCTCTATCGTCGAATCCGCGATGCATCCCTGCTTCACGCTCCTCCAACTGACAGCTCCTCCTAATGAAAACATAAACCCTGACGTCGATCTTCTGGATTCCGAATCTGATGCAAAGTCAGAATCTGTATATCCAATCGGCATCAGTTCCTGTGAAGAGTAAACTAACTCATAATCTCTCATCCTACGGAGATACTTGAGTATACTTTTCACAACAGTCCAGTGCCCTGGACCTGGATTTGACTGATACCTGCCCATCATGCCTACTGCATAGCATATATCTGGTCTCGTGCACTGCATAACATACATCAGACTCCCTACAGCCGAAGCATAAGGTATCTTCTGCATCTCTGCCCTCGTCTCAGGAGTCTTAGGACCCTGATTCTTGGACAATTTCATTCCATGTCTAAATGGAACCAGTCCCTTCTTGGAGTTGTGCATACTGAATCTGATCAAGATAGTATCTATGTAGGCTGACTGTGACAGCGAGAGAATCTTGTTCTGGCGATCTCGAGTTACCTTGATCCCCAGAACATAACTCGCTTCACCCAGGTCTTTCATGTCAAATTGAGAGGATAATCACACCTTCACTGTAGACAACGTTCCAACATCGTTTCCAGTGAGCAGGATACCGTCTACGTAAAGCACTAGAAAAACTACTACAGTCTTATCGCTCCTTTTATAAACACATGGTTCATCCACGTTCTGTTCAAATCCATAAGACTGGATAGCCTGATCAAAACACATGTTCCAACTTCTGGATACTTGCTTCAGTCCATAAATGGACCTTTGCAACTTGCACACCAAACTTTCTTGACCTTTTGCGACAAAACCTGGAGGCTGAGATATATAGATGTTTTCTTCCAAATCCCCATTGAAGAATGCGGTCTTGACGTCCATTTGCCAGATCTCCCAATCATAATGGGCTGCAATGGATAAGAGGATCCGGATAGACTTAAGCATAGCCACTGGCGAAAAGGTTTCGTCATAGTCGATCCCTTCTCGCTGGGTATAACCCTTAGCGACTAGTCTAGCTTTGTAAGTCTCAACGGTACCATCCGAACCTCTTTTCCTTTTGTACACCCACTTACACCCAACAGGTTTAATGTTGTGAGCTGGTGTTACAAGTGTTCAGACCGAATTTTGGGACATCGATGTCAGTTCTGCCTCCATGGCTTCCTGCCATGCTGCATGGTCAGAGGATACCATCGCTTAGTCATAGTTCAGAGGATCATCCTTTTGAAACTCTGGATCTACCATAAAGGCTTCTCCAATGTATCTATCAGGAGCACTTGTGATCCTCCACTATGACGAACCTGCGATGGTTCCATAGGAGTCAATTCTACAGTATCGTTTATCTTAGTGGTATCGGCTCCCACTACGTTTTCTGTCTGCGTACTCCCATCAGTACCAAGCAATTCTTCAAGAACTACTTTACTGGTGGACTTATGGTCTATTAAATAATCCTGCTCCAAGAATACGGCGTTCGTCGAGACGACAACCTTTCTATCCTCAAGATCATAAAATAAACCACCCTTTGTCCCTTTTGGATACCCAATGAACATACATACTTTAGTTTTTGACTCCATCTTATCTCGCTTGTCCTTCCGCACATGTGCTGGACAACCCCAAATCCTAAAGTGCTATAGGCTTGGCTTTCGCTTCAACCACAACTCCCAAGGAGTTAGGGATGCTGACTTTGATGGAACAAAGTTCAAAGTATATGTTGCCGTCTCTAGGGCATATCCCCAAAATCTAGGTGGCAATGTGGCATAACTCATCATAGTCCGAACCATGTCTAACAAAGTTTGGTTTCTCCTCTCAGATACACCGTTTTGTTGTGGTGTCCCTGGTGCAGTCAACTGGGATACGATCCCATACTCACGCAGGTACCCAATAAATTCATCCGATAGGTATTCGCCTCCTCGATCCGATCGAAGAGACTTGATATTTTTACCCGTTTGCTTTTCTGCTTCAGCTCTGAACTCCTTGAACTTATCAAAGGATTCAGACTTTCGTCGCATTAAGTATATGTATCCAAACCTCTAGTGATCATCCGTGAAGGTGATGAAATACTCGAAGCCTCCTATAGCACGGACACTTATGGGCCCATATACATCAGTGTGTACCAACTCTAATACCTCCTTAGATCTGCTACCTTTGGCTCGGAATGATCTTTTAGTCATCTTGCCTTCCAGGCAAGACTCACACGTCGGTAGGATTTCTGAAACATCTGGACTTAAGAGTCATACCTTAACCAACCTGTGAATCCTGTCGGAGGCTATGTGTCCAAGCCTTAGATGCCAAAGGAGTGTTGGATTATCTGAGGGATTTTTTCTTTTAGATGAATTAATCACACAAGCTTCAGTTATGTTATCCTGCTTATGATTGGAGTTGATTACATAGAGACAATTCTGTATCTTTCCCTTACAAACAAAGGAACCATTCAATTTAATTGACACACCAGAAGCATCAAATAAAACTAAAAAACCTTCATTATTCAATAAGGAAATAGAAATTAAGTTTCGTCTCAAGGACGGTACATAAAGTATGTCTCTAAGTAATAAACTTCTTCCATCAAGGAACTGCAAGACGATATCTCCAACTGCTTCAGCCTCTGCCACGGCCTCAGTTCCCATGCTTAGGATTATCTCCCCATCACCCAGTTTTCTTGTCTCCTTGAACCCCTGTAAATTATTACAAGCATGGTTAGTGGAACCAAAATCCACAATCCATGAAACTAGAGAACAACTGGATGCTATAAGGAATTCCACTATATGGATTTGAGATATACCTGTCTCAGCTTTCTTGGGAGTCGCACGGCAGTCACCCTTCCAGTGCCCCTTCTTACCGTATCGGAAACATTTTTCTTTGGGCTTTGCCGGACCATTCTGCTTAGAAACCTGTGACTGCACCTGGCCCATCTTCATGGGCTTCTTAGACTTTCTTTTCTGAAACTTGCCTTTGGCTTTCAGAGAAGAATTGCACTCTACGTTCAGGGATTGGGCTCCTGCCTTCATCCCGTCCTCTGCCGCTTGGAGCGCCGCTAGGAGCTCTGTGTTAGACATCTCCAACCGGTTAATATTGAAGTTGGTAACGAAGCCCTCAAACGATCCTGATAGAGACGCGAAGAAAATGTCGGTCTGGATCTCTGCATCCAAGATGACATCGAAGGAACCAAGCTCGTTCACATAGCTAAACAATTTCAGCATATGATCCCGAACTAAAGTCCCCTCTGCCATCTTCGTGGACAACAATTTCTTGATGGTCAGGTAACGAGTTACCCGACTATGACCCTCGAACATTTCCTTTAGGTAGAGCATCATGTCTGAAGCAAAGGCCATGTCTTCAACTTGCTTCTGAAGGACGGTCTGCAAAGATGCCACTATATAGCACTTGCACATCTTATCAGCATCTAGCCAGTCTTTCCATTCCTTTAATTGGGCCTCAGTTGCACTTTGTTCCGGCATGGCCGGTTGAGGGGTACTTAGGGCAATTGTGTGTTTGCCAACCCTTAGGACGAGCATCAAGTTACGCTTCTAGTCCTCGTAGTTTGGTCCCATAAGTTTGTTATCATTAAGTACGGAGGCAAGGGGGTCGAGCTTGGTCATGATTTCTGTAAACAATGGTTCAAAGTAAAATTAGGGTTTACTACAATCTATTTCATGGAATTTATAAATAGATAATATCTACTCCAGCCGCTATGTCTTCACCACCTCAAGTGGAGACATCCAAGAATCTAAATTCCCTGGGCTGGAGCACTGAGACTATCGGCCTTGAATTGGAGACAGCATCTCGGTGAGAGCATGCAACCGCTTCTGCCAACGGGATTTTTACGACCCAGTCTTTATCAGAATTACCCATGGTAAATTGAAAGACCTTCCAGCCTCCTTTTGGCCAGCTTTATATGACCCACGTGCTCAGCAACAGCGGCTTCACACAAGCTTTCGGATGCTTCCCACAAATCTAGATGGTGTCGGTAGGGGGGTTCATAGGCTCCCGCGATGCAGGAAAAAACCGTCACCCACTGCCACCGGCATCTTCCATGTCCCGAAGGAAACCACTAGGTGAACCAGCATGGAAGGAAACACAGCTCTCACCCGGTGGGAATATCGAACTGCGTACCTCCCACCCAGACCCTTAGCCGGTTGATTGTGGAGGCCAGGGGCTCCCCTTTGGAGGGAACCTCTTACACATCCCTTCTTTATGAGGTTTTATGCATATCTAGAAAGGTTACGACCTCCTAGACTTAGACCCTGGTCTACCGTGCTCCCACTAGGATTACAAACCTTCCCGTAACGCATTAGTTTCCTTGGAAAATATCATAGTCCCTACCTTGAATACTCAGCTTTCGCCTTTCTTGCAAGGATCACATTACATAGAATCCAAGGATCCCGATACTTCACTAGCTTGCCCATAATCCTAAGATCTGGAGCCTAACCTAAGGTCAACGTGGAAAGGAATCCCACTACGATGATGACTCGTTCACAATTTGATGCCTGATGTCATAGTAGACCTCATCTAATTACAGGTTTCGATGCTGGCTAAATAGGGATATCCGACAACCTCCGCCGGACCTCAACCTAATGGTGGCTGTGGGGGAAAATCTTCGTGCCGACCCCAAGACTTCGCCGTACCAGTCAATTGAGGTTCGAGTCGAAGATCGTTGTTCGATCTGTTGATTGGAGTTGCCGTTCTCAATACACAAGCAGAGAGAGATGCAATCAAAGAGTTGACACGAGATATGATCTTGGAGTTCAGCCGAAGCCTACATCTCCGTGCTATAGGGAGCAACCCGAATCCACTATCACTTAGATCAAAGTGACCTCGACAGGCCGAGTGTCACTTAAGTGTTTTCGATCTCTTCAGAGACAAGAAGAAGATCGAGGGGAGTTGAGAGAGTGGAATGCTGGAATCCAGAGCTCTGGTTTCTGAAAATCAGATCTCAGAACTGGAAAATCGGATCATTTATATTTGAGGGGTCTGCTATTTATAGAGAAATTCTGGAGTATATGGCGGTTTCTGGTTGCTTCTGGAAGAAACTCCAGACAGGGCTGGTGGGTCCCGTGGCTGTCTCCTGGGGATTCCACAGGTAGGGTCGGTGGGTCCCGCGGTAGTCTTCGTGGGTCCACCAGGCAGGGCCGGTGGGTCCTGCTGTAGTCTTCGTAGGCCCACCAAGCAGGGCCGGTGGGTCCTGCTATTGTCTTCGGGGGCCCACCAGGCAGGGCCGGTGGGTTCCGCTGTTGTCTTCGGGGGCCCACCAGGCAGGGCCGGTGGGTCCCGCTGTTGTCTTCGGGGGCCCACCAGGCAGGGTCGGTGGGTCTCGCTGTTGTCTTCGGGAGCCCACCAGGCAGGGCCGGTGGGTCCCGATGTTTGCAGACTTCTTGCCAAAATTTGCACCCATAGTTACCCCCTCCAAGTTAGCTAAGAGGCCACCTTGGCTGGCTTGGATTCTTGGTGCAAAGCTAACGACCCCCTGTCACAAGTGCAAAGGAGCTTGTCGAGTGTTAGTGAAAAAAGGATTGATTGGTCAATTTCTGACTGATCGGTCAAAATTGACTGATCGGTCAATTTTGACCGATCGGTTGAATTTGACCGATCGGTCAAATTCAACCGGTCGAGGTTGAAGTGATCGGTTAGAAAACACAGTTTTTTGACCGATTCAGTAGAAATTTGACCGATCGGTTGAATTTGACCGATCGGTCAAGTCTGACCGATCGGTTAAGTTCAACCGGTCGAGGTTTATGGGATCGGGCAAAAGGCCAAGTTTTTTGCCCGATCCAGTAGAAAATCGACCAATCGGTTGAATTTGACCGATCGGTCAAGTCTGACCGATCGGTTAAATTCAACCGGTCGAGGTTGGTGGGATCGGGCAAAAGGCCAAGTTTTTTACCCGATCCAGTAGAAAATCGACCGATCGGTTGAATTTGACCGATCGGTCAAGTCTGATCGATCGGTTAATTTCAACCAGTCAAGGTTGGCACGATCGGGCAAAAGGCCAAGTTTTTTGCCCGATCCAGTAGAAAATCGACCGATCGGTTGAATTTGACCGATCGGTCAAGTCTGACTGATCGATTAAGTTCAACCGGTCGAGGTTGGCGGGATCGGGCAAAAGGCCAAGTTTTTTGCCCGATCCAGTAGAAAATCGACCGATCGATTGAATTTGATCGATCGATCAAGTCTGATCGATCGGTTAAGTTCAACCGGTCGAGGTTGGCGGGATCGGGCAAAAGGCCAAGTTTTTTGCCCGATCCAATAGAAAATTGACCGATCGGTTGAATTTGACCGATCGGTCAAGTCTGACCGATCGGTTAAGTTCAACCGGTCGAGGTTGATGGGATCGGGCAAAAGGCCAAGTTTTTTGCCCGATCCAGTAGAAAATCGACCGATCGGTTGAATTTTGACCGATCGGTCAAGGTTGACCGATCGGTTAATTTCAACCGGTCGAGGTTGAAGGGATCGGGCAAAAGGCTAAGTTTTTTGCCTGATCCAGTAGAAAATCGACCGATCGGTTGATCTTGACCGATCGGTCAGGGTTGACCGATCGGTTAATTTCAACCGGTCGAGGTGATTGGGCAAAAGAGCCTGTTTTTTGCCCGATCCTTTGGTAAATTACCCGATCGTCTACCTGTCGATCGGGTAAAGTCTTCGAGCGGCGATGGAGTTTGATTTTTCTACTTGAATCTTCGGTCCATCTGGATCGGTGAGTCTTTTGAACCGGCGGTTCGGTTGGACCGGCGGTCTGCTTGGACCGGCGGTTCAAATGGTTCGACGCTTCGTCTGGTCCGACGGTTCGCCTGGTTTTGCGCTTGCTACGGATTGACGCCACGTGTCCCTGCAAAAACACGGGATTCGACTTGGTGATGGCACGTGTCTTCTCGATATGCGCGCCAGTTTCCTCTGGGTATATATGCTCTCTCCGGATTTATTTTTGCTTCGCGCTTCCAGAATTTTTCAAACTCCAGAACCTTTTGCTCTCGAATTTTTGTTCTTTGCAATATCTCGATCGGTTGAAATGGCTTCTTCCGGTAGCTCGAAGAAGATCAACATCGTGCCCTCAAAGAGGAAGGGGAAGGAGAGGGCTGAAGTATCGCCCGTGCAGCAGAAAGGCAGGGGCAAAGGCAAGGCTGAACTTGGCATTCTCGGCAAAGAGGCATCAGGGAGTGGGGTTTGCCTCTGCACCATCAAGGCCAGAGCACATCCCCAAGGCGAATTTCGTACTGGGCCCTCTGATGTCGCTGACGGAGGAACTTGCTTACGAATACAATGTCGGTGGGAAACTCACAGACGTGAAGAGAGCAAAGTAACAGAAGCTGCTGGCATGCTTCACAGAGGGTAAGGTCCGACCGTCTCTCCCTGGAGTTCTATCTGCATTTGGCATTGACAAGCGGACTATCTTCATCTTACTGCTAGCAAGGAGCAAGTGATGAGGATGATAGTCACCATCGGTCAATTGAACTGCGGATTGCGTCTTCTACTGCCGCCTTTTGCCGCAAGGCTGTTGAACACTTCAGGGCTTTGCCCCGGGCAGATCTCCAGGAATGCTTGGAGGATCATCTACGCCTTCTGCCGTGTAGAATCTGACTTCCAGGATGAGCTTAGGGTCTGCTACTCTAGCATTCCTGAGGGCGAGGAAGCAAGGATCGAATTGGGATACTTCTTCTATCATTATAAATGGGCATCGAGGAAAGATAGCCCGTTCTTCAACTTGACTGGCGTGTTTGTTCTGCGCCCGATCGTCGACACCATCGCCTTCGACAAACTCTACACCGATTGGCCGCTCTCGGTTTCCGGTGCCTAGACTCCTCTCTCGGTGCCCGAGACTCCCCGGAACCAGGTGCACAAAGAGGTCAACATCTACTGTGCGGGAGGTGCTCTCGCTTGGTCTTCGGAGCGGGTAGGAGCCCTCGATAGTCTTTTCTTGGAGTTGACGTGTGGCACCCGATCATGGAAGCAGTCTTCGAACTGCCCAGTCCGTCATGGTAATGCCAACCTACTCCACCGACTGCGGGTCCGTTACGAGAATAACGAGGTCTTGTATTCCGATTATGAGGAGGATCCTTAATCGGGCAAGATCGTCAGAAGAATCAGGACCGAGAAGAAGGCATACGGAGCAAGACGTCACCTACCAACTGAGGAGAGGCTCGTGATCAATCGCAGGGGCCAGGTGAAGAAGAGGAAAGTCTTCATCGAGGAGAAGAAGGAAGAAGAAAAAGAAGAAGAAGAAGAAAAAAAGGAGAAAGAAGATGAAGATGAGGATGAAAATGAAGACGGAGGTGATGACGACGATGACGACGATGGGAACGATGATGATGACGACGACAATGACGGAGGAGACGGAGGTGGCGGTGGGGGTGACGAGATTCCTCCCACCCCTACCGGGGGGATGAAGAAAAAGGGGGTGGTGAGGAAGAAATTCCTCCCACCCCCACTGGTGGTGATGAAGGAAAAGGGGGTGGTGAGGAAGAAATTCCTCCCACCCCCACTGGTGATGAAAAGGATTCGCAGCCCATCCCCATCGATGAGACTAAGGCCCGTCGCATGGAGGACGTGATGGATGCCATGGGTGATGGCCCGAGGGTGCAACCCACATATCATTTTGAGGAGCTGAAGCGTCCGACTAGAATTCGGATCAGATTCTCGAGGAGTGATGGGGTTGCAAGCAACCCCACGCCCCTTGACCAAATACCTCCAAGTGTCCCTCAGCTCGAAGGCGCTTCGACGAGTGGTGGGGTTGAGGTTGAACAACCTACTCCTGCCGCTCGTCTGGCTGAGGAAACGGCAGCAATAATGGCTAGGCTTGAACAGCCTGGCGGGCAACAAGAGGAAGGGGAGATCACTTCTCTTCGAGGTGTCCCTTCCTCCGCACACATGGAGGGAAGGAGCCGCGTCGAGGCTGGGACTCCCCAGCCTCCGCCAGAGACAACCCCCCTCAAGGAGAGGTCGACCCCCAGGGGTAAGAGCTCCGAACGGGGAAAAGGTAAAGCCCCTCGAGTTGATGCCACAGGTACTCCCTTGCTCACTTCTCTTCTTGATTGCATTGTCTCTGATGTTTGAAAATATTCAAACTCTTTGAACTTCTACCTGGATCACAGATACTCCTGTTGGCAAGGCTCTGCTCAAGGACTTGGGTGAGGTTGATATCAACCACCCAACAAGTGTAATTCGGAAGCTCTGCAACCTTCCGGATGCTACTTTGGAAGAAGCCTATGACAGGCTTGAAGTGGTAGTATGTGCATCAGTTTGATTTCATTCTTGAGTTGTATCTTCAGAAATATTCAACACTTCTTGTTTATTTGTAGAACTCAGCGGTCCTGAAGTTTGCTAGCAAGCTGTTCAAGAAGGCCGGAGAGCGGGGAGCCTCGTCTGAGGTATCTCGCTTGACGGCTGAATTAGAAGTTGCAAACGAAGAGAAGGCGAAGTTGAGGGAAGTTTTGACTTCCAAGAAGGAGGCCCTGAAGGCCAAGATCGAGGCTCTTCGCAAGGAGAAACTTGAGAGCAAGGGTTGGCACGATGGCTACGTGGCTCAAGGCCTTGAGCTTGAGCAGCTGAAGAATCGATTTTACAAGATTGAGACCTTGTCCATCGAGCGTGCAACTGAAATAAAGGAGCTGAAGACTCAACTTGCCGCCAGGGACGCTGCTCTTGCTGCCAAAGAAGCCGCCCTTGCTGCCAAGGAGGAGACCTTCAAGAAGAAGTTGGAGCATTCCCGAGCCGAATATGAGAGCTTCAGGACGACGGCAGAGAAGGCAGTGAAGGCACTCAGGGTTCATGCCAGTGTTGTCCAATCTTCGAAGGTATCTGCGGTGAGCAAGGCTCGTGGTGGATCCGAAGGGGAGAGGTCACGCGCACCTAGTGTGGCAAAACACTGATGTATTCTATCTCTTTCTTTGATATTGTCTCTGTAAGCTTTTCTTATATAGAAGGCTCACTCCTGTAACCAGAAACTTTTTGATAATATAGATATCTTTTTGGTGTTAGAAACTTCCTGTCTCTTGCGTTGAATATCTTTGAATGTTGTATTCTGGATGGTGTTGGAATGTTCGAATATATAAACACTTGAATGTAAGAGGTCGAGTCGCAACTCGATCACCCAAACTTGTTGAGTAACTTGAAAATTGAAGGTTGTGTTGTGGCACAACTTGAAATTGCTAATATTTGAATGTGAGGGGTTGAGTCGCAACTCAAGCACCCAAACCTGTTAGACGATATTGAAATTGAAGATCATTAACATTTGTAAGTAAGGGGTAGTGTCGCAACACAAGCTCCCAAACATGTTAAATTGACCTAGTGACTTGAAGGTTGTTTTGTATCACAACCCGAAACCGTTTAACATCTGCCTGTAAGGGGTTGAGTCGTAACTCAAGCACCCAAACTTGTTAAACGACCATGTAATTTGAATGTAGATAATTTTGAACTTGAATGTAGACAACTTGAAACTGCTCCAGAATTTGAACTGAGAAGTGATTATTTGAATATTTGAAAGGGATCTTTATTCATCATGAAATTTACATCATGGATAGTACATTTTGAGATGTCTAGCATTCCAAGCTCGTGGTAGTCTGTCTCCTTCTGGCGAAATCAGTCGGTAAGACCCTTTGCCTCCTACTGATTCGATGATGTAAGGACCTTCCCAGTTGGGAGCTAGTTTTCCACTGCTGTGTTCTCTGGTGTTGTAGAAAACTGCTCTGAGGACCAGGCTGCCAATTGGGAACTGTCTCTTGTAGAACTTTTGATCGTAGGCTTGTTTGATCTTCTATTGATACTTGGCGACACGAAGGGATGCTTGATCTTGTAGTTCTTCAGAGAAATCTAGATCATTGACTCGAAGCTCCTCATTAATGCCTTCTTCGATTGCTCTGGTCTTCAAAGTACTCGATATGTTCTCTGTTGGGAGTACTGCTTCTGACCCGTATGTCAGACAGAAGGGTGAGAACCCAGCTGATCTTCTTGGAATTGTTCGATAGCCCCATAGAACTTCTGGTAGGACTTGCTCCCACAATTCTTTCTTGTTATCAAGTTTCTTCTTGAGTATACCCAAAATAGCTCTGTTTGAGGCTTCAGCTTGGCCATTGCATTGAGGGTACCTTGGAGTTGAGTAGAAAAGCTTGATTCCGTTGTTTAGGCAGAACTCCCGGAACTTGTCGGAGTCGAATTGGGCTCCGTTGTCAGTAACTAGGACTTGTGGCGTACCAAACCTTGAGAAGATATTGTGTTTGATGAACTTGATTACTTCATCGTCGGTCTCCCGGAAGAGTGGCACTGCTTCAACCCACTTGGTGAAGTAATATGTGGCCAGCAGCAGATACTTCTTTTTGCTTGGAGTTGGTGGGAAGGGACCTAAGAAGTCCAACCCCCATTGATGGAAAGGTCATGGGCTTGTCAATTGATAGAGCTCATCTGCTGGGAGATGGATAGCCCGAGCATGTCTTTGGCAAGGCTCGCATCCTTGAACCACTTGGTGAGCGTCTTTTGACATAGTGGGCCAGTAGTAACCTTGTAGCTTCGTCTTGGCCTCGAGAGATCTTCCTCCCGAATGATTCCCGCAGGCTCCGGAGTGGATGTCAACCAGAATTGCCTTTGCTTGTTCAGGGGCAATGCATTTGAGCATTATCCCGTTGTGAGACTTGAAATATAGATCTTCACCTTGGAAGTTATAGCACGGAAGCTTTCTTTATAGTCTTCGGGCTTGATTCGGATCTTCGGGCACCTTGCCATGTTTGAAGAAATCGAAGATTGGCTGTCTCCAATCATCGAGCTCATTTGTGGTGGTAAGGTTCGAGGCCAATTGTTCTCCACCCCTAGATCTTTCTGTAGTGGCGAAGATCTATTGCTCGGGGGTGGTCTTGGGCGCTTCTTGGTAATCGATTTGTATTTGTCTTCCTCCAAGCGAATCTCCAAGAACCGAAGCAGCATTGGCTAGAGCATCTACTTCTCAATTTTCTGCCCTTGAGATTTGAATAAATTCGGTGCTAGTAAAACGTTGTTGAAGACGTCGCACTAGGGTCAAGTAATTCTGCATTCTTTCTTCTCGTGCTATGTACTCCCCGTTGATTTGCCTTATGATTAGCTGGGAGTCGCTATAGACGATGATTCGATCCACCTCCAGGGATTCAGCCATTTCGAGCCCGGAAATGAGTGCTTCATATTCGTCTTCGTTGTTGGTGGCATTGAATCCGAGGAGAGTGGCCTTTTGAAGATGATCAAGTTCGGGGGATACCAAGACTATCCCAGTTCCCGAACCGATCGCACTTGAAGCTCCATCAGTATAAAGCTTCCATGGAGTTGGTGTTGTGGCAGGAGCCTCAAGGCTTGGATCGGTTTTTATAGCCGGATTGAATGGAGGTTCAACTTCATCTTCAAGGTGCATATCGACATCTTCCTCCCAAGTTATGGGGTCTTTAACTGGAAAGTCGGCTAGAAAATCAGCAATTGCTTGCCCCTTGATTGAAGTGCGAGATTCAAATTGGATCCTCAGAGCGCATATCTCGATTACCCATTTGGTCATTCGACCTGATCGACCCACCTTGTCGATGATATCTTTGAGTGGGTGCTCTGAGATGACTGTGATCTGATGGGAAACAAAATAAGGTTGGAGACGACGCGATGCAGTGAGCAAGGCCAGTATGACCTTCTCCGTCTTTGAATAGCGAGTCTCAGTAGGGAGAAGTGTATGGCTAATGTAGTAGACCGGATGTTCGACGCCTTCTCTTTTGCTGACTAGAACCGCACTGATTGCTTGATCGATGACGGCGAGATAGAGCCAGAGATCTTCTTTTGGAAGTGGAGCTGTTAGGATGGGAGCTCGCACGAGATATCTCTTGACGTCTTGAAAGGCTTGTTCGCAAGTTGGACTCCAGCCAGACGTATCCGCCTTTTATAGCTTGTCGAAGAGCGGTTTGCACTTGTCGGAAGACTTTGAGATGAATCGATTGAGAGCAGCAAGTCTTCCAGTGAGGCGTTGCACTTCCTTTCGTTTGGTTGGTGACGGCATGTCGAGGATTGCTCGAATTTGATCAGGATTGGCTTCGATGCCCCTCCTGGTCATAAGGTGGCCCAGGAATTTGCCCGATTGAACTCCGAAAGCGCATTTGGCTGGATTGAGCTTTATGCGATATTTTCGAAGGACCTGAAAGGTTTCCGCCAGATCGGATTGATGGCTCTTTCGAGTAGAGCTCTTGGTGAGAAGGTCGTCAATGTAGACTTCGACGTTACGCCCGATCTGATCTTCGAACATCTTTGTGGCTAACCTTTGATAGGTAGATCCCGTGTTCTTGAGGCCAAAGGGCATTACGTTGTAGCAGTAAAGTCCCCGGTCAGTCACAAAGCATGTCTTTTCTTGATCGTCCGAGTGAAGCGGAATTTGATTGTACCCAGAGTATCCATCCATGAAAGATAATAGCTCGTGGCCAGCAGTGGCGTCGACGAGCTTATCTATCCTTGGCATGGGGAATGGATCTTTGGGACAAGCCTTGTTGAGGTTGGTGAAGTCGATGCACACTCTGACCTTCCCATTCTTCTTTGGGACAACAACTATATTGGAGATCCAAGTGGGGTACTCTACTTCACGGATGAAGCCTGCTGCGAGTAGCTTACTGATCTCTTCTTGAACTGCAACTTGTAGTTCTGGTCGGATTGTGCGTGGCTTTTGCTTGACAGGCTTCACTTCTTCTTTGATTGTGAGCCGATGGCAGGCGTCATTTGGATTGATCCCAGGCATATCTTCGAAGCAGCAAGCGAAGATGTCGATGTTGGACTGGAGGAAGGATACCATGTCTCGCGCTTCTGCGTCGCTGAGACCGGTACCGATGAACATTTCTTGAGGGAGATCTCCACTGCCGATATTGATTGGAATGATTTCTTCGATTGAAGGTGAAGCCTCCCACTCGATTGGTGGAGGCTCGGTCAGCGGGATCTCCTTTGGTTGCTATTTGGAAGAAGGGCCGGCTTCATCTCGTGGTCGCTTTGGAGGAGCAATATTTATCTTGCGATCTGTCTTCGCCGCTGCTGCTTCACAGGATCGCCCGGCCTGTTGATCTCCTCGGATGCACACAATGCCCTCTCCCGTTGCAAATTTGAGGAGTTGATGGTAGGAGGAGGAGATGGCATTGATTTGACATAAAAATGGCCGACCGAGGATGACGTTGTAATTAGACGTCCCTTCGACGATTGCGAACCTCACTAAGACCCGAGTCTCTCGGCTGAGGTCGAGAATGAATCTTGATTCGCCCATCGTGATGCTTTGTTCGCCGTTGAAGCCCGTGATCACCGTTGGGACGACGTCAAGGCTTGAATATTTATGTCCCAGACGTTTGAAACAATCCGAGAACATAATGTCGATGGAGCTCCCGGTGTCGATGAGGATTCGATTGACAGTGCTTCCGTCGATGAGGAGCTTCAAGACCAGGGGGTCCCAATGTGGAGTATAAACTCCTTGAAGATCAGTGTCATTGAAAACGATGGAGGGCCAAGCCAAACCCTTGATAGGCTTCTCGATCCAGGTGTCCTCCTTGTTCGCCGCAGAGCGAACGTGGAAGATGTGTCGAACTTGCCGATCTACTTCCTTCCCGGTCAGCGCTTGATTGTGCAATGTCCCATGAATGCCAAAGACGTTGGCATTAACAGTGATAGGCGGTCGATTGGAAGAGATTTGATGGACCCAGCAAGCCTCTTTCCCCTTTGCGGAGGTTCTATGCTAATCTTGTCCGCCTTTGACGAACTCTTGGAGATGACCTTCACTAGTAGGTCTTCGAGATGAAATCTTAGCCGATAGCACCGATCGGTGGAATGGCCGTGACTTCGGTGGAAGTCGCAATAGACCGTTTTGTCAGCCGTGATTTTAGTGTCAGGCTGAAGAGGATTGGGTCTTCGAAGGAATTCTTCGTGTTGGATGCGGTCGAGGATCTGCTCGATCGGTAAATTCCACTCGGTGAAAGTGGTCTTCGTCGGGGATCGTCGTCCGTCATTCTTTGACCGTTTGTTGGCAGGGGGGACTGCTGCCTCAGCGTTGTAAGCTTTGGTAGCATACTTCGGAGCTTCCCTTTCGGCGAGTCGCCTCTTCGTCTCTCGCCCTTTTCGGGCAACTTGATCGTCTTCAACTTCAATTTCTCTCTGGATTCGATCGAACATTGAACCCAGAGAAGGAGGAGGATTGCTAATGAAGTCATTGTAGATGTACAGGTCGAAGCGAAGTGCATTATGGAAAGCCAACATGATAGCTTCATCATCCAAATGCCTCCCCGAGAGGGCAGCGTGCTCGTTGCGGAATCTCCTTGTGAAACTGCGGAGACTCTCGTCAGCACCCATCCTCAGCCGGTAGAGGGAGTCAAGTTTCTTCTCAGGCTTCAAGTTCAGATGATAATACTGCACGAAGAGATTGGCCAAGACACTGAACTGGGTGATGGACCCAGCTCGGAGATTATGGTACCAATCGAGGGATGGCTCGTCGAGGCTCCCAGCGAAGGTGCGACAGAGCACGTTGTTTTCTTCTTCGTGCGGCGTCAGAGCTTGCTTGAAGGTGAGTACGTGGAGAGTTGGATCTCCTTTGATGCAATTGAATTTGGGGAGAGTGGGAGTTCTCCATCCCCTTGGAAATGTTGACTCGAACAGGCTCCGATGGAGAGGTCCGGCGGAGGAGTATCCCTCCCTACGACCATGCCCTCGACCTGGATGCAGGTCAAGGGGTAAGATCGCAAGGTCTTGCTCGGGCATTTGAGTGTTTGCCGGTTGTAGTCGGTGACGAAGGTCCGATCCGAGTCCATGTTGAAGCGGAATGGAAGGAGAAACTCTACTCTTTGAGGGAGCCCCTTTCATCTGGTGTCTCCTTGGTATGTCGGGCTTTGAAGGTGTCCTCTTGGCGCAGTTGCGACCAGAAGAGGATTGGGAGGACTCATCGTCGATGCGATCCCACACACTCTGTTTCCACGGGGTAGCAGAGGGAGTTGGGTCGCGACGAATCCTCTCGAGGGCAGCAGTGCCCACTGATCTCCGAGGTCGGAGTAAATCGATTGTCGTGGTAGATCGACCCTCTCGTTAGTCGAGGGGATAAGGAGAGCAATCCCAGCCTCGGAGGCTGCCTTCTTGAGGGCATCCCTCTCAGCGGTGAGGGCGGCGTTCTGCTTAGCTAGTTGTAGTAATTGAAAATCGACCGTCGAGATTTGGTATATGGATGGCGGGTTTTCAGCAGGAGTAGGGGCAGTTTGCCCTGTTGAATGTCGGGGGGGTTGAGGGATCGGTCGATCAACCAATCTCCCGCTGCCTGAACGGGCACCCATATCGGGGACAGCAAGGGGCTGTACGAAGTTGAGCCTTTGACTCATTGAACGAGTCTCAGGACGAGCTTGATGTGTGTTACTTCCTTCTGGTTGACCCTGATGCTTCGTCCTCGCCATTTAGAGAGCGAAGGGTGCAACGAGAGTGCCGACGTCCGAACGGTTGTCTGCTCAACTGAAGGGGCTAGGAAGTCTAATCGGTTGTCTGCTCAACCGATCTGACTTGTTGTAGGGCAAACTTGGCTTCTCGTTCGATCCCACAGACGGTGCCAAACTGTAGAGGAAAATCTTCGTGCCGACCCGAAGGCTTCGCCGCACTAGTCGATTGAGGTTCGAGTCGAAGATCGTTGTTCGATCTGTTGATTGGAGTTGCCATTCTCAATACACAAGCAGAGAGAGATGCAATCAGAGAGTTGACATGAAATGTGATCTCGGAGTTCAGCCGAAGTCTACGTCTCCGTGCTATAGGGAGCAACCCGAATCCACTATCACTTAGATCAATGTGACCTCGGCAGGCCGAGTGTCACATAAGTGTTTTCGATCTCTTCAGATACAAGAAGAAGATCGAGGGGAGTTGAGAGAGTGGAATGCTGGAATCCAGAGCTCTGGTTTCTGAAAATCAGATCTCAGAACTGGAAAATAGGATCATTTATATTTGAGGGGTCTGCTATTTATAGAGAAATTCTGGAGTAGATGGCGGTTTCTGGTTGCTTCTGGAAGAAACTCCAGACAGGGCTGGTGGGTCCCGTGGCTGTCTCCTGGGGATTCCACAGGCAAGGTCGGTGGGTCCCGCGGTAGTCTTCGTGGGCCCACCAGGCAGGGCCGGTGGGTCCTGCTGTAGTCTTCATGGGCAAACCAGGCAGGGCCGGTGGGTCCTGCTGTTATCTTCGGGGGCCCACCAGGTAGGGCCGGTGGGTCCCGCTGTTCTCTTCGGGGGCTACTAGGCAGGGCCGGTGGGTCCCGCTGTTGTCTTCGGGGGCCCACCAGGCAGGGCCGGTGGGTCCCATTATTATCTTCGGGGGCCCACCAGGCAGGGCCGGTGGGTCCCGCTGTTTGCAGACTTCTTGCCAAAATTTGCACCCACAGTGGCATAACCAAATCGTGATGAGTTCATACTACCATCAAACGTCATCTAGAAATGGGTATCACACAGTGAAATCCTAACCTAACTTGGTCGCTAGGACCACGTGGGGAAAGGGCATCCCACTAGGGTTATCATACTTCATATGCAGACATTAGTTAATTATCTCTAAACAAATCTAACACTACGTTTATCTCGGTGCACAGTACTTGGCTACCTGAACTACCACGAGGGCGGTTACCACCTTTCCTTTTAGCTAGACATCGGATTCGCACGTGTTAGAAACATATAGAGACACCAATGAATCCATAAGCTTAGTACTAACCCTAAGCCTGATCTAGAGACAAACTCACAAGCAAGATAATAAAATTATCATCGGGGTTCTCTAAATAATAAGTAAAGAGAATCAACAGAAAAACATCCAAACTGAATCAAGTCCAGGGTCCGACCCCTGAACCTGAATAGCACAGCCAAGATACCCTGCTCTTCCGTTCTGCACGATCTCTGACGACGATCCCCATCATTGCCAACGTGCACGCTTTCGTCAGGTCTTTGTACGCCATGGTACCGCTTGCCCGAACCGTGGATGAACCATCATCTCCTTCTTCCTGTGACCGAAAAACTAACATGCTCCGAGCAAGTGCTCGTTCGTGTACAATTTCGCTAGAAAGAAAAGAAGACAATCCTAAAAACATGGCCAGGGAACCGAGGATGGTCAACCCCCACCCTCGCCCATCTAGAGCCTTAAAATCCACAAGCACAATAATAATCAATGTAAAATTTAAATCCGGGGTCCGACCCCCGGATGCATGCAATCACAGATTACTATTCACCATGGCACCTGTAAAAAGACGATACATAACACAATCCATATGCATGATCTACGCCGAACCCCGACGAAAACATATGCCATCATATATTCACATGATGTTTTCACGAATTCATGCATGAAACATACACCAAAGCGTGCTCTGATACCAATTGTTGGAATTGGATTCGCTAATCAGAGTCGCAGTGGAAGCAAAAGCAAGATCCGAAGATCATACGGTGTATATTTCATTACAATTAATTCTACAAAATAATCTACATGCAAATCTCTGATCTTAGCATATGTGCGGACACCCTAGAGGCATACTACGATCTACGGAAGACATGCATGCATCTAGTTAGGTGTTTAGAATCATCATACCTTTTGGATCTATGATCCGGAGACGACGGAACGATGAAGAACCGTACTTGAATCACAAGGGAAACTGTCGGATAGCACCTTGTCCTTTGCGAATTGAAGAATCCTCGAAATCCCGTCTCTGAGTGCAGGGATTACGAGCCGACGGAGGAATCCGTTGCGAAGATGATGGCGAGCCATAAGATTTTCTCCTCGTCTTTCTCCTTTCTTTCTTCTCCTTCCTTCCTCTTCCTTCTCCCTTCTTCTTCCTCTCTTTTCCTTGGCCGAAACCAGAAAGGAGGAGCTAAATGGGGGTTCGGATTTTCTGGAGGAGAGGGAGCCTTAAGGCCGGCCCCTCCCTCTCCCTATTCCTTTATAGGGCCAGTCTCCTATGGCTTCAAGGAAGCTAGGGCCGGCCCTAGTAGAATAAGGATAGAGGGGGGGGCGGTTTTTATGGATTTCCAGTGTCTATCGTGAAGCCTGGACGAAAACGCCCTTCACAAAAAGTGGAAAACTGAAAGAGAGACTGAGTGAGGTGTGCTACTCGGAATCGAGTTCCGTCAGTGCCTATGAGCTCCTGGAATTATTACGCTCATTCTAAGATCCATATTCAATATGTTCTGAGCCATATTTCAGTATTTACCAAAATACCCCTACGGCCCATAACACATATGAATTAGGTTCTTAGGCTCCGGGCTTGTGCTCCATCGTGCTACTTCGCATCCAACGTATCTATCTAGGTCGGGGAACAATTCCTATACACAACGACAGGGTGAAACCTTCAGAGTTTGGGATCTCTACCTTTAACCGGATCCCTGATTAACTGTTCCGGTGACACACCGAAAGTTCCGTTAATCAGCCCTAATCCGATTAACCCGCGTAGCCACCCAGAGTGCGACGCGAGTTGAACTCTAGTGATCCTAAACTTATGTTACTCCCTCGTAACCCTGTTCTCTACTATACTCCGATAATCCTCAGTCCCTCCTATTACTGGTGCCATGATACAACTCGAGCGGTGGGGAGCACCGTCAGATCCCGATCGATCATCTGACTAGTGTTTGATGACTTGTCATCTACAACACCACACACCTTCCGGTGCTATGCCTAGCATCCGGAACATCGTCAATCATACTGACCACCACCAGGCCTGGGTTAACTGTGTGGACAGATTGACTCATCAAATCGCACCCATCCAACACTGGATGTCGGATAACCTGTAGGGATTATATGTTACTCAAGCGCCAGCCGGGTAACCCAACATACCGTGGTATTGGACTATGGAAGGTCCGCACACGTTGGCACATCAAAGCACCACATAACTGGTTGGCCCAGTGAACATGGTCCCTCAGGGTTAAGGACGGATTATCTATAACAGTAAGACGGTTTATGCACCAATGTCTGAATCACTGAACTGTGCACTGTCTTGGTCCCTGTTCAACACGATCATCGTGCTTGGTCAGGTGAATAGGAATCCCACGTTCCCGTGGTGGAGACTTCACCACATCCTCTACCTGCCAACAGCTTATTCTCGGTAAAGCGACCGGCATCACCTAAGCTGTGAACTAGTTCTAGGTCTATATAGAACTGGTCCACTGGGTCTCCCAAGCATGGATCCTCCATGCACCTCAGTAGCCTACTGTGTTCCCTAGGGTCCTTTTATTATATGAGTATTATCATATACCAGAGTAGTATTCTAATGAATACAATAACCAAAGTCATCTTTATTAATGTTAATACAGAAAATCCACGCTAAGGACATACGAGCTACAATAGGACCTGCTGAAGACTGACCTGTCAGTTGAATGTAAAGAACTGATAGTGTCGGGGGACCTACTGAAGACTGACCTGTCAGTTAAACTTAAAGAACTGACGGTGTTGAGAAACTCAAAGAAGACCGACCAGTCAGTTGAACGTAAAGAACTGACTGCGTCGAGGAACTTGAAGAGGGCCGGTCAGTTAGCTAAACTTAAAGAGCTAACTAATCCGAGCGACTCGATGGAGACTGACCTGTCAGCTGAAGGTAAAGAGCTGAACGGGTCAGCGCACCTGGAGAAGACCGACCGACCGGTTGAATCTAAAGAACCGGACGAGTTGAAAGAGTCAATAACAGACCTGAACACGGAGTGGGAGGAGTCACCTGCCGTTGAGCCAATTCTGCCCGTGGACTTAGGAGAAGCGGGTCATCCGAAGATAACCTTTCTCGGGTCACAGCTGCCAAAGCATCATACCGAAGCTATGACGATATTTCTCAAGGCAAACCAGGATGTATTCACATGGTCAGTTGAAGACATGCCGGGCATCCACCCCGAGGTAGCCTGCCACCACCTTAACATTCGAGAAGGAGCTGCACCTGTATGCTAGAGGCCCTGGTCGCTAGCACCGGAGAAAGCAGCAGCTGTCAAAATGGAGATAGAAAAGTTGTTACGAGCGGGCATCATCCGAGAGGCTCGGTACCCAAAGTAGATCGCTAACGTGGTCGCCGTCCCCAAGAAGTCTGGAGCCATACGGGTCTGTATCGATTTCACAAACCTCAACCAGGCATGCCCGAAGGACAGCTACCCGCTACCACGCATCGATACCCTGGTAGATTCAACGGCGGGACATGAGAGGCTCTCGTTCATGGACGGCTACTCGGACTATCACGAAATCCCCATGAGTCCAGAGGACCAGGAGCACACGACCTTCGTCACGAGCCGAGGGCTCTACTGCTACAAGATGATGTCATTCGGGCTGAAGAATGCGAGGGCGACGTACCAATGACTGGTGAATAAGATGTTCGTCGGCCAAATTGGAAGGAACATGAAGATCTACGTCGACGACTTGCTTGTGAAGAGCCAAGTGGAGGAAGCGCATATGCAAGACCTGGAGAAAACCTTCGTAACCCTGCGGAGGTATAGCATAAAGTTGAACCAGGCCAAGTGCGCCTTCGGCGTGACGTCGGGAAAATTTATGGGTTACTTGGTCACCCGACGGGGGATCGAGGCCAACCCGAAGCAGATCCGAGTTTTGGAGGAGATGTCATCGCCCAAGTCACGAAAGGAAGTCCAGAAGCTGATCGGACGGATCAACGCCCTCAACTGCTTTATATCCAAGTCCTTAGACTGGAGTCGGCCCCTGTTCGAAAGGTTGAGCAAGCTTGCACCTTTCGATTGGGACCAACGCTGCAAAGAAGCATTTCAGGAGCTGAAGACGTACCTTGGCCAACCCCCTATCTTGACAGCCCCCCAGCCCGGTGCAACGCTGGGGGTATATCTTTCGGTATCGGAGGCAGCAATCAGCGCCGTACTGATTTGCGAACGTGAAGGAGTGGAGAGGCCTGTCTACTATGTCAGCCGCATCATGACATCAGCTGAAACTAGGTATACGCGGATCGTAGCATTAGTGTATGTATCAAGGAGACTTCGCCTATACTTCGTCGCCCACCCCATCGAGGTCATCACCGAGCACCCCCTGAAGGAAGTACTGGACAACTCTAGTCGGGCAGGTCGGCTAAGCAAGTGGGCAGCGGAACTGCAAGAGTTTGACCCTCAGTACGTACCTCGGAAAGCAATCAAGGGCCAAGCACTTACAGACTTCCTTAGTGATTTCTCGACGGAAGACACTGTATCGGAGCCAGTGATGTTAGAAGACTTATCGGTAGTTGCTGGTCGACCCGTGGGAGTCGGTGCGGTAACAGGACAGGAGAATGACAGAGAAGAAGGCTGGAGATTGTTCGTGGACGGCTCGTCATGCACGATCGGGAGTGGTGTGGGGGTAGTCCTAGTAACCCCCGACCACACGAAGCTCGAAAAATTAGTACAACTACTGTTTCCAACGATGAACAACAAAGCTGAGTACGAGACGATGCTGGCAGGATTGGAGATGGCAGCAGCGCTGGGGGTGACCAGCTTACAGGTCTACGGTGACTCCTAACTGGTGATCAATCAAATTACCAGTAGATACGAAGCCCGCGATGCAAGAATGCAAGCTTACCTGAAGCTAGCTCGGGAGTTGGTCGCCAAGTTTGAGAACATAAACTTCCACCAGTTCCCCAGAGCGAAGAACAAGTAAGCGGATGCCCTTGCTAATCTAGCATCGGTACTCGAAGAAGACAAAGAAAAAAGGGTCTTCATCGAGGTGCAAGTTGACCCCCGAACAGCCGGTCGCGCAAAAGATAGTCACCTGGCTGGGAGGATGCAAGCTATTGAAGCAGCCTGTACAATTGCAACCGGTGCTGATTGGGTAGCCAACATGAAGAAGTACCTACTTGATGGGATACTATCGGAGGACGTCGATGATGCCCGGAGAACCAAAGCATATGCACCAAGATATACCCTCATCGACGACGAGCTATACAAGCGTTCATTCGGCGGACCATACCTCAAATGCCTCACGAAGAAGCAAGCAGCAGAAATCATGAGGGAGATACATGAAGGAGGTTACGGGAATCACTCCGGAGGAAGATCCCTGGCGCGGAAGATAAAGCTGCAGGGCTACTATTGGCCCACTATGGAAGCAGATGCGGGGGGATATGTGAAGAGGTGCCTGCAATGCCAAAAACATGCTCCCTCCATACACCAACCGACAGAAGAGCTGCATCCAATATCCAGCCCTTGGCCCTTCCAACAGTGGGGGTTGGATATTTTGGGGCCCTTCTCAACATGGCCCAACCGAAGGAAGTTTCTCCTCATCGCCACCGACTACTTCACCAAGTGGGTGGAGGCAATTCCTCTGCTGAAGATTGGAGAAGTTCAAGTAGGAAGGTTCTTATGGAGCAGCATCATCTGCCGATTCGGACTGCCGTGGGCTTTTATTGCAGACAACGGGCGACAATTCGATGCGGAGTCAATTAAGAAGTTCTGCGCCAGTAACAATATCAAGCTGTTCTTCTCTACACCACGGTACCCTCAGAGCAACGGGCAAGCAGAGTTGACAAATCGCACCATTCTGGACATACTAAAGAAGAAGCTGGAGCAGAAGAAGGGTTTGTGGGAAGAGACTTTACCCAGAGTTCTATGGGCCTATTGGACGACACCGAAGCGACCGATGGGAGAGTCCCCGTTCAGCCTTACTTACGGCTCCGACGTAGTCCTGCCAACGAAAACACTGGTGCTAATACAGCGAACAGTCGTAGCTGCCTACCCGGAGTTGAATGACGAACTCCTGCTTGATGGCCTAGACCTGCTGGAAGAGAAGAGGGAAAGAGCGAGAGCGTGTTAGCCAACTATCATCAGGCCATTAAGAGGGCGTATGACCGCAAAGTCAGAAGGTGAATCTTCAAACAAGGGGACTTGGTTATGCGGAAGGTCTTCGATAATACCAAGGAGCTGGGAAGTGGCAAGCTGGGAGCTACCTGGGAAGGGCCATACATCGTTGATGGTATGGGAAAGAATGTAGCCTACCGTTTGAAGACTCAAGATGGCGACGCACTAGCAAGGCCGTGGAATGCAACCAACCTAGTTCTACCAGGGTAGCTGAATGGGAGAAACGCTTGTAATCATTTTGTAATTCCAGTTCTATTAAAAAAAGATGCGTTTGCTCAGTATTCTTGTTCATGTGTGAAGGTAATGGTTAACTAATGCAACCTAAACCAAGTGGTACATAATACTCCGAGCGAGTTCTACCACTTGACCGACCGGTCGATAGGTCCCTACGAAGGGCATGACCGGCTGGTGAACACCTGGGAAGATCGGTTGATAGACCCCGCTTGGGTACGACCGATCGACCAACCTAAACCAAGTAGTACATAATACTTCGAGAGAGTTCTACCACTTGGCCGATTGGCCAACAAGTCCCTGCGAAGGGCGTGACCGATCGGTGAACACTTGAAAAGATCGGTCGACAGACCCCGCTTGGGTACGACCGATCAACCAATCTAAACCAAGTGGTACATAACACTCCGAGTGCCACTTGGCCGACCGGTCAACAGGTCCCTGCGAAGGGCGTGACCGGCCGATGAATACCTGGGAAGATTTGGTCGACAGACCCCGCTGGGGTATGACCGATCGACCAACGCAGGCAGGGCAGGATAAACCACCCCCCACGAGTGCTATCACCTGGCTAACAGGAGGGCGGGTCCCTTCGTAATGCATGACTGGCAGGATAACGCACCAGAAGATCAATTGACAAGCCCCCGCTTGGGTACGACCAGATTAAATATGAGGGCCAGATTTTGGTTGCACATCAACGACATGTAATAAAAATATGAGGGCCAGATTTTGGTTGCACGTCGTCGACATATAATTAAAGTACAAAGGCTAAATTTTGATTGCACGTCGCTGACGTGTAGTTAAAACATGAAAGCCAAATTTTAACGACACATCGTCGACACGTACTTAAGATACAAGGTCGATAAGAGAATGATTGCAACCAGAACATTCAGATAGATCAAACATCAAGAGTTCCAATACATGCCGGAATACAAATTCATCACATCACAAGATAGCAAACGGAAGTGATCAGTCATCTGCGCGAGCTTTCCATTGCCCTGGCGGAAGCTTACTGCGTAACCTAGCGACCTTCTTACGCCATCCCTCCGCTTGCTCTTCGAGAGCCATATGGGTGTCTCTGTTGAGGATCTCATACTGCCAAGCAAGAGCTGCCCTCTCCGACGCAGCTGCCTGGTCAAGGGAGGACCTCAGCACGGCTAGTTCAGCCTCGTAAGCTGCCTTTGCGGCCTCGGCATCTATTTGTTGCCTCCTAATCACAGAAGCCTGGTCCCTGAACCGACCCTCCATTGTGTCAAGCTCTGACATAGCAGTCTCCAAAGCTTCTTGGAGCTCGAAGGGGTCAGCATCAATATTCGCCTGCGCGAGTTCGAGCTGGGCTTTGACTACAGCCACCTCTTCCAAGTGGAGCTTTCGCGCTTTCGCTAGCTGAGCGCGAGTCTCTACCAACTCCTGTTGGGCATTCCTCAGGGAGAGCTCGAGCTGGGCAATCCTTCGGGAACCCCCCTGGCAGCGCGGTCGGCCAACGTAGTGACGCGGCTACTCATCTGACAAAGACAGAAATAATACGTGTCAAAGAGTCAGAAGAAGGAACTACTACTGCAATCGAGTCTGCACCTCCAAGAAGACTTACCTCATGAAAGTCGTCAAACTGGTTCTGCTAGCTGGAACCGTCTGCCCCTGTATCCTCTTCTTCCCCATGGTGAGTAGAGATCCCACTGGAGCGGCGACGGGACGTAGCTTTGGCAGCTCCGACAGGGGACCCAGGAGGGGGCCTGGCGATACCCTCTGAAGTAGAGGAGAGAGGCGAATGCATGAAGCGCTGAACGTTCAAGTGTTCGGGAGGTGCGGCAGTAGGTGGAACAGTGGGGGTACGAGGTGAAGCACGTGCTCGCGGTGCGATAGTAGGTGGAACAACGGGGGCGCGAGGTGAAGCAGTGCTCGCGGTGTGGCAGTAGGTGGAACAGCGAGGGCACGAGGTGAGGCACGTTCTCACGACCCTGTAGAGCCGGATGGCACGGCTTGCTTACCCATCCCGTAGGAAAGAGAGGGACTAGGGCCAAGAGACATCTCGGACTCCTCTACCTCCACGTAGCACCGACCAGTTGACGGTACATCCTCTGTCCAGTCGTCGGGAAGGGAACGTAGATCTTGGAAAGCAGCTCGTCTCGTGACATGAATGGGGGAAGAGCGACCTTCATCATCGTTGCTGGAAGACTCGCTCAGAAAGACACGCCTCTTTACTTTCCCTGCAGGCGCTGCTATGCTATGAGCAGCAGTTGGTTGTCTACTGTCACCTGCAGCTGCAGTCGACCTGGTGCGACGCCTGAAGATCACGCAAAGCTTAGATGATGCTGTGTTAGGGTTGAAACGTCTAACGGAGCTGGCGTACCTATCAAGAAGCTCCGTAGAGTGAGCAGAGGGCTCCTCTTCTCTACTGGTTGCCATCGGCTGTTTACCCTTCTTGGGCGTGCTGTAAGACCTGACAACGGGGAGCTTTGGAAACAACTGCTGCCAGTCGTTGTGAGTTACCCTCCTGATCAGTCTGTCCAAATCATCTTCGACACCCCCAGGGCACTGGAGTTGCCTTGAGGGGTCGAAGTCTTCGATAGTAGCAGCAAGATGGTAGACCGGCCCGGGAACTTTGAAACGGCCCCTCCATGGTTCTCCAACTACAATTGGGTACTCTTTTCAACCCCTTACAGAGTCGGATAAGCCCCCAATGGGAGGACGACTGCCTGTGCATGCCTGCAAGCTGAAGTAGGAGTATACGCTGTCGGGCGTCATCTTGTAGACTTTGACAAAGTATTTTTTCAGAAGATAGGCAACACAGAGCTGCTGCCCGCCAGTTCTTCTACCGTCTCGAGGCAGCGAAGTATCCTCCAACCGTTACCGGCTATCTGGCCTGGAGATACCTTCATATACTCCAGCAGGCGACCTGAGAAGCTAGCGAGAGGAAGCCTCAGGCCGCAACGCAACTGCCCAAGGGTGATGACAGTGCGGTCGTCGTCGTCAGAGTCCAAGGGACCGGTAGCGAAAGAGAAGGAGATGGCATTCGGGATACCGTACGCTACCCGGACGTCCTTCAACAATGGGAACTTCTTCGGCACAGTGAACCAGGTGAAAGACATCTTCAGTGCTGACCCTCGGCGTGTATCCAAATGAAGCTCCTTCTAACACGAGACCCCTCGACGTGTATCCAAAGGGAGCTACCTCCAACGCGTAACCCCTCGGCGTGTATCTAAAGAAGACCTCAGTGTAGCTACCACCTCGTGCAGCGATTTTTCAACCCCAACGAGCCTTCAGCCACAGAAGAAAAGGAGAGAAATCTGAAGCGGAGGAAGAAAATGAACCCTCGGGGTCCTATTTATAGAAAAAATCTGAGCTGTGGGAGTTGGTTCGGATTTCGAAAAAGGAGAAGGCGGGGTGGCGACGCCTGGTGACGCCGTGTGGTAAAAAATCGGGAAAAGCTTAGACAGCCATCCGGAGTTCCAACAGCATCGAAACGAGATTGGCACGCAAATCGAGGCAAGCGATCCTGACCGGGCGAGGCTGAAGATCGTCCGATCAGGAGGGGGTATTGTTAAGTCTCCAAATAATGCATTTTATCGCTTATTTCTGACTGCATTATCGTCGTTTTTCTATGTAAAACTTCTCATATACTCGTAAAGCGTATCATCTTCTTTGCACCGCTACATAGTAGACTTTAATACGGGCATAATGGTATATCGGTTCCCACTCATACGTTACATGCATGAAAAATACGAAGCCCAACAGTCTAAATTATTCTTTTTATCGATGATCGTATTGGATCCTTACACGCGTCATTTCATGTGTGATTTTCAGGGAATTGACCCGGTACTCGACATAGTCGGATAAAGGACATCATGATAGTATGGTGGACATTCTCACGGCGAGTCAACGGAGGTTGCACAGCTCATTTGCGGACATTTCTGAAGGATCGATGATGGATTTGATGATGAATTCGGATGATGATAAGTGGGTGACCAAGCCTTCCACGTGACCCCATTGCGCTTGAACCCATTAATAAACCAAAGTCGCTCATTTCCTACTCTTCTTACCCATCGCAACCATATATCCGTCCATCTCGGTCCGACCCGATCACATCCGTCCCTTACAATGCAATACCCATGCACGTTCAACATGTTCCATCAGCCATCCTTTGAAACCCAAGCCCGTGCACCGCTGTAACCCATCGTCCAATCAATCGGTCCGACCCGATCACAACCATTCTCACAAACCCAACCTGAGTGCAGCCTTACATCCTTACCCGTCCGATTTAATCACAACCGTCCACTCCAACCGACCAGTTTGCATCGCAGCCTCCGTGTCTCTCCCGTCCATGTACCCGATCACAGCAGCCCCTCTTCTCCCCACTTAATCACAACCATCCATGGGTAATCATGCATCCGAAATCCATGCATTAAATCACGGTGTACCGAGTCCCGTCTTACTTTACTCCTTCTATTCCATCACAGCCATCCGATCCATGAGCAACATCACAGCCGCCCATCTATCCATCACCAACCCATTGAACACAGCCGTCCGGGATTCACTCTCTCTCACCGGGATCCTCTCTCTCGGATTCTCTTTCCATCTCTCTCTCTTTCCTCAACCGCCCCATCGAACATCTCTCTCTTCCTTACCATGCAGCGCCCAGCTCTCTCTCTTCCTACTTTCTCTCTCTAGTCCGCACGTCTCTATCTCTCCTCCCTATTTTCTCTTAACCGAACTCAGCCGTCCGATCCCTAGCTGTACCCGAGCCGTGCACGCCCAGCACCAAACTTCTCTCTCTCCTCCTTGATTCTCTCTCTCTAAAATCTGCCCGATCTTCTCTCTCTATTCTTTCCTTTCTCTCTCTAGTTTCCTTTTTTCTCTCTCGAGTCTATCTCTATGTCCGGTCTGCGTTTTTCTCTGGACGGAAACCCTCTTCTCTATATAGGGGTGGCTGAACTTGAGTCAAAAGGAGGGGGGCCAGACCATCACCTCATCACCACCCGGACCATAATCACCTTCCACCCATCTCCGGACACACGAGGTTTGCTCCTTCACCAACCAGGCCGGACCATCTTCATCAACACCACACACCATCGTCTCCGAGCCACGCTTCACCGTCGCCAAATCCACACCGTCATCATCGCCGGAAGCCGTCATCCTTCTTATTTTTCATTAATGGAGTTTAACTGCATCTATGTTTTCATGTGGAATTTTATGAACATGCAAGGCTAAACCCCTAGCTAAGGCTATGGGGGATGCCTAGTAGTTATTATGTGTTTCTTTTGATCAATAATAAAGTTTTAATGTTCTTATGATCGAATGTTATATGGATGACACTACATAATGATGTATGTTATTTTACTTGCATATTTGTTTGATTTCGTATTGACTCCGGGCATACGGAATGCTTATAAATCCCTGTGGTAAGATAGCACTAGCGTAACGAGTCTCTCGCCATATGAGTTTCAATCTATTTTCGTATGTTGGATGCTTATCACTAGAAATCGATGTATGTGTACAAGTCCTTTTGATTGCACATCGACTCCGGGCATGTGCAATGCTTAAAGACCTCTGTAGCATGCGTCCGAACTTAATCTTCATGCTATCCTCGTACAAATTATCGATCAAAAGAATACATAATATATTACTAGGTTGAACCCAGATGCCTTAGCCTCATCTTCATCGTAACCTCCTTTAATTCATTGCAATACTTAGTTCTATTTAATTTAGTAACGTAGTTTCATTCTCTCGTGCTCCACTCTCTGTGGAAAACCCTGAATTACATTCACATTCACGCACTGTCATCACACTAGTTCCAATTAGTCCTTCAGTCCCTGTGGAATCGACCTCGGACTCACCGAGATTACTACTTCGCTACACACCCTATACTTGGGGTTAAATTGCACTTTTTAGTCCCTTAATTAGGACTACTTAAAGTTGTAGCAAGTTTTTGGCGCCGTTGCCGGGGATTGCAACGGACGAATAGGAACTCCGCATCCATGTTTTTCTTTCTTCTTTGTTTTTTTCTTTGCATTCAATAGACTGAGTACTTCGTTTCTTTCTTTTCAGGTAAAAAAAAAAAAAAAAAAAGATCTGCATAGTGGAAGAGTAGTAGATCGTTGATTGCGAAGGAGTACTACGTGCTTGCCTAATTAAAGAACTGCTTCTCCCTGGTACACTCGTTCTTTAAATTCTCTGTATTTGTTATCTCGCATCAACTTACGCTCTCGTGGGAAAGCTCGGCACATACGTCTCGGTGTAGGCGTATGTGTGTCTAGTCTGTAGTCCCCTTCAAACGAAAGCGTTCGTATAGAAGGCTTTAGGTGGTGCATACATTGTTTTGTGATTATACTAGGCCACATGTTCATTTCTGATTGTTTATTCTGAATGTTTCAATCCTAATTCAATTAAAATCATGACTAGGACTTTACGTGATTATTTGCAAAATGGCTCAACTTATTTAGACATGTATGATTCTAGTGGGTGGAATAAATCTAATGCGAATAATTATCATGTGCCTTCTGCTTATGCCTCTTATGTGAGTTTACATCTTAACGATACATGTAAAGAACGCTTGCCAACTAATCAACATACTATACAATATTATCGTGAGCATTCTACGCATGATACTTATATCCCACCATATAAGAAATCCCTTGAAGATACATTGCAGTCATTTCTAAAAGATACCATACAAATTATTCAAGATCTTCGGACACCAATTGATCAATCTTATCTTGATAATGAAGATGAAGAGATTTTGATCTCTCCACCTCAATTTAACCCCATGAATGATGATGATAAAGGCAATGAGGAAAGCACAAGTGGCATCACCATAGAAGACAAGCTTTCTGAATTTGATTTTCTAAATCCTTTAGATGATTGTCCAACCAAGATTGATGACATTGATAATGACGTGAATTTTGAAGAAAACAATAACATTCTAATTAATATTGATAACATTAATGAGGATGTGAATTTTGCAGAAGCTAATTGTCTCCCATGTAATATTGGTGATGATATTATTATTGAAAATACCAAATTTTCTATGTCTAAACTCAATAATGATATTATTACTCTCCCTTCTGATATTGAAGAATCAGAACCTAACTTGCAAATTCAATCAATTGAGTTAGAGGATATATATTTGGGCCAAGAAAGATGTTCTATGATGATTTCCTATGAATTGAATATGGATCTTGAAACTAAATTAATGGATAAACATGAAGAAGATATAGGATGGAATATAAATAAAATTTATATTCTCCAGTTTGAAGAGAATACAAATTCAGCTCATACACAACAATGTAATATTACCCCTAATAGAAAGGATGTGGTGAGAGAATATAAGCAGCCATATTATATCTCCGAATATGCCTTCTTTATGCATGACTACTCTTTATTTTTTTTGAAAATTCCAAAAGATCTTATTTATAAAGATTGATCTCTATATCTGCTAGAGATCTTTTGCTTGTATATTAGTTTTGTTTTTCTTGTTATTCTATTTTCTTTCTAGTAAATGTCCTTGGAAAGCAGTAAAAATATGTGAAATCTTCTTTTCAGGTAATCTCTAACCCTTCTCCATGTTTTTCTTGCAAACTGATATATCCTTCATGTTTCTATATTTGAATCTCTATGAAATATCATTATGTGCATCATTTTTTTAAAACATTGAGGACAATGTTATATTTAGGTTGGGGGGTGAGAATCCTGACGAATTCTAATTTTGTGCATTTTTACACTTTTCCAAATATTAGTTATTACTTTTATTCATTTTTCAACAAAAAAAAAAAAAATTCTTTTCTTGCGTATGATTATAAAATTTGTTTGTTTTTAATTTCTTGTCTATTATTAAAAAACAAAAAAAATTATTATTTACTTTGGAAGTTTTGGAGTATAATTTTTATGTACTCTTGCTAGGACTATATGGCACTTAGTGACATAGATTATTAAAGGCTTAAGTTCTAGTCGAAAGGTGTTGACGTTGAATTCCTTTTATTAATTCTTTCTTATGGAGTATCAGGTTAATTGTACTTTGAAAACTTCACTACACTTCTGGCTTGCACCTTTGGAGTCTAGGTTTGATAGGTTGTTATTGATCTGATAATACTTAGAGGCCTGATGAACCACGACTGTCTTGTTCACTTAGTTTGCTATATGGAGAGAGAGGGTGAAAAAAAAAAAAAAAAGGCAACTAGTGGATTAGACCAGGTACAACGAAAAGGGCTACCTATTACAAGGTCTAGGGTTGAGTTATGTAAAAGTCCTAACTTACATGCAACTATATTAGTGAAACATGGTGTATAGGGTTATGAGAATGATCCTATATACACATAGTGAATCTAATGTAGAAGCAACATGGGGATGGCTACCTGACCTATGAGAGCGTTGGCAGCGTGTCATGGGCACAGAGTGCAGCTACCATGGTGTAAATTAGGAAGGGATACATAATGAGATCCTTAAAAAATGAGACCTAAAAAAAAAAAAAAAAAGAAAAAAAAAAGAAAAAGAAAAGGGAGATAGTGTGAAAGCCGTCGCTGTAAAAACACGAGTAAGCATGGAATATCACATATAAAGCCCTGGTGGTATTAAAGTGAACATCTACACCTCTCGTAAACCTGGACAGACAGCGGGGTTTTGAATCAGTGTTTAAGGTCGTTCGACTGTTCTTGGTACTTATTAGTATTGACGCACCCTTGAAAACCAAAGCTCTACTCGTGTTAAGTCCAGATATCACCGAGCACTCGAGTACATGCAGTTTGATATTTCCTACCGGAGGGTTAATAACCGGAACTCAATCGATGACTCGGTAAACTAGAAGTTAGCTAATATTAATCTATAAGCTTTGTGCCGTAGAATCTCTAGTCTTGAGTACTTTAAATTATTCATCAAAACTTTCCGTTTAATAAAAAAAAAAAAAAAAAAATATTGCTTTATGTTGTTTTACCATTTAAAAAAAAAAAAAAAAACTTTTTGGGGATAGAAATTATGCATTATTATCGAAAATCTTTGCATTGAATTCTCGCTTATTTTGCTCGAGGACTAGCAAAAAGCTGGTTGGGGGTGTGTTAAGTCTCCAAATAATGCATTTTATCGCTTATTTCTGACTGCATTATCGTCGTTTTTCTATGTAAAACTTCTCATATACTCGTAAAGCGTATCATCTTCTTTGCACCGCTACATAGTAGACTTTAATACGGGCATAATGGTATATCGGTTCCCACTCATACGTTACATGCATGAAAAATACGAAGCCCAACAGTCTAAATTATTCTTTTTATCGGTGATCGTATTGGATCCTTACACGCGTCATTTCATGTGTGATTTTCAGGGAATTGACCCGGTACTCGACATAGTCGGATAAAGGACATCATGATAGTATGGTGGACATTCTCACGGCGAGTCAACGGAGGTTGCACAGCTCGTTTGCGGACATTTCTGAAGGACCGATGATGGATTTGATGATGAATTCGGATGATGATAAGTGGGTGACCAAGCCTTCCACGTGACCCCATTGCGCTTGAACCCATTAATAAACCAAAGTCGCTCATTCCCTACTCTTCTTACCCATCGCAACCATATATCCGTCCATCTCGGTCCGACCCGATCACATCCGTCCCTTACAATGCAATACCCATGCACGTTCAACATGTTCCATCAGCCATCCTTTGAAACCCAAGCCCGTGCACCGCTGTAACCCACCGTCCAATCAATCGGTCCGACCCGATCACAACCATTCTCACAAACCCAACCTGAGTGCAGCCTTACATCCTTACCCGTCCGATTTAATCACAACCGTCCACTCTAACCGACCAGTTTGCATCGCAGCCTCCGTGTCTCTCCCGTCCATGTACCCGATCACAGCAGCCCCTCTTCTCCCCACTTAATCACAACCATCCATGGGTAATCATGCATCCGAAATCCATGCATTAAATCACGGTGTACCGAGTCCCGTCTTACTTTACTCCTTCTATTCCATCACAGCCATCCGATCCATGAGCAACATCACAGCCGCCCATCTATCCATCACTAACCCATTGAACACAGCCGTCCGGGATTCACTCTCTCTCACCGGGATCCTCTCTCTCGGATTCTCTTTCCATCTCTCTCTCTTTCCTCAACCGCCCCACCGAACATCTCTCTCTTCCTTACCATGCAGCGCCCAGCTCTCTCTCTTCCTACTTTCTCTCTCTAGTCCGCACGTCTCTCTCTCTCCTCCCTGTTTTCTCTCAACCGAACTCAGCCGTCCGATCCCTAGCTGTACCCGAGCCGTGCACGCCCAGCACCAAACTTCTCTCTCTCCTCCTTGATTCTCTCTCTCTAAAATCTGCCCGATCTTCTCTCTCTATTCTTTCCTTTCTCTCTCTAGTTTCCTTTTTTCTCTCTCGAGCCTATCTCTATGTCCGGTCTGCGTTTTTCTCTGGACGGAAACCCTCTTCTCTATATAGGGGTGGCTGAACTTGAGTCAAAAGGAGGGGGGCCGGACCATCACCTCATCACCACCCGGACCATAATCACCTTCCACCATCTCCGGACACACGAGGTTTGCTCCTTCACCAACCGGGCCGGACCATCTTCATCAACACCACACACCATCGTCTCCGAGCCACGCTTCACCGTCGCCAAATCCACACCGTCATCATCGCCGGAAGCCGTCATCCTTCTTATTTTTCATTAATGGAGTTTAACTGCATCTATGTTTTCATGTGGAATTTTATGAACATGCAAGGCTAAACCCCTAGCTAAGGCTATGGGGGATGCCTAGTAGTTATTATGTGTTTCTTTTGATCAATAATAAAGTTTTAATGTTCTTATGATCGAATGTTATATGGATGACACTACATAATGATGTATGTTATTTTACTTGCATATTTGTTTGATTTCGTATTGACTCCGGGCATACGGAATGCTTATGAATCCCTGTGGTAAGATAGCACTAGCGTAACGAGTCTCTTGCCATATGAGTTTCAATCTATTTTCGTATGTTGGATGCTTATCACTAGAAATCGATGTATGTGTACAAGTCCTTTTGATTGCACATCGACTCCGGGCATGTGCAATGCTTAAAGACCTCTGTAGCATGCGTCCGAACTTAATCTTCATGCTATCCTCGTACAAATTATCGATCAAAAGAATACATAATATATTACTAGGTTGAACCCAGATGCCTTAGCCTCATCTCCATCGTAACCTCCTTTAATTCATTGCAATACTTAGTTCTATTTAATTTAGTAACGTAGTTTCATTCTCTCGTGCTCCACTCTCTGTGGAAAACCCTGAATTACATTCACATTCACGCACTGTCATCACACTAGTTCCAATTAGTCCTTCAGTCCCTGTGGAATCGACCTCGGACTCACCGAGATTACTACTTCGCTACACACCCTATACTTGGGGTTAAATTGCACTTTTTAGTCCCTTAATTAGGACTACTTAAAGTTGTAGCATGTATTATGTGTACCGTGAGGAACTTACCTACCGGGAGCCGTAGCTATGTCGCGGGCCATCCCGCACGGGGTGGAGGAGGAGAGCGAACCTACCTACCGGGGGCCGTAGCTACGTTGCGGGTCGGCCACACTCTAAAAATCTTGGCGCCATGGGGTAGCTCAAGTCCCCCTATAGGGGTCAGTCGTGCAACAGGGAAAAAGATGGGGGGAGGAGCCCAAGCCCCCCCTAGGTCGGCCGCGCAACAACCAAAAGATAGGGGAGGGTGGCTCAACCCCCCCCTCTCGGTTAGCCGCGCAACAGAGCCAAAGGGGGGGGGGGGAGCGCAAGCCCCCCCCCCTCGGTCGACCGCGCAACAGGGAAAAAGAGGGGGGGAGGAGCCCAAGCCCCCCCCCCTCGGTCGGCCGCGCAACAGCCAAAGGGGGGGGAGGAGCCCAAGCCCCCCCCTCGGTAGACTGCGCAACAGCCAAAGGGGGGGGGGGGAGGAGCCCAAGCCCCCCCTCGGTCGGCCGCGCAACAGCCAAAGGGGGGGAGGAGCCCAAGCCCCCCCCCCCTCGGTCGACCACGCAACAGCCAAAGGGGGGGGAGGAGCCCAAGACCCCCCTCGGTCGGCCTCGCAACAACCAAAAAAGGGGGGGTGGCTCAACCCCCCCCCCCCCCCCCATCTCGGTCGGCCGCGCAACAGCCAAAGGGGGGGGGGGATGGCTCGAAACCCCCCCCCCCCCCTCTCAGCCGGCCGCGCAATATGTCGAGGAGCGATGCGACAGTCGCACCCGAAAATCTCGGAGGTTACGGAGTGCTGATTACGCTCTGAGATTTCCGGCTAAAATGACCGAGTGTCGACCGCGCGCCACGTCTCCACTACCGTGGTGGTTGAGCTCATTGCGGGGACACGTCGTCTACCCATTCCGCACGGAGCGCTCCAACCGTTATCTCACCACTATAAAAGGGGACCTACCCCTTCAGCAGAGAGGAGGAGGAATTCTGGAGGAGACGCTGCTAGTTTCATCCCGAAATTTGCGGAGCTGCGGAGGTCAGTCGGTACCTTAGTTGAAGTTACCGTCGTCGGTCGGTAGTTAGTTGCTGTCTGCAGAGGTCGGTAATTAGTTGCTGTCTGCAGAGGTCGGTAGCTTGAGTGAAACTGCAGAGGTCGGTATCTTGGGTGACCGGTGCTCAGGGTGTAATTGGGGTTAAGGTGAGAGATTATAACTGTTGCAATTATTTTAGTGCATTCTCTCCCCACCCGTGGTTTTTTCCCCTTCGACGTTGAGAATGAGCTTTTCCACGTAATTCCCGTCTTCTTTCTTTTCTTTGGCGTGTTAGATTGTGTTCGCCACCCGAACCGCCCGGTTCGATTAAAAACCCCCCACAGATCTCTTGAGTTATTCTATTTTTGTTGGAATCAAGCCCGGATGGGGAAGGCAGTAGCCCAAAAATAAGAATAGCTATATAAGACAGATTTAATAAGTTCCATTCTATTATTTATAAATAGATGATTAATAGCCCAACATTCAATGTTTTTAGTTACCCGGTCGAGCAAGAGCCTAAACATGACTTTGTTTACTATGGAGGATGATAAAGGTGGACCAAAATATTTTCTTTCTATAATATTTTCTTTCTCTAAAGTATTTTCTCACTCTATAAATAGTTTTTTTCTACAACATTCTCTCAATATGTCATTTTCTCTGCTATAATATTTTCTCTTTCTATAATATTATCTATGTATTAGTCTCTCTAGATATATTATCTCTATATAGTATTTCCCTCTCGAAAGTATTTTCTCTCTCTATAACTTTTGTATATAATATCTCTCTCTACAACATTTTCTCTCAATGATAGTTTCTCTTTCCACAATATTATTCATAATTTTTCTTTGTGCCTTTATTCTCTCTATTATATTTCTCTCTATACTATTCTCTCTTATCAACATTTTCTCTCTACAATATTTTCTTTCCCTACAATATTATTTATTTAATATTCTTTTTACCTATATTTCCCTCTATAGTATTTTCTCTCTCTATAATACTTTTATATATATCAACAATATATTTTTTTCTTTAGAATATTCTCTCTATCTATAATATATTCTCGATATAACATTCTCTCACCCTGTAATCTTTTTCTCTAAAATATTCTCTTTACAATAGTTTTTCTCGATCTATACCATATACTCTATTAATAAATGTCTCTCTTAATCACTGTTTTGCCATCATATATACCTCAAGAACCGGAAAGCATAAATTCTTTCCTTTTGGGCTTTGGTGTTTTTCAGGTTTTGGTTTTGGCAAAACCAGTTTGGACCCAAAACCATGCATCCATGCTTATTACTGAGCAGTGCTATTCAGCCAACTTTTTTTACCAACTTCCTGACGTGGCATCCGACACAGCTATCCCTCAGCCTGCCGGCTGCCACTGAGTGAGTTTCACCGGTAGGGGCTGGGTGCAATGGACGGCTGTGATCGTGCCACTCCAAGAATTAAGTTGGAAACGGGTTGGCTGAGTAAACATTTTAGCTTCCGGCCTTCAATAATGACGGACGCAAGGGCGGCATGAATGCATTTCTCCCACAACAGAACACATTTTAATTCAGAAGTACATGTGGCCTTGTCTAATAATAGGGTCGTCCAGGTTCGGACATCAAGATTCCACCTCACATACATGAACGAGAGAGAGAGAGAGAGAGAGAGAGAGAGAGAGAGAGAGAGAGAGAGAGAGAGAGGTGAAGTGATTGCTCCCCAACCAACTGCTGTCTCAGCCCCATTAATCTCTTTGCTGGCGGGAGGGAGAGCAGCACCTGCGCGGCTGCGCCTCCAAACAGGCTTATCGTAAAGGAAATGTATGTTTTTTTGTACATACAAAGGGACATAAACACGGACAAAAAGTCGACGTGGGGAGCAACGGGCAGTGCTTGCGTTCGAGTTTATGTCCCCATTTACATCGACAGAGCAGTGGTAGAGTGAGAGAAGGCCGGGCCGGGCGGGGCGGGGCGGGGCGGGGCGGGGCCGGGGAGGAGGTCGAACAGATGGATGCATGGGTGTTTTTGTTTTCCTTTCCCGATGTTTGGATCCGTTGAGAGCGACTGTTCGGAGCGTCTGCAAGTTGGTGGGCGAAGGCTACGGACCCGACATTCAGACACGCACAATTTCCCATGATCATTAAGTCTCATTAAGACGTGGGAATTGGTATCTTTGCTATGGATGGCATGGCCCCCGCCTCCAGGCCTTTCATACCTCTTTCGTGGTGCCATTCAATGCCTGTGGCCGAGGATTCAATGAAGCTCTTCCAAGGGGCCGGCCTATCAACGAAGCCTGTGTGCCATGAAAGACTTACCACTACACAAATACAGGAGAGAGAGTGAGAGAGAGAGAGAGAGAGAGAGAGAGAGAGAGAGAGAGAGAGAGATTGGCTTGTATTCAAAAAGAGAAAGAGTAGACCTGCTCATTTAATTCATTTTTGTGTTTTGTGTTAACTGAGTTACTTATATGTACAACCTAGCTGTACATGTAGGCCACCACGAGAGAGAGAGAGAGAGAGAGAGAGAGAGAGAGAGAGAGAGAGAGAGAGAGAGAGAGAGAGAGAGAGAGAGAGAGAGGCGTCCTGGACATTTTTTTTCCGAATTTTGAAGCTAAAGCCTTTAACTTTGTCGCCTGGAATGATGGACACTTGTTATTTACGTCCCTTTGGACGGTTTCGGATTGTTGAGATCTAGTGGCCATTGGGAGAACCCTAGGGGACTCCCATAATAAGCGCCGGGTGATCAAATCGGTGGGGACAAGTGTTGATGGCTGAAATCCAAACCACGGTGATTTCGTGGTTCGGAATGACTATTTTAAGTCATTTGATTTGAAGCATGTTTATTGCATTGCATGCACACTTTTTCAGAGAGAGAGAGAGAGAGAGAGAGAGAGAGAGAGAGAGAGAGAGAGAGAGAGAGAGAGAGAGAGAGAGAGAGAGAGAGAGAGAGAGAGAGAGTTTATCTTGTTTGTAGTATCAGTATAGAAGAGTACTAGCTCTATAGAGTAACAAGCAAAATACATTCATAATTGGTTTTTATTTTCTCGTTGGTTTTAAAGTAGTATAGTTACTATAGTAAAGAGGTGAATCTTTAGTGCAGTTTGGTGTGGCATTATGTGGTTACCATAAGGAGAGCCTATATGATTGGTACGGAGGTAATTGGAACTGCCATGCATGGATCTTGTGAAGCAGCCGTTGGGGATTCAGATCGAGTCGATCTATGGCTTGTTTGCCCTCCAAATCAAATTAATATTGCACCCGAAGTATTTTCTACCCCAGTGATGAAAATTGGCTGTGAATCAGTGATCATAGGCCTGTAACGATCTCAGCCGTGCGATGCATGGTACGCCTAAGGTCGCTATTTGCCCATCACTTGCACTCCAAGCACAACAGTCAGATTAAAAACAAGACGGAAATATCTCTGGTGCTTGTGGGTGTTTTCTTTCTCTCTTCTTTATGTTTGGGAATTAGCTCGTGACACTAATCCCCTACACCTGGAAAAGCCTTCAAGACCTTAGGATGGTGCTCAAGATTTGAGGATCGGAGTTCTGCAGAGATCGCACAACCACACAAAGAATATGATACACCAATACAATAGTAACCACGGATTCACCAGGCAATCAAGGATTTGGATTATCACAAGCAAGAGAATACACCATGCAATGACTCTGTTTGTTGGACCACGTCTTCTTACTCCTCTCAGAGAACACACCCACTATGTAGTGAGCAAACCCGCTCGAGAGATACATAAAAGTACTGGAGGAACACTAAGAGATGAAAGCACATGCCGAGGTAGATGCGTCGAAGAACCCGGATGAAGACTCAGATGAACTTGAAGGAGAACCCGGAGACGAACCTCCACCCTCTTTTTCCTTCTTCCTTCTTCCTCTCTTCTTCTTATTCTTCCTTTCTCCCTCTTCTCTCCTTTTGCGGCAAACCCTTGACCAAGTTTCCGTTCTCTTCTCATCCATGAATCACTCTTAATCCTCGAACTAGAACAACCACTCCACCATGGTCATGACTGCCATGCTCTCACGCTCTTCAATCTTCCCCGCGACACGCTCTCCCACGTAGATAATCTTGAACACTTCCATAGTTGTTGTTGACTATTTCCACAAGTTTCATACCAACCCTAGAGCCCCCTTGCTTCCCTTTTATAAGGAGCAAAGCATGCCCTTATGTCTCCTCCAAAACAGCCCAAAAATCGGCCATGGTCGTGTCAGCCTCATGTTGTTAGCCTCGATTCACCCGGGCGAATTCCTGGAGTGTTATGCTCACAGAACTTGTCCCGAATTCTCCCAGGCGAGCCCAAATTTTGCCCGGGAAAAATTCCTACTGTTGCTGTCTATTGGACAATATTTTAATGGCCCAAAGAAATCCAACAATTTCCAACTTGGCCTTTTAAAACCCAACAGTATGAATTCTTCACCATCGCCTAAGAGCCTATGATAATTCAATGCTTTCCTTGTCGCCTTCTTTGCACCCTACCAGATGCCCAATCACCTAGATCGATGATCAACCAAGTCCAATTTGACTTTGCTCGGAGCCCACTCCTTCTCTATCTTCCTGGCATTTGAATATGCTTAACTTATAGACTTGTTCTTCACTGAACCTTTTGCCTTTGAAGCCACTCTCGCAGTGACCATGCACAAGTCTCCACTGTAGACTTCCTCTAAGATCGAAGAAGTACCGTTTGAATCCTCCAGGAGTCCACCTAAAGCGGTGTTTCTGCACCTGAGATAATCTAATCTGAAAATAAAGTTTAGATTGCCTCCCAAAACCCGAAACATGACGGAAGTCACAGTGTTTGAACTGAATCATCAGATAACCTCATGCAATTTTACAGAATCTCTTGGTCAATATCCTAGAGCCATCGCTTGTTTATCATCCCGCCATATTTGCACTTTGCATTGTTGCTTAACTATGCTTAGTCTTGTGTAAACACATGTGACCCCACTATCCGGTTCTAGTATTGACTTGATTTTTCACTGGCCACCAAACAACCCATCACCGTCTGAACCCGATGATCCAATCGGATTAGCAAGTTCCTTCGACACTACATAAAGACTTTTTTTATCGACGGATATACTCTGTCAGTAAAAAAAATATTTGTCGGTAAAAAATTTTAGCGACAGACAAAATTTTATCGCTGACCATCAGAAAAAATAGCACCAGGAAAGCAAACAGCGATGATTTAATATTTCAGTCAGTAATAAATATTAATACCGATAGAAAATTATATTCCGTCTGTAATATAAAAATACTTATAAAAATTAATAAATATTATTACCGACGAAAGACATTTAATTTGTCGGTATATATATTATTATAATCGACAGAAACAAAAAACCTGTTGGTATAAAATACATATATACCGACGGATATCGGACGACCGTCAGTAAATATATAATAATTACCGACGGTTTAATAAATACCATCGGTAATATATATACATATTACCGATGATTATTAGTTCCGTCAGTAATAGTTATTTATATTTTTAATAAATTCATTTGTATCGACGTAAATTATTAAGTTCGTCAGTAATAAACTATAATTTTTTAAACACATTATGTTAAAATCTGGTTGTTTTTCTGGCATTATATATTACCACAATACAGAACAATGGAAAATGACAAATAATAATACACAATAGTAATATTTTTTCAAAATATATTACAAAAATATTTTTACACAAGTAAAAAATGTCCTAGCACAAGTGCTCTCATTCCCCTGACGTTGCACCTCCTACAATTAACATATAAATGATTGAGATCTATAATTAATATAAAAAGATATTAAAAATATTAAATTAGTTAATATATAAAAACATTTTTGACATCTATACCGTCGGTTTTCTAGTGTACCATCGGTTCATTAAGTTAATTTGGCACCGAACGAGATGCCCGTGCTGGTTTTCAGGATTTTTAATAGCTATTTTACGATTTCACCTTGCGATGGACAAATTTTGAGTCTAAGTCTAAAATCTTAAGTTTTACTTTAATTTTTAAACATTTATGATGATTTGGGTGGTATCAAAATCGACAAGTTAATTTGGCCCCTTGTGACGTGCCCATGCCTGTTTTTAGGACTTTTAATAGCTAATTTATAATTTCACCATTTGATGGACTAATTCCTAGATTAAGTGTTAAAAAAATCTTAAGTATTGCCCACTGATGGAGGATCACATTCAATAATTCGTACTTGTATGGTTTTTCATATTTCAGACTTGCGATAAAAAATTTAGTAGATATTTTAAGATTTTACCCTACGATTGACAAATTTAGAATCCAAATGTTTGTAAATCATAAGTTTTAGGCTTTCGGATTATAAACTTGTTTTGGATTCGATATTTAAAGATTTTGCCTCCCGATTGACTAATTTAGAGTCTAAGTGTTTGGAAATCATAAATTTTTGACTTTCGGATTTTGAATTTGGTTTGGATTTGATTAAATCATTATCGGATCGCATCCGATAATTCATACTTGTATAGTTTTTTGTATTTCGGATTTGCGAACAAGTATTTAGTAGATATTTAAATATTTTATCCTCCGATTGATGAATTTAGAGTTTAAGTGTTTGAAAATCATAAGTTTTTTACTTTCGGCATATGAACTTGGTTTGGATTCGATCGGATCATTATCGAATCGCATCCGACAATTTGTTCTTGTATGGTTTTTTATATTTTGGACTTGCGAATAAGTATTTAGTAGATATTTTAAGATTTTATCATCCGATTGACTAATTTAGAGTCTAATTATTTACAAATCATAAATTTTCGTCTTTCGATATTTGAACTTGGTTTGGATTAGATACAATCGTTATTAGATCGCATCTGATAATTCATACTTATATGACTTTTCATATTTTAGACTTGCGAACAAGGATTTAATATATATATTAATAATTTTGCCTTCCGATTGACTAATTTAGAGCCTAACTGTTTACAAATCATAATTTTTTGGTTTTCAACATTTGAACTTGGTTTGGATTCGATCAGATCGTTATCGGATTGCATCCATAAATTTGTACTTGTATGATTTTTTATATTTTGAACTTGTGAACAAGTATTTAATATATATTTTAAGACTTTGCCCTCTGATAGACTAAGTTAGAGTCTAAATATTTACAAATCATAAGTTTTTGGCTTTTCGGATTATAAACTCGGTTTAGATTCGATCATATCGTTATCGGATCGTATTTGATAATTTGTATTTGTATGGTTTTTTATATTTCGTGTTTGCAAATCATAAGTTTTCAGATTTTGACTTTTGAACTTGGTTTACATTCGATCAGATCGTTATCGGATCGTATCCGATAATTCATACTTGTATGATTTTTCGTATTTCGGACTTACGAACAAGAATTTAGTAGATATTTAAATATTTTGCCCTCCGAGTGACTACTTTAGAGTTTAAGTATTTGCAAATCTTAAGTTTTTGGCTTTTAGATTATGAACATGGTTTGGATTCGATCGGATCATTATCGGATCGCATCTGATGATTCATACTTTTATATTTTTTTTATTTCAGACTTGCGAACAAGTACTAATTTAGAGTCAAAGTATTTACAAATCATAAGTTTTTATCTTTATGATTACGACCTTGATTTGGATTCGATCGGATCATTATCGGATCGCATTTGATAATTCATACTTAAATGGTTTTCCATATTTCGAACTTGCGAACAAGTATTTAGTAGTTATTTAAAGATTTAGCCCTCCGATTGTCTAGTTTAGAGCCTAAGTGTTTGCAAATCTTAAGTTTTAAACTTTCGACTTTTGAACTAGGTTTGGATTCGATCGGATCATTATCGGGTTACATCTGATAATTCGTACTTGTATGGTTTTTCATATTTCAGACTTGTAAACAAGTATTTAGTTGATATTTAAAGATTTTGCCTACTGATTAACTAATTTAGAGTCTAAGTGTTTGCAAATCATTTGTTTTTGGCTTTCAGTTTTTGAACTTGGTTTGGATTCGATTGGATTATTATCGGATCGCATTCGATAATTCGTACTTGTATGATTTTTCTTATTTCGGACTTATGAACAAGTATTTAGTAGACATTTTAAAGATTTTTCCCTCTGATTGACTAATTTAGAGTCTAAATGTTTACAAATCATAAGTTTTTGGTTAGTTGGCATCCAACTCATACTGCTGACCGAAGAAGCGTCCATGATCGCATCAGGGCACAAGTCACGCACTTGGAGATCAAGAAGAAACCCAGCGAGACCGGCCAGGAGCCCGAGCTCCTGATCGGCTAGAGGAGGTCGCCATCCGAGGAGCCGCATTGTCATCACTCATTGAGAAGCTCCTCAGGGAACTGTTCCCCCGAGGGTGGAATCCTCCATGCCTCCCCAAGTTTGATGGGTCGAAGGACCCAGTAGAGCACGTGCTTGCTTTCCGAGATACCTTGGTCCCTCACGACGATGACCATATCCTCTACCGGACCTTCGCCAACAGCTTATCGGGAACCCCTCTCGAATGGTTCCACAAGCTCAGGCCCACATCCATTTCATCCTTCTCGGAACTGAGCACACGGTTCATCGATCAATATCGGTGCAACCACTGGGAGCTGAAGACTCTGGAGTCACTCTTTGGGATGAGTATAACTCAGAAGGAGACATTAAGGTAGTTCTACCATAGATTCAGGTCCAAATACCTGAGCTTGGCGGACACTGACAGGCAAGATCGTATGGTGATCGCGGTCTTCAAGAACGCTATTCAGCCCAACTAGCTCGTCAACGCGTCGCTCATCAAGCGAACCCCGGAGATGATTGACGAACTATCGCGGCACGTGGAGTAGTATATCAAGATAGAACCGTAAGAGGAAAGCCGTGGTGACTAGAGTTCCGCACCAGAGCTACGCCAAGCCAACCGCTGTGAAGAATGTTAACAAGCAGCAAGGAGAGGCGACACGGCACGACGAGAAGCAGCAAAGACAAGATAGGCCAATAAGCCCGCAGTGGAATAGGGAGTTCACGGTACTGAATGCCCCTATAGACCAAATCTTGGAAGCCATCAAGAATGAACCTTACTTCAAGTGGGCGCCATCGCTTGAACCCAAAGAAAGGGGAGTCAGGGATACGTCAAGGTATTATGAATACCACCAAGGCCAAGGCCACGGCCACACTATCGTGCAATGTCGGGTGCTCAAGCATCATATTGAGGATCTCATTGAGGCCCGTTACCTTGGTTGCTTCATTGACCTCCCTCAACAAAAGGAGACCAAAGCCGTCGAAGAAGTCCAATGGGGAGCGACAACACCGCGCTTACCAGGACCCCACCAGAAAGATGCCAACTCCGAGAAGTAGACACAGTCTATGGGTACCATGGCCCGGTACCATCTTCAAATTTCGTCGATCGTCAGGTCTGGCGCATAGAGCAAGCAAAGCAGGTTCACCATGTGGTGCTCGACCCCGTCATCCGCCCCGAGCCGAGAGTGGAAGCAGCAGTACAGTTTTCGACAGTTGATCTTGTCGGGATATAGAGGCCTCATAATTATCTCTTGGTTATACAGTTGTAGATAGAAAACTGCTTGGTGAAGAGGATCCTAGTCGATGCCGGGAGTTTGCTGGACATACTCTTCCTCAGCACCTTCGATGCAATGCAGCTAGATCACGGGCAGTTAACCGAATCATCGTCAACGATAACGGGCTTCACAGGAGAGGCCGCAAGGGTGGTTGGTGAGATCACCCTCCCGATCACAACAGGACATCTCACCAACCTCACCTGGTTCATCGTAATAGAAGCAAACTCAGTATACAATATCATCCTCGGAAGACTGTGGCTTCATCACTTAGATGCGGTCCCCTCGTCGACCCACCAAGTTGTGAAGTTTTGGACTGACAAGGCCGTGATGAGCATTCGAGGTGACCAGTCCTCTTAGTGCCATCCATCTGAAGACGACGTGCCAGATCGAGGAAGGAGAACCAGGTGAAGACGGAGCTGAATCGGGCATCTTCAACCTCTGGACTACGAAGCAGAGTCAAGAAGCTCCAACAATTCAGCACCTCACCGAACCGAGTGTAGGAGCACGAGGAAGCCAGCCCCTTCAGAAGACTGACCTGTCAGTTGAACTTAAAGAACTGATAGTGTCGAGGAGCTCAAAGAAGACCGACCTATCAGTTGAATGTAAAGAGCTGACTGTGTTGATGAACTTAAAGAAGATCGGTCAGTTGGCTGAACTTAAAGAGCTAGCTGAGCCGAGAGACCCATTGAAGACCGATCGGTTGGCTGAACGTAAAGAGCTGGACGAGTCGATGCGCCCGCAGAAGACCGACCAATCGGTTGAATCCAAAGAACCGAACGAGTCGAAGAAGTCAATGGCCGACCAGAGCACTGAATGGGAGGAGTTGCCAGTAGGCAAGCCCATTCTACCCGTGGACCTGAGAGAAGCAGGAAATCCGAGGATCACTTTCCTTGGGTCACAGCTATCAAAGCCCCATGCCGAGGCAATGACGGTCTTTCTCAAAATAAACCAAGATGTGTTCGCATGGTCAGTTGAAGACATATCAGGCATTAAGCCCGAGATAGCCTGCCACCACCTCAATATTCAGGAAAGAGTTGCGCCTGTCCGCCAGAAGCCCCGGTCACTAGCACCAGAGAAAGCAGCTGTTGTCAACTTGGAAGTCGAGAAATTATTGCAGGCGGGCATCATCTGAGAGGCCCAGTATCCGAAGTGGATCGCCAATGTGGTCACCGTCCCCAAGAAGTCTGGAGCCATACGGGTCTGTATTGATTTCACGAACCTTAATCAGGCGTGCCCGAAGGACAGCTACCCGTTACCTCAGATTGATAACTTGATAGATTCAATGGCGGGTCACGAGAGGCTCTCATTCATGGATATATACTCGGGCTATCACCAAATCCCCATGTACCCGGAGGACCATGAGTACACAACCTTCGTCACAGGTTGAGGACTCTACTGCTACAAAATAATGCCTTTCGGGTTGAAGAATGTAGGGGCAATGTACCAAAGGTTGGTGAACAAGATGTTCGTCGAGCAAATTGGAAGGAACATGAAGGTCTACATCGATGATTTTCTTGTGAAGAGTCAGACGGAGGAGATACATATGCAAGACCTAGAGGAAACCTTCGCAACTCTGTAAAGGTATAATATAAAGTTGAACACGGCCAAGTGCACCTTTGGTGTGACATTGGAAAAATTCCTGGGCTACTTGGTTACCCGACGGGGGATCGAGGCCAACCCAGAACAGATTCGAGCTTTGTGAGAGATGCCATCACCCAAGTCACGGAAAGAAGTGCAGAAGCTAACCGGTAGGATCAACGCCCTCAACCGCTTCTTATCCAAATCCTCGGACCGGTGTCGGCCCTTGTTCGAAAGGCTAAGTAAGCTCGCACCCTTCGATTGGGACCATCGCTGTGAGGAAGCTTTTCAAGAGCTGAAGACATACCTCGGTCGACCTCCAATTTTGACAGCCCCGGAGCCTGGCACAACGCTTGGGGTGTATCTTTCGATATCTGAGGCAGCAATCAACACAGTACTGATATACGAGCGAGACAGAGTAGAGAGGCTTGTCTATTATGTCAGCCACATCATGACGTCAACTAAAACCAGATACACGCGGATCGAGCAAGTTGCACTAGCGTTGGTGTATGTATCGAGAAGGCTCCTCCCATACTTCGTCGCCCACCCTATCGAGGTCATCACCGAGCACCCCTTAAAGGAAGTACTGGACAACTCTACTCGGGCAGGTCGTCTGAGTAAATAGGCTACTGAACTATAAGAATTTAGCCCTCGGTACGTGACTCAGAAAGCAATCAAGGGTCAAGTACTTGCATACTTTCTCAGCGATTTTCCAGGAATGTTAGAAGACCCATCGGTAGCTACTGACCGACCCATGGGAGTCGGTACGGCAATAGGACAAGGGAAAGACGAAGAAGAAGGTTGGAGGTTATTCATGGACGGATCATCGTGCACAACCGGGAGTGGTATGGGGGTAGTCCTGATAACCCATGGCCACACGAAACTCGAGAAGTCAGTGCGGCTACTCTTCCCGACAATGAACAACGAGGTCGAATATGAGGCGATGGTGGCGGGGTTGGAGATAGCAGAAGCGTTAGGGGTGACCAGTTTATAGGTCTATGGCGACTCCCAACTGGTGATCAATCAAATTACCGGCAGATACAAAGCCCGCGATGAAAGAATGCAGGTCTACTTGAAGCTAGCTCGGGAGCTGATTGTTAAGTTTGAAAATATAGACTTCCACTAGTTCTCCAGAGCAGAGAACAGGCAAGCGGACGCCCTTGCTAATCTAGCATCAGTGTTCAGTGGAGATGAAGAAAAAATGGTCATCATCGAAGTGCAAGTCAACCCCTGAACAACCGATCGTGAAGAGGATAGTCGCTTGGCCGGGAGGACGCAAACCGTTGAAGTAGCTGACACTATCGCAGCTGGTGTTGATTGGGTAGTCAATATGAAGAAGTATCTACTTGACGAGATACTGTCGGAGGACATCGATGATTCAAGAAAAATTAAGGCGCATGCACCAAGATACACCCTTATCGATGACGAGCTATACAAGCGTTCATTCGGCAGACCTTACCTCAAATGCCTCATAAGGGAGTAAGCGGCGGAAATTATGAGGGAGGTATATATATAAGGGAGGATGTGGTAATCATTCTGGAGGAAGATCTCTGGCGCAGAAGATAAAGCTGCAGGGCTACTACTGGCCTACCATGGAAGTAGATACGGAAGGGTATGTGAAGAGGTGTCTTCAATGCCAAAAGCATGCTCCCTCCATACACCAACCAACGGAAGAACTACACCCAATATTCAGTCCTTGGCCTTTCCAGCAGTGGGGGTTGGATATTTTGGATCCATTCCCGATGTCGCCCAACCGAAAGAAGTTTCTTCTCGTTGCCACCGACTACTTCACTAAGTGGGTGAAGGTCATTCCTTTGTTGAAAATCGGAGAAGTGCAAGTTGGAAAGTTCTTATGGAGTGGTATCATCTTTCGATTCGGATTGCCGCGGGCCTTTGTTGCAGACAACGAGCGACAGTTCGATGAGGAGTCAATTAAGAAGTTTTGCCCCAACAACAATATCAAGTTGTTCTTCTCTACACCCCGGTACCCTTATAGTAACGGGCAGGCAGAGTCGACTAATCGAGCTATTATGGACATGCTGAAAAAGAAGCTAGAGCAGAAGAAGGATCTGTGGGAGGAAGCCTTGCCAGGAGCTCTATGGGCTTACCGCATGATACCAAAGCAACCGACGGGCAAGTCCCCGTTCAGTCTCACCTATGGCTCCGAAGAAGTCTTGCCCACGGAAGCATTGGTGCCGACGTTGCGGACAGCTGTAGCTGCCAACCCAGAGGTGAATGGCGAACTCCTGCTTGATAACCTAGACCTACTGGAGGAAAAGAGGGAAAGAGCGAGGGCACGCCTAGCTAACTATCATCAATCCATTAAGAAGGCGTATGATCGCAACGTTAGAAGGAGAATCTTCAAGCAAAGTGATCTGGTAATGCGGAAGGTCTTTGATAACACCAAAGAGCCAAGAAGTGGCAAGCTGGGAGCTACTTGGGAAGGGCCATACATCGTGGATAGCATGGGAAAGAATGGTGCCTATCGTTTGAAGACCCAAGATGGCGACGTGCTGGCAAGGGCATGGAATGCAACCAATTTGCGCAAGTTCTACCAAGACAGCTGAGCAGAAGCGATGCATGCAGTCACATTGTAGCTCGAATTCTATTTAATAAAGAGGTGTTTTCTCAGTGTCTTTGTATATGTGTAATGATGGTGGTTAACTAACACAGTAAAAACCAAGTGGTACATAACACTCCAAGCAAGTTCTACCACTTGGCCGATCGGTCAACATGTCCCTGCGCAGGACGTGACCGGCCGGTGAATGCCTCAGAAGATTGGTCGACAGACCCCGCTTGGGTACGACCGATCAACCAACCTAAACCAAGTGGTACATAACACTCTAAGCGAGTTCTACTACTTGGTCAATCGGTTAACAGGTCCCTACGCAGGGCGTGACTAGCCGGAGACCGTCTTGGAAGATTGATCGACAGACCCCGCTTGGGTACGACCGATCAACCAACCTAAACCAAGTGGTACATAACACTCTGAGCGAGTTCTACCACTTAGCCGATCGATCAACAGGTCCCTGTGTAGGGCGCGACTGACCGGTAAACACCTTGGAAGATTGGTCGATAAACCCCATATGGGTACGACCGATCAACTAGCTTAAACCATGTGGTACATAACACTCCTAATGAGTTCTACCACCCGGCCGACAGGTTGATAGGTCCTTTCGTAGGGCATGATCGATCAGAGAACACACAGGAAGATTGGTTAATAGACCCCGCTTGGGTACGACTAGACAATCTATCTAAGCCAAATGTAAGTGACACGCCGTCGACGTGTAGTTAAAATACAAGGTTGATGAGAGGAAAAACACAACTAAAGCATGCAGCATAGACAATCATCAGAGGTTCCAGTACAAGCCTAAAAATTGTTTCATTACATTGCCAGATACAAAATAGGAGGGGGTCAATCCTCTGAGGGGACTTTCCCTTTCCCCTTCGATGGTTGACTGCGTAACTTATCGATTTTCTTCCGCCATCCGACTGTTTGATTATCAAGAGCCTTTTGCGCCGCTTTATTGAGAACCTCATACTGCCGAGCTAGCACCGCCTTTTCTGATGCAGTTGCTCGATCTGCAGCAACCTCGAGGAAAGATTTCAGCACAGCGAGTTCGGCCTCATAACCTGCTTGGGCTGCAATTGACTCGCTTCGTTGCGTCCTGATTATGGCGGCTTGATTTCTGAACCGAGCATTCACCGTAGCGAGATTAGATGACGCGGTCTCCAGAGCGACCTCAAGATCGAAGCGGTCTGCAGCAAGATCCGCCTTCGCGAGTTCAACTTGGGACTCGATTTCAGCTTCCTTCTCTGAGTGGAGCTTTCAGGCCTCTGCCAGTATGTACCGGGTTTTAACTAACTCTCACTGGGCAGTCCTCAGAGAGAGCTCAAGCGGGACAATCCTTTGTGCACTCCCCTCGGCAGCCCGGTTAGCCAGTATGGTGATACGGCTCTCCATCTGTCAAAAGTGAAAGCGATGAGTATCGAAGAGCTAGTAGAGTAAGTCACTACTAGAAGGAAACCATCAGCTCCAGGAAGACTCACCTCGTGAAGGTCGACAAGTGAGTCTTGCCAACATGCACTACCTGCTGCTGTATCATCCCTCTCCGATCCTAGAGGAGAAGCCAAACCCTCTTCCTCCATCTCATGGTGAGCGAAGGTCCAGCTAGCACGACGGCGAGGTGCAGATTCAGTAGACCCGTGAGGAGACCCAAAAGGGGGCATGGTGGCACCCACTGAAGAAGAGGAGGAAGACGAAGAAACGTAAGGTCGTACGTTCAAGTGATCACTCGGTATGGCAGAGAACGGAGCAGCACGAGTGCACGCACGACGAAGTTCGGGCTCATGAATCTACAGAGACGGATGTCACGGCCTGTCTACTCCTCCCGTAGGAAGGAGGGGGAGTGTATCCGCATGACATCTCGGACTCATCTACCTCAATGTAATTCAGACCAGGGGAGAGTACATCCTCAACCCAGTCATCAGGAAGAGAACATAGAACCTTCTAAGCAGACCGCCTTATGACGTCAACGCTAGGGATGTCATCCACCTAACATCGCTAGTAGACTCGTCCATAAGGACACACCTCCTTGAGTGCCCGGTTGACGCCGCTGTGTCACGGGCAATAGCAGTTCGACTACAGTCACCCGCAGTTACAGTAGACCTTGTCCGACGCCTGAGGATCATACAAAGCTTAGACGTTAAGGTGTTGGGGTTGTAGCGTCTAACGGAGCTGACATACCTATCAGGAAGTTCCGTAGAAGGAGTAGATTGCTCCCCTCCTCCAGTAGTTGTTGCAGGATGTTTCCCTTCTTGGACGTGTTGTGAGCTCTGACTATCGGGAGCTTCGAAAATAGCTGCCTCTAGTCGTCGTCATCCTGAGTGACTCTCTTGATCAGTGTATCCAAATCTTCCTCGATACCCTGAGGGCACTTGAGTTGCCCAGAGGGGTAGAAGTCTTCGATAGTGTAAGCCATATGGGAAACAGTCCGGGGACCTTGTGACGACCCCTCCACGGTCCTCCAACCACGAGGGGACACTCCTTCCAGCCCCTGACGGAGTTGCATAAGCCTCTAATAGGAGGGCGACTGTCAACACACGCCTGCAAGCTGAAGTATGAGTACACGACTCCAACGGTCACCTTGTAATATTTTATGAAGTACTTCTTAAGAAGGTAGGCCACACAAAGCTGTTGTCCCGCCATCTCTTCTATCGCTTCAACATACCGAAGTATCCTCCATCCGTTACCGGCAATCTGGCCTGGAGACACTCCCGTGCGCTCCAACAGATGATCGGAGAAACTCGCCAAAGGAAGTCTCAGGCCGCACCGCAGTTGTCCCAGAGTCACGATCGTGCAGTCATCCATGGGGTCCAAGGGACTGGTCACGAAGGAAAGAGAGATGTCACCAGGAATGCAGTACGACGTCCAGATGTTTTCCAACAGCGGAAACTTCTTGGGAACGGAGAACCAACTGAATGACATTATCGGCGAAGAAGCTATTGACTCACGCAATGAGACGTGCAACCTCCTACACGCAGCCTCGAGACGTGTGTCCAAAAGAGAGCCATAACGAAGCTACCGACTCACGCAATGAGACGTGCGACCTCCTACACGCAGCCCCGAGACATGTATCCAAAAGAAAGCTGCAACGAAGCTATCGACTCACGCAACGCCTTGCCGACCCGAACATACCTTCACCAGCAGAAGAGAATGAGAGAAAATCTAAGGCAGAGGAGGAAATATGAACCCTCAGAGCCCTATTTGTAGGAAAACTTGGAACTTTGGGGCGTTGGTTCGAATCTCGAAAAAGGAGGAAGCTGGGTGGCTACGCGTGGTGATGCCATGTGGCAAAAACTGAAAAAAGCTCGGACTGCCATTTGAAGCTCTAGTAACGCTAAAACTGGGATTAGAATCATCATGGCATGCAAACCAAGACTGGCATACAAACCGAGGCAAAATAGTCCTGATCAGGCGGGGCTGAAAACCGACCGATCAGGAGGGGGTATTGTGTGTACCCTGATGAACTTACTGGAAGCTGTAACTCCATCACGGGTCGACCACACGTGAAATGGAGAAGAAGGCGAACCTACTGGTAGCCGTAACTCCATCACGGATCGACCATGCGTGAAGCAGAGGAGAAGGCGAACTTACCGGTAGTCATAACTCTGTCACGGGTCAACCACGCGTGAAGCGGAGAAGAAGGTGAATATGAACTTACCGGGAGCCGCAAACTCGTCGTGGATAGGTCGCGCATTAAAATGAAGTAGGGGGGGTCCAAGCTCCCCCTCCCAGGCCGGCCACGCGCTAAAATGAAGGAAGGGGGGAGTCCAAGAACCCATCCTCCCCTGGCAGGCCGCGTGCTAAATTGGAGAGAGGGCGGAGTCCAAACTCCCCCCCCCCAAAGGGTCGGCCGCGCTCTAAATTGGAGGGAGGGGGGAGTCCAAACTCCCCCCCCCCAAGGAGGGTCGACCGCTTATTAAAAGGGAGAGGGGGGAGTCCAAACTCCCCTCCCCCCCCCTCAAGGAGGGTCGATCGCGTATTAAGTGGGAGAGGGGGGAGTCAAAAACTCCCTCACCCATGGAGGTCGGCCGCGCATTAAGTGGGAGAGGGGGGAGTCAAAAACTGCCCCCCCCCCCCCCCCCCCCCCCCCATAGAGGTCGGCCGTGCATTAAGTGGGAGAGGGGGGAGTTAAAAACTCCCCCCCCCCCCACATGGAGGTAGGCCGCACACTATAGTTGGGAGAGGGGGAGTCCAAACTTCCCCCCCTCTCCGATGATCGGCTGCGCGCGAGGATGCAGCTCGAGGGGGATCAAGGTACCCGTGAATCACACCCCCAAAATGCGTGGTGGTTGAACCCGGAAATCTCGGGTGCATAGCGGTTACGAGAGTGCAGCCCACGCTCCCGAGATTCCCGGCCGGAGCGATTGCCAGCCGAGCGCCACGTCCCCACCACACCAACGGTTGAGTACTCTACGGGAGCACATCATCAACCTGTCCCACACGGAGCGCATGCCAACCGTCAGCCCGAGGCTATAAAAGGGGACCTACCCCTTCAGCAGAAGGGATCAAATTCTGGAGAAGGTGCTGTCCGATTCTTTCCGGATTTTGCAGAGCTAGAGAGACCGAGATTGCAGAGGTCTATATCACAACCGAGACTGCAATGGTCGGTATCTTGACCGAGATTGCAGAGGTCGATATCTTGAGTGAAATTGCAGAGGTCAGTATATTGGGTAACCGGTGCTCTCAGGGTGTAACTGGGTTAAGGGTGAGAGATTTGTAACTAGACGATTGTTTAGTGCATTCTCGCCCTGCCCCGTGGTTTTTTCCCTTCGACGTTGAGAAGGGGTTTTCCATGTAAATCCGGTCTGCTTTACTTTTTGGCTTATTAGATTGTGCTTGTCACTCGAACCATCCGGTTCAAGTAAAAACCCCCCACAGAAACCAAAAGTCATCATCAACTATATAGGGCCGACTCTATGTGTTGGGAGACATGCATGGTCGGCCCCTCCTAAATTCTAAAAGTTGGTTACCTAAATAAAGGGGATTGACATAAGGGGTTTCCTAGTCCTATACGTAGGGGGGAGATAGAGATAAGGGGGGCCAGCCTACCCATTGCCATACGCAAGTTAGGGGCCAACCCTTATACAAGAGCATAGGGAGAGGGGGGGCGCTAGCTTGAAGCCCTAGCCCCCTCTCTCCTTTTTCTCTATCTCATCTCCTTTCTCTTGCGTGTACATGTTGGGTTCGGACTATTTGACGACTTCCTCGCGTGGTGATTCGTGACGGAGAAGGCTCATTGCATGAAGACACTCAGAGATTCATCGATGAGGTGTCATGCATCATGCGAGATCGGGTGAACTAGAGAGCACGTCTCATAATATCTTGCTGTTCAGATTTTGTAAAGAAGATATATCCATAATGTTTCTATTGCTGCAGGAGAACTAGGATTATTAAACGACCTCCGGTTGGATGCAAAAGTTGCATCTTGAATTCCTCTACCTCCAGTACAAATTTTAGCCTAATCGGAGTTCGGAATCAAAAGTTATGGCCGTTGCACTAAAGTCTCTACGAGCAAATCCAAGTCCGTCACCATCGACAAAAAATAAATTTATCGTTGTGAAGGAATTCACAATGAGGTATGAGTTCTAACATGTAGATCTAGTGTAGAGATAGAATATGCATGCATACTAGATTGTTCTTTTTGCTAAATCGACGTTAGGAAGTCGCGTAGTTGCCATTCTAAATTCATACGCGCACGTGCAGACCGTTTCGATAAAAATTTTGATATGTAACATACACCATCCAGGATCTTCAGACTTACTCTTTACTTCCATTGCGGGTCTCTAGTATAGGATTATTTCCAACAATCTTTGCCCATTTCCAGATTCGCCCGGACGCAATTTCTTGGCGCCCGAGTGAAATTCTTGAGCGAACTGTCTTCTACCTGCACCCGGGGTGTTTGAGCGAACCTACCATGCCCGGGTAAATCCGGCCTCCAACTGGTTTACCCTTAGGTCAGGCTTTTACAAGCCAATTTTTCGAAAGGAAAAACATCGGTTGTACATGGACCCACCTAAATTATTCATGCTATGTTCATTTTGCCTCTATTACTGCCAACTTTATTGATCATTGAATTCTGCTGCGCAAGCTTCACGGAATGCAAAAGGAATGATATGCACCATTATTAGATTGTCATGAAGCAATCAAAACCCACCTTTAACATTGCAGTTAATCCATTTGCCCTCTTTAAATAGATTACACCTGCTCGTGCAGGCAAAGACTGTCTTGTGATCAATGACACAAGTCGCATTATAAATCGCCTTTGTAGTTCTATTGGTACCTTATCCTTTGCTTGAATAATTATAGGGAAAAAGTAACTTCTTAACATTTTTTTTTTACCATCAAAACTAATGACAAGGGAGAGGGAAAAGATCGAATACTCGTGGAATCGGACACGTTCTGATACCATTGACATAGCAGAAGCAGAAGAAAACACACCCAAAAAAATCGAATGTACGAAAGAAAAAGATTGGGCGACCGCCTAAGATAGTTGACGTACTATTGGAACCCACCACGGGATTACTCGAACAATCACATTATTGGTTCCATCGTCTGCCCTCATTATTGGTTCCATCGCCAGCCTTTTACGTCCATACCTGGCCCAATCGGTGCATGTGCACTCAATCCTTCTCGTGGCAAGCAAAGGGATGGTTGTGATCGTCTTAACGACATTGGCTCTTGCTTGGTACCTGATCATAGACATCCCTTCCCTTGCCAGTTGGGACAACTGATTGTGATTAAACCGATCGCACGAGGTTCGTACTAGTACAGTAATGAATCACAAATACAAATTAATAACATTTCTCATATATAGGTATAGTGTGCACATACACTCGTTATTTCGGATTTGAATCTAAAACAGGTTGAGCCGAACTCAGCTCGAACTCAAGTTCATGCGTAAAATTATGTCCAAGCTCAAGCCCAATGCTCACATAAAACTCAGTTCAAATTATTGGGCTAGCTCGACCCAATTGATAGTCCTACTTTTAACGTATCTGGAAACAGTACGGGGGGCAACTCTAGAGAGACAAAATTTAAATTCTTTGCAGAGTGGCATTTTCGTGGTTTTGGACAAACACTGTATCCGATTGTCAGCCGACATTTCCTTTATTTCCTCTCTTTCCTACCCAACTCCCTCCAACGGTCACTATCCCCCCTCTCTGAGCTCTCTCTCTCCTCCTCAGTCTATTTACAGTTGTTGCTTGTATTCGCATTGGCTCTCATCATTTGAGAGCTTGGCCAAATCCCACACGAACCACCCCAAGCGGCCAAAGGCGGTTTTCCGACCACCCGATATCGACCACAGTCTAGCAAACCAGCGGCGGCGGTGACGATCGACATGGGAGAGAACCTGTCGGACCTCTTCGATGACCCGGACTTCGGGCACGCCGACTTCACCGGAGCCACCTCCCCGGAGGATCTGTTCAGCATCCTGGAGAGCCTGGAGGAGGCCACGAAGGATATCATCGCTCCGTTCTCGCCTTTCGCTGCTGCGAGAGAGAACGACGTCGAGCCGTTGACGGGGGCAGGGGTAGTTGATCGAGCATCAACTCCGTCGACCGTTAAGCCCCGCAACGAGACGGGCGCGGCTGACGATGACGGCGACGAGGATGATGATACTTCAGCGCCTCGGAAGAGGCGGAAGCTTGCGGCGCAGCCGAACGCGCTGGTGGAAGCCGTAGTGCAGGACGGGCAGAACAAGGTGTCGCACATCACGGTGGAGCGCAACCGGAGGAAGCAGATGAACGAGCACCTGTTGGTGCTCCGGTCGCTGATGCCGTGCTTCTATGTGAAGAGAGTAAAGCCCTAGACTTGGTATATAGGCCCTTTGTAGGTTATTTTCTTGATTATTTCATGAAGTATTGCTGCTTTCTTGGAAATCTTGAAATCAGGGAGATCAAGCATCCGTCATTGGAGGGGTTGTGGATTACATCAAGGAGTTGCAGCAACTCCTGCAGTCCCTGGAGTCCAAGAAGCAGAGAAAAGCATACAGTGAGGGTCTCAGCCCTAGAACAGCCACCAGCCCCAGGCCACCGCCACCCAGCCCCAGGCCATCCCCACTGAGCCCTAGGCCCTCACCCCTAAGCCCTAGAGTTGGTCTTCCCATAAGCCCAAGGACTCCCCAACCCGGGAGCCCTTACAAGCCGAGGCCTCAACCGGCGGCCTACCTCTCCCCCACTATGCCTCCGTACAGCGAGTCCCCTCCCTCCTTCGACGGCGGCGGCGGGGAGCTCGCCGCAAACTCAAAGTCGCCGGTCGCGGACGTGGAGGTCAAGTTCTCGGGCCCGAATGTCCTCCTGAAGACGGCGTCGCACCGCATCCCCGGCCAAGCGCTGAAGATCATCACCGCCCTCGAGGGCCTGTCGCTCGAGATACTCCACGTGAGCATCAGCGCCATCGATGAAACCATGCTCTACGCTTTCACCATCAAGGTAACTCCTCTCGTTGGGACCCACTTGATTTCCTTAATTTGCTCTTGAGCCCTTATATAAGACACTGTCTAACAAAAAAACCCTAATCCCTGCCTATATTACTTCTCAGATATATCACAGACAAAAAATCATCACCACACAGAAAATAAGGGGAAAAAAAGAAAAAAAACCTAAGGGATACATTTTATTGTTGCAACCCTAATCCCTTTTGCGGCTGTCGAAAATGATCTGACCGTCGATGATATAGCCAAATAGGTGGCTGCATAAGATTCTGTCGCAAAAAGTTTTATCGATGACTTCCCTTTTTTGCGGCGGCTAGAACTGGCCCATGAATTTGGCTTAGCTTTTGTGGGGACCTAGCCCCTGCATTAGGACATTAATTGAAATTTGAAAAACTAGTCGATTATAGTGTTTCGAAATTTTTTTTTACAAAAAAACAGCGCGAAACGGTCTGTGTTGTCACTAGCAATCGATTATGGCCCCAAATTAGAGGGTTTTTGTAGTAGTGAATCTTTTTGAAGAACTGATATCACAAGTTTTAATTGATAAAAAAAAAAGTTTTGAGAGAAACATGCAAGGTTTGAAGAGATTAGGCACATGTGGCACCAAGAAATATCAGAGAGGTCTTGCTGTTGTGGTGATACCATTGATAGAGAGAAGTGGTAGCATGTAGGTCTAACTTTTACAAGTTGAGCAGACCAGTCTTTAATGATGCATTCAAGTGGAGAGAACTATGTTCAATAGTTGTTCACTTTTACTGGGTGGTTCTGGAATTTTTTCCCAAATAAATATTTTAAAGAATAGTAATTCCAACATAAATGCTCATCCTGAAAATAATTTCAAAAAGATACTAGATCGGTCCTAGGTGAAAAGGCCAAAACTGAATCACAGTCGTACGTCCATTACACCCAGCCCCAAACGATGAATGGCACCCAGCCCCATACGGCATGCAACGACATTGTTGATTTCACATATCTCTGTAACATGATCGAGCTAGGTTATAACCTCAGAGAATTGGCGCTCTTCCAAAAGGAGTATATTTTTATATCTTGGACACAATGTTGTTACCAGGTCTGAATCCTAATGCCATGTAGGCGCGCTCTAGAGAAAACCACCACCCGCAATATTGGGATAACCTTTTTTAAAAAAAAATCTATCAAAAAACCGTAATGATCGAGGAATCACGGTTTATAAAAGAGAAGCTGAAGGTTCTGCGCATATATCTATCTTCTTGTCAGCTCTGTCATAGGCTGTTAATTCATCAAGGTGGTTTTCCTGGGACGTGAAAACCTCTATCACGAGTAACGGTTTTTTTCAGCGCACAACATGGAAAAAAAAGGCTATTTCAGGAAGTAATTAGCTTTGAATGACTATATATCTAGGATTTTTTAATATTTATTTGGAAAAAAAATTTTGGTTTCGAGTATTATTGATCCATTCAATTTTTCAAAAGCACAAATACCTTTCGACTACAGATTACTTGGTTCAATGATTTAATTTTGCTACTAATTGATCAATATTAGCCACTTTTCCTAATTTATAGACGATAAACCATGAATTAACTTGAAACGAGACACCCATCAAACTTAACCCACATTTTTAATTACACCATATTCTCGAAGACTTTTGGTGGTAATTAGGTCTTTATTCGTGATAAATTAGATGCAAGTCTATAAACATGTATTATTCTGGTTTATATCAGTAGAGGCGAATGTTTGAGTAAACAGGTTCTCCTTCTCTCGTGTTCGTCTTATACTTGCAGATTGGAATCGAGTGCGAACTTAGTGCGGAAGATCTCGCACATGAAATTCAGCAAACGTTCTCGTAGAAGCTACTTAGCACGGCTCCAACCATAATCCTGACACCTACATCAGCTCTCTCACTCGATCTATATCTCCCCCTCGATGGTGGAAGCTGTAGTAGCAACGAGAACGCGGGAGGTACCTACAATCAAGTCCAAGTTTAATTAGAAGATGACTCTCTAGTTTTTCAGTGTGATATCCATTTAATTCTTCAGTTTAGGACTTAATTGCTGTTTTAGGGTTATCTTTTTTGTGTCTAGCTTATTTTTATTTTTGGACAAATTACGGAAGCCTAGCTCTCCTGAACTATGGACCTCACTTCATATTGGTCCCTCAAAACTCTTTTTTTGTAAACAATTTGGACCCTAAACTATGTATGGTCTACGTTTAGGCCCCTCCGTCAACTTTTATTCCAAAAATATCCTTATCTATTTCTAATAAGTCGCATAACTTTTGAATTATTCAACTTATGCTTACTAGGACAAGGGTATCTTTGAAATAAAGTTGACAGTGGGGCCTAATTGCAGACGATAATTCAGTGTTGAAATTGCTAAAAAAAAGGGTTAAAGGACCAATATGAAATGAGGTGCATAACTCAGGGGAGGTTTTTGTAATTTTTCTTTTTTTTTGGCCTTTTAGTTTGATGTCAATGTTCTTAATTGCCTGGTATTCTAATGTATGAAGCTAGCCATTGTGGTCTGTGAAATTCTGCTAAAACAAAAAAATTTGGCATTTGGTGTGTCTTCGATCCTTTTCCCCTTAATTTTTTGTTGATGTATGAATCTGAGACCAAAGGTCGAAGATCGAATGTCATATTTGGACCAAACGGCTAAATTATGGACGAGCTAATGATCCCATCAGGCATTATGTACATACCGTAAGATCTCTCGCTTCTAATGCGTTGAAGGAAGACTTGATCGAACTTGCAGAACGAATTCTATGTTACAAAATCTACCAAACTAGCAACAAACATTTATGAATTGATATTTATGACAATACAAAACAAGCTGCATAATAGATGAGATCAAGCACATCGACAAATAACATAATACAATATATATAATAATTTAGGTGGTTCACCCATAATCGGGTTACGTCCACCAGGAAAGCGAGATATATTTCACTACAAACCAATAATAGTACAAGGCTAGAATGGTTTAATCAGTAACAACAAACAAGAAAGATGCCACCTTTCTCCTTTCAAATCCTTCAGCAAGCTTGTCCCAAAGCGTTGGCACACAAGATATATAATCGTTGAATAGATCGTATGAGAGGCCATATGAGGGATCGACCATGAGAAACCCACAAGAAGTTAGATACCCAAGAGATTAACCCACAAGAAAGCTTTGAGAAGACTGATAATCTATCCAATGAGAAAGATATCCTCACCTATCTTACTGTACATCACTACATCGTCAGTCAAATATGACATAATTGTGCTCACTGTCTTCACAGTTAACTCTGTGTTATGTACTCCAAGGGTTGTGGTTATCTAGCAAGAGGTGGATCGGAGTTATAAAGGTGGTGTGTGGTATCAGGGTTCTGACGAAGGGAGAGAATACTGCCATAAAGATCGATCCTAAAATTCTGATGCTGGATCGATCGATTTCTTAATGTATAGATGCTCATAAGATTCAAGAAGTGACATGAGAAGAAGAAGAAGCCTGCAACAAAAAATATCCAAGAGACCCACGATAAAGATATGAGAAAGTTGATGAAATAACCCAAAGAGAAAACCCAATTTTCTCTTTTTCTCTTCCTCACTACTCTCTTTTTTCTTCTCTCTCTTGTTAATTCTCCTCTCTTCTATCTTTTCCCTCTTACATTTATATATCATGCTCGAAATCGGTTTCTGCCATATATAAATCGGTCCCGAACAGTCGGCCATTGACGACTCTTAATTTGCACGTGCGAATGCCGTCATCTCCATCAGCCTCAAGCTATAACTCAGTCTCTCGTCGATGGCTCCAGCAGTCCGCTTAATTGTTAGCATTTGAAACAACCATTTGTCGGTGACTCTGTAACTATGCCATGTGCCTTGTACCCAACATCATGATATCCACCGTCAATTTGCAACTCGGCACCTCATGAATCTCACTCGGCACCCACACACAGCATGGATCTTCGATCGCTAACTTTCGTGCACACCCAACTAGCTCTGCCGGTACTCGTGCATACCCTACTCTGTCAATCTCTGCATATGCCACCACACACATCGATTGCCGCCACTATACACTCCATGCAATGCCCATCAACAACGTAATACTTCTCAGACAACAAATCACATGGATACGCCCTTCCTTGGTTGGAGCTTTGGTGTCGATCCCCTCAGCTACGATCTTGATCGAGGTTTCTCAAAATCCCCTTTCCTCGATCTACTCCGAATTCTCATATATAGAAGGATAGACAAGGAGCCCTTTGTATCCAACTCAAAATATATCCAATAGCAACTATGATTGTATCCCAGTGGTTCACCCCTCTATTCCCTCCCTGGCAGTCGCATCACGGACTTTTGTTAGGTCGTGTGGCGTATAACTAAAGTGATGCACTTGTGGGTAGAAAGAAAACTCGGTCTTTGCATGGAAAAATGCACTTTGCGCGCGCTGACAGGCTTTGAACCGTGGTCTCTCTTGTTCAATGACACTGACAGGCGTCAGTCTACTAAAAAAGAAAACAAAAAAAAAATTCCAACAAAGAACTCCGGACACCATTGATGTCCCACAAAAATTTGCTTGCTTTGGTACCGTGGAGCTTGACCGAATGTGGATTTGGTCCCTCCAAACTCAAGTTGGGATTCGGGTCCCCTAGTACCCGGCTTTTATCGGGGGGGATAGATAGTCCGGATCATGGAACGGGAGCCTTACAAAGATCACGTCTAACAACTGACATAGAGAATACGAGTAGCGCACAACAATACAAAACACATAATATTGCTAGCAGTAAGGATTGAATTATCATTTATCAACAATTACACAAGCAGTGGGTCACCGTTTATTGGACCCTCGCAAAACCCTTTTTGATCCCTCTGACTGAACCCCCATGAAGTAGAGAACATCCGCTCAAGAGATACAGAGATATATGTACCACAATATCCGCTAAGAGATATAAGCCCCAAAGTAGAAGCCGAGTTAATTGCTGAAGAACCTGGAAGATGATCTGCACACCATATCCTCTTCCTCTTTCTTCCTTTTATTCGCTTTCTCTCTTCCTTCCTTCCTCTCTCTTCTCTCTCCTTGTGGTAAACCTTAGACCGGTTTTTCCTTCCCTCACCATTCTTCAATCGCTATCTCAACCCTCTACCGAGAAGTCAAACTAGCGTGTCACCATCGCCTTGAACCTTCAAGAGCTCGGGGGGGATCACCGCATGCACCTGTGCCGCCCTCCCCCCGGTCCCCCATGGATCCTTCTTTCTCCCACGAACCCTTCTTCTCCGAAGACAACCTTGATCTCCTCATAACCTTCAACGATGATCCCCAAGAGTTCTTAATCTAACCCTGGATCCATGCATCCCTATGCTTCCTTTAAATAGGAGAGCAAACATGTGCCCACGGGAGCACGACAAAAGAAAAGTGCTTTTGCGGTGACATAATTGGCGACCATCTTTACCCGACCAAAAAAGGGTATCAAATTTGGTGGCAATCCAACACCGCCGGAAAACCTCGAGTAAATCCAGTAGCCATCATCCACCAGGCTGGAAAATGGATCAAATCCGACAACCATCTCCACCCGACCGGAAAAAGGGATCAAATCAGACAGCCTTCTCCATCCGGTCGAAAAAGGGTATCAAATCTGGCAACCATCCAATCCCCGTTGGAAAAGCTTGAGTAAATCCGACAGCTGTCGTCCATTAGGCCGAAAAAGGGATCAAATCTGATGGCCATCTCCACTCGCCTGGAAAAAGAGATCAAATCCAGCAGTCCTCTCCACCCGGCCAAAAAAATCAATCAAATCCAACGACCATCTCCACCAGACCGGTGGTCCACCACGTTCGCCGGAAATAATGTCATGTGTGGTGGCGATCTTGATTTTGTTTAGATCCAAGGTCATAGCGGTGAAAGATCTAGGACTCAAGGGTACCAGTCGTATGAATAGTATAAATGTATATCATAATATATTATTGACATGTTTAATAGATAGCTTAATTGGTAAGGTAACGTGAGATTCAAATTGGTACGGTAATGTGATGTTTGGGCTCTCCTCGGGCTCGGGTCGGGACCTGGTTGGGGTGCAGGCTATTAGTTGGCCAAATCCAACAACTCATGGGCATGATAAACCCGACAGAAAAGTTGACGTCTGAGTCAACGGTTTTAGTTTTAAAAGCCACTATCTATTCCAGTGGGTTTATCGCACCCAACTAATGAGGGAAAGTGACTTTTCCATCAAAGCCGTTGTTGACTTGTTTGCATGTGTGAATCCTGACCGTTGATATTATCTTCATGGGATTATAGAATTGAATAAAATAGTAGTTATGTTGCCTTCCCCCTTTCGATCTCTAGATCTCTTTATGCCCATGTTTTAGCACCCTGTCCTCTGACTATCTGACTGGTTCATCAAACAAAAAAAACCCGCTATTTAAATTAAAATGAAAATTGTTTTCAGAATTAATCATTTTAATATATTATGTCCGAAAGAAATTCCAGAAACAAGTTATAAGATTAATGATCGTTAACACGCTTTATTGATATTCACTAGAGAAACAATTACAAATATATTTAGTTTAAACTCTTGATTATATCTACTTAGTAGGAAACAAAATGGGTACAAGGTCCAGACTTGCCGTGCGCTTCCTCTGGCCTGAATTTAATCAGTTCCGACTTACCCCGAAACCACTTACGAGAAGAAGTTGGAAGCATCAAATGGGAAGCCGGCATCCAGCTCCCCCGGCCCAAGCACAAAATCCATGTCCATGATAGGGGAGTTCACAGCAGAGACAATGTCCGGGAGCTCCGATTCCGCCCCATGCAGATTCGGCCCCGCCGGGTAACTGCTAAACTGGCCTGGCGACATCGAGAAGTAGGCCGAATCCGCGGTGGGCACGAACGGAGGGGAGAAGCTGAGTTGATGCTCCAATGTCGAGGGCGAGGAGAAGGGGAGCTCCTCGGGGTTCATGTGGTTGACCAGTGTCGAAGGGAAGGCGAAGGAGGAGGGTGTCGGGTCCGGCTGCAACCCTTCGGCCTTGACCTCAGGGCCTGACCCGAAGCCCTGCTGATGCTGATCAGGGTTTTGCTGCATTGGTGCCGGCCGGGGAGCCTGGAGGTGGCATGTGTGAGACCCCTGGTATGTGACGTCGAAGATCGACGGATCCTCGTCGGCTCTCTGCACTTGCTTCTTCGCGACGCATTCGTGAGCTTTGCGATGACTGCACCTGTAGTAGCCCCTGCAGAAACATGTTCAGTTGCCTCAATCTGTAGAGAGGGAGATATGCCTGATTTTGTATGAAATTTAAGAAATGATTCCAATAAAAAAAAAATCGGTTTAATTTCGGAAAAATTTATAAATTTTAAAAAAATATTCGATAAAAAAAAATCAAATTTTGGTCAACCTAGGTCAAACACTGGTCATCAAATATCGATCTGTTATGAAACAAAATCTGAATGTAGGAAAAAGATTAAAAAAAAAATATTTAGAGCGATATTTCATTGATAAAGTTAGAATTTTATAATGAAGCGGATTTTGGTCAAGTGTCGTTCACTTCTATCGTATTTTCATATTGTCCAACCGAAATTTGGCACTATCAAAATATCAGACAATTTATTTGTCGGATCTTATAAAAAAAACATATTACTCTCATTTTCGAAAGCAATGAATCTACTTCAGGCTCGGACTAATCTTTACGGAAATATGCACGGACCCACTTAAAAGTTTCCCTACGCACTCATAGGTAAACGGAGGGGCGGGAAGTTGAACGCACAACCTCCTCACCCAAGTATCAGTTCACTACAACAGAAATGGTTTTTTCCGGCAGCATAAGCGGCGGTCGGCTTCCACTCGTCAGAAAAAGTAATCGAATACGACGGTCGATTCCACCCGCCAAAAAAAGTAAGCAGAAACGGCGATCGGTTTCCACTTGCTGGATATCGTAAGCAAAATCGACGATCGATTTCACCCATTGAAAATCGTACGTAAAAGCAATGGTCAGCTTCCACCCGTCGAAAAAAAAATAAGCAGAAACGGTGGTCATCTTCCATCCATCGAAAAAGAGTGCTCAAAACGGCGGCTACTTCCGACACCGAAAACAATTTAAACCATCGTCTAGAGCCCCTTCCCCGTGTGTAAATTTGTCGACATTTGATTCCATGATTGAAAGGTAACAGGGTTGTTTAGCTTTTTTGTGATGAAAGAGAGGAGGTTAATTTATGTTGCTAACCTTGGATACTTGGCTCCCAGGATGTCCTTCTGCCCGTACTTCCTCCAGCTATAGCCATCGTCTAGAGCCCCTTCGGTCCCTGCCTCCGAGCTAACCCGCACCCGGCTCGTCCATTTGGGCGCGGCCTTCCTGTCAAACACAAATCGTGGGTCAGGCAATCCTCTGCTACGAAGCAGAGACCCATACAGCCATTCAAAAGCCGCTCTGCGCTCGCTACCTTTTCTTCGGCGCCGCTCTGCGCTCGCTATCCTTGAACGGCCTGTCGGAGTTCTCACTCCGGGGGCTGTCGCTGGCGGACGGCGGGGAGTCGGAGCCCGTGTTGTTGGGGCACGCCGGGTGCCGCGAGGCCTCGGGGTCGATCGATTTGGCCATGGAGATCGCTGTTCTGAGGGCGGACTGTATCTTTCGTGCCAACGACTTGCAGACTTCGGACGGGGTGTGCTCGTCGAGATGGGATTCGAGCTGCCTCGCCAGCTCCTCTCCTTGGGTTAGCACGTCAACAAGTGTGTGCCGGTCCCGGCTCATCGTGTTCTCCATCGCGGCGGTCGTGAGAATCAGCAAGAGAGTTTGTGGAAAATCCAGAAGGGATCGAGCTAGATTTGAAAAGGGTTAACAGTTCATGCCCTCGAAGGATTCGAAGGCGGGAGTGGAAACAGAACAGAGGGGAGCAGTGTTGATGCTCAGAAGCTGCATGAAAATGGAGGAAGGAGGAAGGAGGAGCAGAATCTCAATTGGGTTGCTCTGGGATTCTACTTCCATTGGAGAAATCCCATTGAGCTTACCCAAAGAGATTGCGACCCAGTTCAAAATCTCTCTCTTCTCTCTCTCTTCTCTCTCTCTTCAGCAAGAGATGGAGGGAAAGATGGGATGAACAAAGCACAAGAGGGCCAAGCTGGGTTTTAAACCCAGGTCAACATTAGGGCTATTTTTGTTTGACCAAACAAAAACATCTGATCATCGTCAACCGGTCTTTGGTCATTAAGAGACCAGTGGAGACGTGTAAGTGGAAAGTAGAGAGAGAGACAGATATCTAGAGAGAGAGGAAGGACTGCTGACTCTGCTTTTTGAAGAATCTCGAACGATTTTGTTCACCGCCTGGCCGGTGGTGGAGCATTACCTCTCAATGTGAACCGTTGGATGCACATCACCAGTGTCATTCATACGTCAATGGTGTGATATCATATACATCCTGCGGCTCACATTGGGAGGTGATGCTCCACCAACCTGTAGGGCCGGTGAACAAACCTTTCTCACGCTCATCAATTAAAAATGGAGAAAGGGTCACCCTAGAAGAGAACTGACTAAAGAATCTTCAAGCTCGCTTCCGCGTGAGAGAGAATTGGATGTGAGCCATGGAAACCTACGCTCAAGCTTTTGATGACACACGGGGACCCCACACGTGAGCAACAACAAAGCACGTTCGACTTTCGAGTTTCATTGTTGTCAACTGATTAGTTGACGCGTGTCCCCCTAGGTCACGTTGCCGGCACGTGAGCCACTCCGCCGGTCGTCTCCCTCCCTTCCTTCTCACACAATTTTGGCTCGATCTTTTCTCTCTCCTTACTTACGGTTGCTGTCGTCGCGCCTGGGGTGCGACGCACCATACGGTGATGGTTGTCGCTGGGCTCGTGTGATACACCTATCGGAAGTGCTGCCAGGGTGGTGGCTACCATCAGGCCTAAGGAGGAAGCATCACGTGCTGGCACTATGACCTCGGGGACACGCGACTACCAATTAACCCCTCACACCATAACATTCCCTCTCAACATTCATGCAAATTAAACAGGCTTGTTCGCCATGTTTACACAAATTATAACAAAATACGCTTCGACTATAGTTTATTATAACAAAACTTAGCACGAGAGATTCAAAATAGAAAATTCTTCAATGAAAGATGAAATCGACCTCGAATCAAGTAATTTTTTTTCTCGTTCTGTCCATCACTTGATCATAGTTTTCTAGCTTGACCTTCTGCTTCTCTATACTCCAATTTTTGTATAGCCACCACACGTACATTGATGCTCAACTACTAAGAGTTGATCGCATCACATAAAGAATGCACACTGGTTGCTCTGCAATTAAGCTTAGCAATGAGTTTAGTAAAAAGATTGAATATACATCAGACTAAATGAAGACAACTATAGAGTTTAAACCACATAAAGTTCTAATAAGATATGAATCGAACATTCTACTAGGGTTTTGGAGCGCGTGATGTCCTTATTTTACAAGCATCACTACATGGTCACCTCATACCAGGATATAATGTCGAGTTTATGTTTGACCTGACTAAACCAAGTCATAAACTGCATTGTAATAAACAACACATAATAAAAACAAATAAGATTTCAAGCATAAATTTAGAAGAATTAGATATATTGATCACATATTGTGGATAGAAGGCTAAGATTCTGAATCTAATCTAGTATTAAGATTCTGACGAAGTCTTTAATTATAAAGAGAGCAAAAAATCTAAAAAACCCATTGATACAACTTAGTAAACATGACTAGTGGGAATGTGAATATACTATGAGAAAATACACACAACAATAATAAACTAGTGTATGCCTGTGCCTGTCGGCACTGATGCGGACCACTTTCGGCGGCAACACACCTCTCGGTAATGCAGCGGGCCGCCTTCGACGGCAACACACCTCTCGGTAATACAGCGAGTCACCTTCGGCGACAACACACTAGTCGATAATGTAGCGGGTCGCATTCAGCGGCAAGACACCCTCGGGTATCACCCACATCGTCATATTAGGCACAAACTCACCTGACCGCCTTCGGTAACAAAATACTTTCGGCGACAACACCAACTTACAGCGGTCCCACCTCGACGGACCGACAACCCCGACACCACCAACAGCGGCTGAGACATTCGCTGCCACCTAAGCGGCCTCCTTTGATGGTAAAACCCAGTTTCGTTTTGTCTAGTCAGCACAAAACCTAATTCCATTTTTTTCAGCCCGAACCTCCCCACCGCACCCTCTGGAAGAGGAAAGAGATGGGAAAAGAGAGAGAACCAAAATCGGATGTAGCGAGAGAGGAAACCAGAACTGGGTGGAGAGAGAGTGTGTGTGTTGGAAGAGAGAGAGAGAGAGAGAGAGAGAGAGAGAGAGAGAGAGAGAGAGAGAGAATGATTGGAAGAGAGAAAGAAACCGGAGAGAGAGAGAGAGAGAGAGAGAGTTGGAAGAGAGAGAGAGAGAGAGAGAGAGAGAGAGAGAGAGAGAGAAACCGGGGAGAGCGAGAGAAATAGAGATTGGGGGAATAGAGAAAGACGGGTAAAGAGAGAGAAAACCAGAACCGGGCAGAGAGAGAGAAATAGATAGAGAGAGAGAGAGAGAGAGAGAGAGAGAGAACCGTGGAGAGAATGAGAGAGTTGGAAAAAAGAGATAGAGAGAAACCGGAGGGGGAGAGAGAGAGGTTGGAACTTGGAAGAGAGAAGGAGAGACAAAGAGAGAGAAAGACGGAGAGAGAGAGGGCGTTGAAGAGAGAGAGAGAGAGAGAGAACGTATAGGAACCAGGTGAAGAGAGAGAAAGAGAGAGAGAGAACCGAGGGGGGGGAGAGAGAGAGAGAGAAAGTGGTTGGAAGAGAGAGAGAAACAGGGGGGAGAGAGTTGGAAGAGAGAGAGAGATCAAGAAAGAGAGAGACGTAATTGGGTAGAGAGAGAGAACTGAGGAGAGAGAGTTGGAAGAGAGAGATAGAGAGAGAAAGAGCGGTTGAAAGATAGAGAGAAACCAAGGAGATAGAGAGTTGGAAGAGAGAGAGAGAGAGCTGTTGGAAAAGAGAAAGAGAGAACATGGGGAAGAGAGAAAGAGATCGGAGGCGGCAGGTGAAGGGGGTGGCAGAGGCGTACGGGCAGATGCGGGAGGGAAGGTTAGAGGCGTACATGGCGCGGAACGGGCCGGAAGGGTGGCGGAGGCCCTTCATCACCCACTTCAGCGAGTGTCAGCCCTGAGCGACGACCATTACTGGATGTACTCCGGGGAGAACTACTTGGAGGGAATGCAGCAAGCTATCAACTTCACCGACGACCAAGTCCTTCGCGCCTACGGGTTCTGCCACCCAGGACTTGTAAACTCCCCCGACATCCGGCCGCTGCTTTTCGGCTGCCCCGCCGGTGACGACTGAGTTAAGAAAATTATATAATAGAAATGGAGAAATTGACCAGTGTTTGGACTGTTCGGTGCATTGGCAGATGCACTAAGTATATTGGCCGATGTCAGAAACATACAAAAGGCAGGGGTGCGATGGGGGATGCACTCAGTGAAATAGAGAGAGAGAGAGAGAGAGAGAGAGAGAGAGAGAGCAGAACCAATGGGTGTGGGGGGGAGGGGTTGGGGTGTTAAAAGAGAGAAAGAGAGGTAGGGAAAGAGTGCATATAGAGAGAGAAAGAAAGAGAGAGAGAAGGAGAGCCTATGGGTGCAAATTTTGGCAAAAAGCCCACAGGCTGCGAGACCCACCAGCCCTGCCTAGTAGGCCCACGGAGACTACCGTGGGACCCACCAGCCCTGCCTGGTGGGCCCACAGAGACTACCGCGGGACCCACCAGCCCTGCCTGGTGGGCCCACAAAGACTACCGCGGGACCCACCAGCCCTGCCTGGTGGGCCCACAGAGACTACCTCAAGACCCACCAGCCCTGCCTGGTGGGCCAGCAGAGACTACCGTGGGACCCACCAGCCTTTCCTGTGGAGTCCTCCAGAGACGACGGAGGGACCCACCAGCCCTGCCTGTGGAATCCCCAGGGACGACGGCGGGACCCACCTGCCCTGCCTAGAGAATACCCAGATACGACAGCAGAAACTGCCATTTGCCCCGGTTTTCCTCCCAGGAAATCCTATAAATAGCAGAGCCTTCAAGTGAAAAGAGATCCTAGATCCCAGATCCCAGATCCAGATCCAGAACCAAAATCTGAAATCTAATTTCAGAAACCAGAGTTCTGGAATTTCAGCTTTCGATCCCTCGATCTTCTTCTTGTCTCTGAAGAGATCGGAGATACTTCAGTGACACTCGGTCTTTCGAGGTCACAGTGATCAAAGAGTTAGTGAATTCAGGTTGCTCCCTATAGCACGAAGATGTAGGCTTCGGCTGAACTCCGAGACCACATCTTGCGTCAATCTTCTATGTTTGCATATCGAAAGTGTTAACTCAAAGTGACCAAGGCATCGACCTTCGGAGCCATCTTTCAATCAACAGATCTACCATTCAACTTCAATTGACTAGTGGAGTGAAGTCTTCGGATCGGCACGAAGATTTTTCCCCCACAGTTTAGCGCCGTCTGTGGGATCAGCGAGAAGCCAAGTTCGCTCTACAATAAACATCAGATAGGTTGAGCAGACAACCGGTCTAGATAGTCAAACTTCCCAGCCCCTTTTGGTTGAGCAGACAACCGTCAGGACACCGGCAATCTTGTTGCATCCTTCGCTCTCTCTAAATGGCAAAGACGATGCATCAGGATCATCCAGAGGGAAATAACACACGTCAACCTCGACCAGAGACTCGTTCGATGAGTCAACGGCTCAACTTCGGGCAGCCCCTCACTGTTCCCGAATTGGGGGTTCGTTTAGGAAGCAGGAGATCGATCGATCGACCGATCGCCCCACCCCCTCGACAGTCGATAGGGCAGACTGCCCCTGCTCCTGCTGAAGACCCGCCACCTACCTACCAAATTTCGACGGTCGACTTTTAGCTGCTACAATTGGCTAAGCAAAATGCCACCCTCACAGCTGAAAGGGATGCCCTCAAGAAGGCAGCCTCTGAGGCCGGAATTGCTCTCCCTATTCCTTCATTCGGCGAAAGAGCTGATCCGCCACGGCAATCGATTCACTCCGAACCATGAAGGTCAATGGGCACCGCTGCCCTTGAGAGGATTTGTCACGACCCAACCCCCTCTACTGCTCCATGGAAGCAGAGTGTTTGGGATCGTATCGATGATGAGTCCTCTCAATCATCTTCGGGTCGCAATTGTGTCAGACGGACACCGTCAAAGCCCAACTTGCAAGGGAGGCACCCGATGAAAGGGGCACCCTCAAAGGGAAGAGCTTCTCCATCTCTCCAACTCTAACATGAAGCTAGAATGGATCTCCGTCACCGGCTCCATCCGGCCACTACTCAAAGGCCCAAACAAGACCTCACGATCTTGCCTCTCGATCTGCATCCAGGTCGAGGGCATGGTCATAGAGAGGGGTATTCTTCTGCTGGACCTCTTCACCGGAGTTTGTTTCAATCGATATTTCCAAAGGGGTGGAGAACTCCAACTCTCCCCAAATTCAATTTCCTCAAAAGAGATCTGACTCTCCACATCCTGGCCTTCAAGCAAGCGCTAACGCCACACAAAGAAGAGAACAACGTGCTCTGCCGCACCTTCGTCGGGAGCCTCGATGAGCCATCCCTCGATTGGTACCATAACCTTCAGGCTGGATCTATTACCCAGTTCGGAGTCTTGGCTAACCACTTCGTGCAACATTATCAGCTCAACTTGAAGCCGGAGAAGAAACTAGACTCCCTCTATAGGCTTAGGATGGGTGCTGATGAGAGCCTTCGCAGCTTCACGCGAAGATTTCGTAACGAGCACGCCGCTCTCTCAGGACGACATCTGGATGACGAGGCTATCATGTTAGCCTTCCAGAATACCCTCCGTTTCGATCTGCACATCTATAATGATTTCATCCGCAATCCTCCCCTTCCCTGGGTTCGATGTTCGATCGAATCCAGAGAGAAATCGAAGTTGAAGATGATTAAGTCGCCCGAAAGGGATGAGAAACAAAGCGACAACCCGCCGAAAGAGAAGCCCCGAAGTACGCTGCCAAAGCTCACAATGCAGAGGCGGTGATTCCCCCTGCGTCCAAGCGGTCAAAGAACGACGAGCGTAGATCCCCTCCGAAGAAGACTACATTCACGGATTGAACTCTACCGATCGAGCAGATTCTCGATTGAATTCAATATGAAGAGTTCCTCCGAAGGCCTAATCCTCTGTAGCCTGATACCAAGGTCACAGCTGATAAAACAGTTTACTGCGATTTTTACCGTAGCCATGGCCATCCTACCGATCGATCCTATCGACTGAGATATCATCTTGAGGATTTACTACGAGAAGGCCATCTCCAAGAGTTCGTCAAATGCGGACAAGATCAACGCCAACTTTCCGCAAAGGGAAAAGAAGCTTGCTGGATCCATCAAATCTCTACCGATCAATCACCTATCATTGTGCGTGCTAACGTCTTTGGCATTCACGGATCGTTGAATAATCAAACATTGATGGGGAAAGAAGTTGATCAGCAAGTGTGACGCATCTTCAATATTCGCTCTGCAGCGAACAAAGAAGACACCTGGGTGGAGAAACCTGTCAAGGGCTTAACATGGTCATCCATCATCTTCAATGACTCTGATCTTCAAGGAGTCCGTACTCCACATCGGGATCCCCTGGTCCTGAAGCTCATCATCGACGGGAGCACTGTCAACCGCATCCTCATCGACACCGAAAGCTCTATCGATATCATGTTCTCAGACTACTTCAAGCGCCTAGGACATAAGTATTCAAGTCTTGAAGTCGTTCCAACGATGATCACGAGTTTCAACGGGGAGCAGAGCATAACAATGGGGGAGTCAAGATTCACACTCGACCTCAGCCGGGAGACTCGAGTCTCAATAAGGTTCGCCATCGTCGAAGGGACATCCAACTACAACATCATCCTCGGTTGACCATTTCTCCATCAGATGAATGTCGTCTCCTTCTCCTACCATCAACTACTCAAATTTGCAACAGGAGAGGGTGTTGTCTGCATTCGAGGAGATTAACAAACTGGGCGATCCTGTGAAGCGGCTGCTGCAAAAATAGATCGCCGAATAAATCTCGCTCCCCCAAAGAGACCAAGATATAAAGTTGATCCTTCTTCAAGATAGTAACCAAAGGAGATCTTACTGTCCGAACCCCCGCCAATCAAGTGGGAGGCTTCACCTTCAATCGAATAAATCACTTTAATCAACATCGGCAGTGAAGATCTCCCTCGAGAAACCTTCATCGGTACCGGTCTCAGCGACGCAGAAGCGCAAGACATGGTATCCTTCCTTCAATCCAACATTGACGTCTTTGCCTGGTGTTTTGAAGATATGCCTGGGATCAACCCAGATGACGCATTTCACAGACTCGTAATCAAAGGAGTGAAGCCCGTCAAGCAAAAACCACGCATAATTCGACCAAAACGATAAGTTGCAGTTCAAGAGGAGATCAGTAAGCTACTCGCAGCAGGCTTCATTCGTGAAGTAGAGTACCCTACTTGGATCTCCAATATAGTCGTTGTCCCAAAGAAGAATGGGAAAGTCAGAGTATGTATCGACTTCACCAACCTCAACAAGGCTTGTCCCAAAGACCCATTCCCCATGCCAAGGATAGATAGACTCGTCGATGCCACAGCTGGCCACGAGCTCCTATCTTTCATGGACGGATACTCTGGGTATAATCAAATTCCACTATATCCGGACGATCGAGAGTAGACATGCTTCGTGACTGACCGAGGTCTTTACTGCTATAACGTAATGCCCTTCGGCCTCAAGAATGCTGGATCAACCTATCAAAGGCTAGTCACAAAGATGTTCGAAGATCAAATCGGACGCAACATCGAAGTTTATGTCGACGATCTCCTTACCAAAAGTTCCAATCGTGAAAGCCACCTCTCTAATCTAGCAGAAACATTTCAAATCCTTCGAAAATACCGCATGAAGTTCAATCCAGCGAAATGTGCTTTCGGTGTACAATCGGGTAAGGTCCTGGGTCACCTCGTGACCAGGAGAGGCATCGAAGCCAACCCCGACCAAATTCGAGCTATCCTCAATATGCCATCGCCTTCCAATCGAAAGGAAGTGCAACGCCTCACTGGAAGATTAGCTGCCCTCAGTTGATTCATCTCGAAATCTTCTGACAAGTGCAAGCCGCACTACAAAAAAAACAGTTATTACCGACGGACAATATCCGTCGGTAATATTAATATTCCGTCGGTAATGTTTTATAGCGACGGAAGATATTTCCGTCGCTGACTGTCGGGAAAGAAGGCGTCGGGGAAAACAATACGACGGACCAAATATTACCGTCGGTAATAAGAATTAATACCGACGGTAATATTAAAGCCGTCGGTAATATTTAATCAATAAAAACTAATATAATATAGTATTACCGACGTAACCTAAGAATACGTCGGTAATATATAAGCATTTTACCGACGGGTATAGTCTATACAGTCGGTAAAAATATATATATTACCGACGCATATATATATTACCCGTCGGTAATAATATATATTTTACCGATGGAATTTATATATCCGTCGGGAATACTATATATATTACCGACGCATATATATATTGCCCGTCGGTAATAATATATATATTACCGACGGATATTATTTGCCGTCGGCACATTATTTATAATTTAAAAAAAATAAAAATATTATTACCGACGGAATAATTAATTTCCGTCGGTAATAAGTATGTTTTTTTTTTAAATAAATTTACCTAAATAATGTTATTTAATTCCTGTGATTTACAACAATACCACAATATATTACCACAATTTATCAAATATTACCACAATTTATAAAATATTACCGTAAATTTTAAAATATTATCTAAATTGATAAAAAATTACAGCAAATTATCAAATATTACCACAGTTCCCGGCCGACAATTATAGACAAAAACAAAAAATAACCACATATTACAAAATAATATTTACACAATCCAGAACTGAGAGATGATACATGCCCTATCTCAACCACCCCCGCCCGCCACCAACGCCGGTGCTCTCATCGATCCCCTGACGCCGCCCTATCTCAACCACGCCCGCCCACCACCAATGCTGGTGCTCTCATCAATCCCCTGACGCCGCCCTGCTCCTGCAATTAACATGTATTTGTTAAAAAAATGGTTTATATCTATAACTGAGTCTAAGCGTTAAAAAGTGATAAGTTAGCGTGTTTCGGTTTTGAAATAGGTTTGGATTCGATCGGATCGGCATCCGATAATTCGAAGTTGGAATTATTCTGTATTTCGGACTTGTGAGCGGGTTCTAATTGGATATTTGACCAATTTACGCTCCGATTCACCGATTTAGAGTCTAAGTGTTGGAAAATCATAAGTTTGCGTGTTTCGGATATGAAATAGGTTTGGATTCGATCCGATCGTAGAATTATCGGAATCCGATAATTCGAACTTGGAATTATTCCGTATTTCGGACTTGCGAGCGGGTTCTAATTGGATATTTGACCAATTTACGCTCCGATTCACCGATTTAGAGTCTAAGTGTTGAAAAATCATAACTTAGCGTGTTTCGGATATGAAATAGCTAGGTTTGGATTTGATCGGATCGTCATCAGATCGGCATCCGATAATTCGAAGTTAGAATTATTCCGTATTTCGGACTTGCGAGCGGGTTCTAATTGGATATTTGACCAATTTACGTTCCGATTCACCGATTTAGAGTCTAAGTGTTGGAAAATCATAAGTTAGCGTGTTTCAGATATGAAATAGGTTTGGATTCGATCCGATCATCATCGGATCGGCATCCAATAATTCGAAGTTGGATTTATTCTGTATTTCGGACTTGCGAGCGGGTTCTAATTGGATATTTGACCAATTTACGCTCCGATTCACCGATTTAGAGTCTAAGTGTTGGAAAATCATAAGTTAGCGTGTTTCGGATATGAAATAGGTTTGGATTCGATCCGATCGTCATCGGATCGGCATCCGATAATTCGAAATTGGAATTATTCCGTATTTCGGACTTGCGAGCGGGTTCTAATTGGATATTTGACCAATTTACATTCCGATTCACCGATTTAGAGTCTAAGTGTTGGAAAATCATAAGTTAGCGTGTTTCGGATATGAAATAGGTTTGGATTCGATCGGATCGTCATCGGATCGGCATCCGATAATTCGAACTTGGAATTATTCCGTATTTCGGACTTGCGAGCGGGTTCTAATTTGATATTTGACTAATTTACGCTCTGATTCACCGATTTAGAGTCTAAGTGTTGGAAAATTATAAGTTAGCGTGTTTCGGATATGAAATAGGTTTGGATTCGATCCGATCGTCATTGGATCGGCATCCGCTAATTCGAAGTTAGAATTATTCCGTATTTCGGACTTGCGAGCGGGTTCTAATTGGATATTTGACCAATTTACGTTCCGATTCACCGATTTAGAGTCTAAGTGTTGGAAAATCATAAGTTAGCGTGTTTTGGATATGAAATAGGTTTGGATTCGATCCGATCGTCATCGGATCGGCATCCGATAATTCAAAGTTGGATTTATTCCGTATTTCGGACTTGCGAGCGGGTTCTAATTGGATATTTGACCAATTTACGCTCCGATTCACCGATTTAGAGTCTAAGTGTTGGAAAATCATAAGTTAGTGTGTTTCGGATATGAAATAGGTTTGGATTCGATCCGATCGTCATCGGATCAGCATCCGATAATTCGAAATTGGAATTATTCCGTATTTCGGACTTGCGAGCGGGTTCTAATTGGATATTTGACCAATTTACGTTCCGATTCACCGATTTAGAGTCTAAGTGTTGGAAAATCATAAGTTAGCGTGTTTCGGATATGAAATAGGTTTGGATTCGATCCGATCGTCATCGGATCGGCATCTGATAATTCGAAGTTGGATTTATTCCGTATTTCGGACTTACGAGCGGGTTCTAATTGGATATTTGACAAATTTACGCTCCGATTCACCGATTTAGAGTCTAAGTGTTGGAAAATCATAAGTTAGCGTGTTTCGGATATGAAATAGGTTTGGATTTGATCCGATCGTCATCGGATCGGCATCCGATAATTCGAAGTTGGAATTATTCCGTATTTCGAACTTGCGAGCGGGTTCTAATTGGATATTTGACCAATTTACGTTCCGATTCACCGATTTAGAGTCTAAGTGTTGGAAAATCATAAGTTAGCGTGTTTCGGATATGAAATAGGTTTGGATTCGATCGGATCATCATCGGATCGGCATCCGATAATTCGAACTTGGAATTATTCCGTATTTTGGACTTGCGAGCGGGTTCTAATTGGATATTTGACCAATTTACGTTCCGATTCACCGATTTAGAGTCAAAGCGTTAGAAAATCATAAGTTAGCGTGTTTTGGATATGAAATAGGTTTGGATTCGATCGGATCGTCATCGGATCGGCATCCGATAATTTGAACTTGGAATTATTCCGTATTTCGGACTTGCGAGCGGGTTCTAATTTGATATTTGACCAATTTACGCTCCGATTCACCGATTTAGAGTCTAAGTGTTGGAAAATCATAAGTTAGCGTGTTTCGGATATGAAATAGGTTTGGATTCGATCGGATCATCATCGGATCGGCATCGGATAATTCGAACTTGGAATTATTCCGTATTTCGGACTTGCGAGCGGGTTCTAATTTGATATTTGACCAATTTACGCTCCGATTCACCGATTTAGAGTCTAAGTGTTGGAAAATTATAAGTTAGCGTGTTTCGGATATGAAATAGGTTTGGATTCGATCCGATCGTCATCGGATCGGCATCCGCTAATTTGAAGTTAGAATTATTCTGTATTTCGGACTTGCGAGCGGGTTCTAATTGGATATTTGACCAATTTACGTTCCGATTCACCGATTTAGAGTCTAAGTGTTGGAAAATCATAAGTTAGCGTGTTTCGGATATGAAATAGGTTTGGATTCGATCGGATCATCATCGGATCGGCATCCGATAATTCGAACTTGGAATTATTCCATATTTCAGACTTGCGAGTGGGTTCTAATTTGATATTTGACCAATTTACGCTCCGATTCACCGATTTAGAGTCTAAGTGTTGGAAAATTATAAGTTAGCGTGTTTCGGATATGAAATAGGTTTGGATTCGATCCGATCGTCATCGGATCGGCATCCGCTAATTCGAAGTTAGAATTATTCCGTATTTCGGACTTGCGAGCGGGTTCTAATTGGATATTTGACCAATTTACGTTCCGATTCACCGATTTAGAGTCTAAGTGTTGGAAAATCGTAAGTTAGCGTGTTTCGGATATGAAATAGGTTTGGATTCGATCGGATCATCATCGGATCGGCATCCGATAATTCGAACTTGGAATTATTCCGTATTTCGGACTTGTGAGCGGGTTCTAATTTGATATTTGACCAATTTACGCTCCGATTCACCGATTTAGAGTCTAAGTGTTGGAAAATTATAAGTTAGCGTGTTTCGGATATAAAATAGGTTTGGATTCGATCCGATCGTCATCAGATCGGCATCCGCTAATTCAAAGTTAGAATTATTCCGTATTTCGGACTTGCGAGCGGGTTCTAATTGGATATTTGACCAATTTACGTTCCGATTCACCGATTTAGAGTCTAAGTGTTGGAAAATCATAAGTTAGCGTGTTTCGGATATGAAAAACAAAATTCTATCATTAGTTAGCATGATTAAAAAACAAAATTCTATCATTTAAAAGAAAAACAGAGGCTACATCATTACCATGAGAGAGAGAGAGAGACAGAGGCTACATTCATATTTTTTACTAATATTATAAAGATTAGTAAGTACCTGATCATGAGCCACCGCTAGACCGGCTTATGAAGTCATTAAGCCGACGCTCCAGTTCCCTGCGAGCTTCTCTTTCATCATCGAGGGCCTTCTTCTCCGCCTCAACCCTCTGCTCGAGGGCCTACCTCTGCTCTCGCTCTGCCTCAATCCTCTGCTCGAGGGCCTGCCTCTGCTCTCGCTCCGCGTCTAGCGCAGACTGCAGCTGAGTGATAGCACCGGTCTGGGTGTCCCGTGCCCTCGAGCGCATACCCTCTCGTCCAAAGTAGGAGGAGGGCGTGACTCCAAGGCCCGTACAGAGGACACGGCCGTGCGTGGTAGGTCTCAGCACAGTATCCATCGCTGAGTCGACAGATACTGAGCTGGAGGAGCCGGCCTCGCCCGACGGGGTCACCAGAAGTCGCATCCTCTCCTATATAAAAACAACCAATGATATTCAATGATATTTTATGGCATATGTATAAGAATATATTAACAGTAATTTAATTACTTACCACTTGCGAGGCAACCCTGTCGTCCAGAAATGCCCCATCGATACGCCGCCTCCTAGAGGCCTCAAAAAGGTCAATCCTATTAGGCTCGTGGCCCAAGGACTGTGTCTGTTGGACATATAAAATAAATAGATGACTTAATATAACATGTATAGAGCTTTAAATAATAACAATGTTTGTATCATTTACCAGCTGCTGGGCAAGCTGGGGCATGGAGGTCCTCCCCTTCACTGGAGCAGGTGTCGTCGAGGCACTTCTATTCTGCTTGCCTATAGCAGATTTCCTCAGTGTCAATCAATTAAATTTTGAAACATCAATACAAATTTTTAGTATAACATTAAAACAAGTACGAATCAACAAAATTATAATTATACCTGAAAGCTAGGGGTGGCCCAGTGAGCGACCAAAAACTGTAGAATGTGTAGCGGTGGCGCGTCTCTCGTCCCGGCCGCAGCCTGTACCTCCTCAGCCGGCTGGCCGACCAAGTAACCGTAGAGCTGGTAGAGCTCGTGACGGTAATCCCTGTACCGCTCACCCATCGTCTTCAACAAGTCCTCCCGATGGGTGTCGGTTTCCATGTTCTCCCATTTAAATTTCTCCTGTAAAATCAATTTAGAAACAAGTCATTTTATCAAATCAAATTATAAAGAAGTACGATATTATTCTAAAATGCTTTAATGAAACTAACGTACCAAAAACTGCTGATACATCCTCTCCTTATAGGATGCATCAATGTTCTTCCACCCCCTTAACCCCACAATCGGGGCATTCCTCTCCTCCCGTACTATCATGCCGACCCACGTGGCGGCGTCAGAAGCGTGCTCGCCCATAAAGGTCCTGCCGCTCCACTGTAGGGACAGCGGCTCGCGTAAGGCCGACAAGCGCCGGGCCGTCGTCACGCCCCGGTCGCCTACGTACTTGGTCGACCCTGTAAATAAAATATACATCAGTACTGAAGAAGTATTTACAATATGTATAAAACTTTATATCTAAACATTACCTATGGGCGTAGACGCTATAGCCGAGTGCTGAGCACTGCTCGAAGCTCCGGAGGCTGCGACCACAGCAGGAGCTGGTGTGGACAGAGGAACAGCACTACCAGATCCGGACGGCTCAGCCTCGGACCCTGGGGTGGCAGCCGGAGCGCTCCGAGCTACCCCACCCCTGCCTCTGCCTCTGCCTCTACGAACATATGACCATGATGCCATCTGAAACAATTTAATTTACATATGAAACAGTAAGATTTACATATGAAACAATATGAAACAGTTTGATTTACATATGAAACAGTATGATTTACATATGAAACAATATGAAATAATATGAACCCGCCCGCAATATGAAACAATATGAAACAGTTAGACTCTAAATCGGTGAATCGGAGCGTAAATTGGTCAAATATCCAATTAGAACTCGCTCGCAAGTCCGAAATACGGAATAATTCCAACTTCGAATTACCGGATGCCGATCCGATGACGATCGGATCGAATCCAAACCTATTTCATATCCGAAACACGCTAACTTATGATTTTCCAACACTTAGACTCTAAATCGGTGAATCGGAGCGTAAATTGGTCAAATATCCAATTAGAACTCGCTCGCAAGTCCGAAATACGAAATAATTCCAACTTCGAATTACCGGATGCCGATCCGATGACGATCGGATCGAATCCAAACCTATTTCATACCCGAAACACGCTAACTTATGATTTTCCAACACTTAGACTCTAAATCGGTGAATCGGAACGTAAATTGGTCAAATATCCAATTAGAACCCGCTCGCAAGTCCGAAATACGGAATAATTTCAACTTCGAATTACCGGATGCCGATCCGATGACGATCGGATCGAATCCAAACCTATTTCATATCCGAAACACGCTAACTTATGATTTTCCAACACTTAGACTTTAAATCGGTGAATCGGAGCGTAAATTGGTCAAATATCCAATTAGAACCCGCTCGCAAGTCCGAAATACGGAATAATTCCAACTTCGAATTATCGGATGCTGATCCGTTGACGATCCGATCGAATCCAAACCTATTTCATATCCGAAACACGCTAACTTATGATTTTCCAACACTTAGACTCTAAATCGGTGAATCGGAACGTAAATTGGTCAAATATCCAATTAGAACCCGCTCGCAAGTCCGAAATACGGAATAATTCCAACTTCGAATTACCGGATGCCGATCCGATGATGATCGAATCGAATCCAAACCTATTTTATATCCGAAACACGCTAACTTATGATTTTCCAACACTTAGACTCTAAATCGGTGAATCGGAACGTAAATTGGTCAAATATCCAATTAGAACCCGCTCGTAAGTCCGAAATACGGAATAATTCCAACTTTGAATTACCGGATGCCGATCCAATGACGATCGGATCGAATCCAAACCTATTTCATATCCGAAACACGCTAACTTATGATTTTCCAACACTTAGACTTTAAATCGGTGAATCGGAGCGTAAATTGGCACTACAAAAAAAACAGTTTTTACCGACGGCAAATATCCGTCGGTAAAGTTAGTTTTCCGTCGGTAAAGCTTTATCGCGACGGAAGTCATTTCCGTCGCTAGTCTGTCGGGAAAAAAGGCGTCGGGAAAAATCGGCGACGGACACAAAATATCCGTTGGTATTAATTATTAATACCGACGGATATTTTGTGTCCGTCGGTAATATATGAATATTTAATAATAAATATAAAAGACTTTTGCCGACGGAATATTATTATCCGTCGGCAATATATAAGCTTTTTGCCGACGAAATATTACCTTCCGTCGGTAATATATAAGGTTATTACCGACGGATGTTATAAATTCCGTCGTGAATATATAAATTATTTAAAAAAATAAAATAGATTATTACCGACGGAAATAATAATTTCCGTCGGCAAAAATACATAATTTTTTTTTAAAAAAATTACTTAAATAATATGTTTTAATTCCTGTGATTTATAACAATACAACAATATATTCAAATATTACCATAATTGATTAAATCAACTATTACCATAATTTATCAAATATTACCGCAATTTATCAAATAATACCACAATATATTCAAATATTACCATAATTGACAAAATCAACTATTACCGCAATTTATCAAATATTACCGCAAATTATCAAATATTACCACGATACCAGACAATTATAGACAAGACCAAAAAATGACTACATATTTATTACAAAATTATTTTTACATAATCCAAAACTGAGGGAAGTTGCGTGCCCTATCTCAACCACCCCACGCCGTCCGGCACCAACACTGGTGCTCTCATCCCCTGATGCTGCACATCCTGCAATTAACATGTATTTGTTAAAAAAATAGTTTATATTTATAATTGACAATTACCGCAATTTATCAAATATTACCGCAAATTATCAAATATTACCACGATACCAGACAATTATAGACAAGACCAAAAAATGACCACATATTTATTACAAAATTATTTTTACATAATCCAAAACTGAGGGAAGTTGTGTGCCCTATCTCAACCACCCCACACCGCCCGGCACCAACACTGGTGCTCTCATCCCCTGATGCTGCACATCCTGCAATTAACATGTATTTGTTAAAAAAATAGTTTATATTTATAATTGAGAGTCTAAGCGTTGAAAAATCATAAGTTAGCGTGTTTCGGATTTGAAATATATTTGGATTCGATCGGATCGTCATCCGATAATTTATACTTATAATTATTTTGTATTTTGGACTTGCGAGCGAGTTCTAATTAGAAATTTTAACAATTTACGCTCCGATTGACCCATTTATAGTCTAAGTGTTGAAAAATCATAAGTTAGCGTATTTCAGATTTGAAATATATTTGGATTCGATCGGATCGTTATCGGATCGGCATCCGATAATTTGTGCTTAGAATTATTTCGTATTTCGGACTTGCGAGTGAGTTCTAATTGGATATTTTGACAATTTACGCTCTGATTGACCCATTTATAGTCTAAGCGTTGAAAAATCATAAGTTAGCGTGTTTCAGATTTGAAATTGCTTTGGATTCGATCGGATCGTCATCGGATCGGCATCCGATAATTTGTACTCGGAATTATTTTATATTTTAGACTTGTGAGCGAGTTCTAATTGGAAATTTTAACAATTTACGCTCTGATTTACCGATTTAGACTCTAAGCGTTGAAAAATCATAAGTTAGTGTGTTTCGGATTTAAAATAGGTTTGGATTCGATCGAATCGTCATCGGATCGGCATCCGATAATTCGTACTTGGAATTTTTCCACATTTCGGACTTGCAAGCGAGTTCTAATTGGATATTTTAACAATTCACGCTCCGATTGACCCATTTAGAGTCTAAACATTGAAAAATCATATGTTAGTGTGTTTCAGATTTGAAATAGGTTTGGATTCGATCGGATTGGCATCCGATAATTTGTACTTAGAATTTTTTCCATATTTCGGACTTGCGAGTGAGTTCTAATTTGATATTTTAACAATTTACGTTCCGATTGACCGATTTAGAGTCTAAGCGTTGAAAAATCATAAGTTAGCGTGTTTCGGATTTGAAATAGGTTTGGATTTGATTGGCTCGGCATCCGACAATTCGTACTTGGAATTTTTCTGTATTTCGGACTTGCGAGCGAGTTCTAATTGGATATTTTAATAATTTACGCTCCAATTGACCGATTTAGTGTATAAGCCTTGAAAAATCATAAGTTAGCTTGTTTCGGATTTGAAATATGTTTGGATTCGATCGGATCGTCATCGGATCGGTATCCGATAATTCATACTTGGAATTTTTCCGTATTACGGACTTGCAAGCGAGTTCTAATTGGATATTTTAACAATTTACGCTCCGATTGACCCATTTAGAGTCTAAGCGTTGAAAAATCATAAGTTAGCATGTTTCGGATTTGAAATAGGTTTGGATTCGATCGGATCATCATCGGATCGGCATCCGATAATTTGTTCTTGGAATTTTTCCATATTTCGGACTTGCGAGCGAGTTCTAATTGGATATTTTAATAATTTACGCTCCGATTGACCGATTTAGAGTCTAAGCGTTGAAAAATCATAAGTTAGCGTGTTTCAGATTTAAAATAGGTTTGGATTCGATCGGATCGGCATCCGACAATTCGTACTTAGAATTTTTCCGTATTTCGGACTTGCGAGCGAGTTCTAATTGGATAATTTAATAATTTATGCTCCGATTGATCGATTTAAAGTCTAAGCGTTGAAAAATCATAAGTTAGCGTGTTTTAGATTTGAAATAGATTTGGATTCGATCGGATCGGCATCCGACAATTCGTACTTGGAATTGTTTCATATTTTGGACTTGCGAGTGAGTTCTAATTGGAAATTTTAATAATTTACGCTCCGATTGACCGATTTAGAGTCTAAGCGTTAAAAAATCATAAGTTAGCGTGTTTCGGATTTGAAATAGGTTTGGATTCGATCGGATCGTTATCGGATCGGTATCTGATAAATCGTACTTAAAATTTTTCCGTATTTCGGACTTGCGAGGAAGTTCTAATTGGATATTTTAACAATTTACGCTCCGATTGACCCATTTAGAGTCTAAGCGTTGAAAAATCATAAGTTAACGTGTTTCAGATTTGAAATAGGTTTGGATTCGATCGGATCGTCATCGGATCGGCATCCGATAATTCGTACTTGGAATTTTTCCGTATTTCGTACTTGCGAGCGAGTTCTAATTGGATATTTTAATAATTTACGCTCCGATTGACCGATTTAGAGTCTAAGCGTTGAAAAATCATAAGTTAGCGTGTTTCAGATTTGAAATAGGTTTGGATTCGATCGGATCGGCATCCAACAATTCGTACTTGGAATTTGAAATACGTTTGGATTCGATCGGATCAGCATCCGACAATTCGTACTTGGAATTTTTCCGTATTTCGGACTTGCGAGCGAGTTATAATTGGAAATTTTAACAATTTACGCTCCGATTGATCGATTTAGAGTCTAAGCGTTGAAAAATCTTAAGTTAGCATATTTCGGATTTGAAATAGGTTTGGATTCGATCGGATCGTCATCGGATCGGTATCCGATAATTCGTACTTAGAATTTTTCCGTATTTTGGACTTGCGAGCGAGTTCTAATTGGATATTTTTACAATTTACGCTCCGATTGACCAATTTAGAGTCTAAGCGTTGAAAAATCATAAGTTAGTGTCTTTCGGATTTGAAATAGGTTTGGATTCGATCGGATCGGCATCCGACAATTCGTACTTGGAATTTTTCCGTATTTCGGACTTGCGAGCGAGTTCTAATTGGATATTTTAACAATTTACGCTCCGATTGACCGATTTAGAGTATAAGCGTTGAAAAATTATAAGTTAGCGTGTTTCGGATTTGAAATAGGTTTGGATTCAATCGGATCGTCATCGGATCGGTATCCGATAATTCGTACTTGGCATATATACCTAACTCTCTATGGCATTCTCCCTATAATAAATTCTCTACATAACATTGTCCCTACAACATTCTCTACAATATTCTGAATAATGTTTCCTCTCTACTATATTTTCTATAATATATTCTCTATATAATGCTCTCAACTATATTCTTACTACATATATACACTCTACACTCCCCAATACATCTTTCTACTACATTCTCTTTGTATAATCGTAAGAAGTACCGATTGCATGAGTGAATTTTAAATAATTTGCACTTACAAAGCTTCAGTCAAAGTTTACCTGTATGCCAGCATGACTGCAGAGATAGAAATCGAACTCCGTTGGGTGGCATAATGTTGTGTCCACGACGGTTCCTGATCGAGCACAACTAACAATCAAATTACCTGCTCTACTCTAAAGATATAAAATCCATCTATTCCATTGCAGTACAATACCTACCCGGTAATATATTTCCACTTTGATCAGTTGAATCACGGTTTCCAACGAGGCACACGCCTAGCATGATTAAAAAATAAAATTTAATCATTTAAAATAAAAACAGAGGCTACATCATTACCTAACTCTAAACCTAAACCCTAAACCTGAACAGTAAACCTAACCCTAACCCTAATCCTAAACCTAAACCCTAAACATAACCCTAACCTAAACCTAACCCTAACCCTAATCCTAAACCTAAACCTAAACCTAAACTCTAAACCCTAAACCTAAACCTAAACCTAAACCTAAACCTAAACCTAAACCCTAAACCCTAAACCTAAACCTAAACCTAAACTCTAAACCTAAACCGTAAACCTAACTCTAAACCTAAACCCTAAACCTGAACAGTAAACCTAACCCTAACCCTAATCCTAAACCTAAACCCTAAACATAACCCTAACCTAAACCTAACCCTAACCCTAATCCTAAACCTAAACCTAAACCTAAACTCTAAACCCTAACCTAAACCTAAACCATAAACCTAAACTTAATCCAAAACTTAAACCATAAACCTAACCCTAATCCAAAACTTAAACCCTAAACCTAACCTAAACCCCACCCTAAACCCTAACATAAACCCTAAACCTAACCTAAAACCCATGCTAAACCCTAAACCTTAAACCCTAACAAATATACACTTTCTGAAAATGAATGTATACTCTTTCTAATATACACTTTCTGAAGATGAATATATACTCATTCTAAAGACGAATATATACTTGTAGGGACCTTAGTTAATATAGCAAATTATGGTGTCTAAAAACTATATTTTGCCCCCATTCAATTCAGTTTTGATAAGATAAAAATTACCAAATGAGGGAATTAAGTAGATGACAAAAGGGGTATTGTGCTAACATTTCAAACTTTAGGATGCGATTTGGAACAAAATAAACTGAATCCTAATCTAAATCCTAAACCTAAACCCTAAACCTAATATAAACCCTTACCTAAACCTAAACCGTAAACCTAACTCTAAACCTAAACCCTAAACCTGAATAGTAAACCTAACCCTAACCCTAATCCTAAACCTAAACCCTAAACATAACCCTAACCTAAACCTAACCCTAACCCTAATCCTAAACCTAAACCTAAACCTAAACTCTAAACCCTAACCTAAACCTAAACCATAAACCTAAACCATAAACCTAAACTTAATCCAAAACTTAAACCCTAAACCTAACCCTAATCCAAAACTTAAACCCTAAACCTAACCTAAACCCCACCCTAAACCCTAACATAAGCCCTAAACCTAACCTAAAACCCATGCTAAACCCTAAACCTTAAACCCTAACAAATATACACTTTCTGAAAATGAATGTATACTCTTTCTAATATACACTTTCTGAAGATGAATATATACTCATTCTAAAGACGAATATATACTTGTAGGGACCTTAGTTAATATAGCAAATTATGGTGTCTAAAAACTATATTTTGCCCCCATTCAATTCAGTTTTGATAAGATAAAAATTACCAAATGAGGGAATTAAGTAGATGACAAAAGGGGTATTGTGCTACATTTCAAACTTTAGGATGCGATTTGGAACAAAATAAACTGAATCCTAATCTAAATCCTAAACCTAAACCCTAAACCTAATATAAACCCTTACCTAAACCTAAACCGTAAACCTAACTCTAAACCTAAACCCTAAACCTGAACAGTAAACCTAACCCTAACCCTAATCCTAAACCTAAACCCTAAACATAACCCTAACCTAAACCTAACCCTAACCCTAATCCTAAACCTAAACCTAAACCTAAACTCTAAACCCTAACCTAAACCTAAACCATAAACCTAAACCATAAACCTAAACTTAATCCAAAACTTAAACCCTAAACCTAACCCTAATCCAAAACTTAAACCCTAAACCTAACCTAAACCCCACCCTAAACCCTAACATAAGCCCTAAACCTAACCTAAAACCCATGCTAAACCCTAAACCTTAAACCCTAACAAATATACACTTTCTGAAAATGAATGTATACTCTTTCTAATATACACTTTCTGAAGATGAATATATACTCATTCTAAAGACGAATATATACTTGTAGGGACCTTAGTTAATATAGCAAATTATGGTGTCTAAAAACTATATTTTGCCCCCATTCAATTCAGTTTTGAGAAGATAAAAATTACCAAATGAGGGAATTAAGTAGATGACGAAAGGGGTATTGTGCTAACATTTCAAACTTTAGGATGCGATTTGAAACAAAATAAACTAAGGGGGAGAGGGAGGAGGAGGAGGAGCTCACCGGAGATGGAGAGGGAGGCCTCGAGGAGGAGGAGGAGGAGCAGTGGCGCCAGCGGAGAGGACGTCGAGCAGCGTCGCCGGTCGGTGGCGCCAGCGGAGAGGACGTCGAGCAGCGTCGCCGGTCGGTGGCACGCGGAAGGGGAGGGGAGGGGTGACTGGAGGCACGAGAGAGAGGAGGGGTGGTCGGAGGCGCAAGGGAGGGGAGGGGTGGCCGGCCGGAGGCACGCGAGGGAGGGAAGGAAGGCCGGGGAGGGGGGGGGGGGAATTAGATCGAGAGAGATAGGGGAGGGAGGCCGGGGAGGGGGGGGGATATCATATTTAGATCGAAACAGAAAGGGGGATCGGGGAAGTTTATAAAATCGCAGGGTTTTTACCGACGGACAGTAAAAATTCCGTCGTTATAAAATCGCTGGGTTTTTACCGACGAACAGTATAAATTCCGTCGGTAAAAAGTAGTTTTATACCGACGATTACTCTTTTTCCGTTGGTAATTAAAATGGCAAAAATAAATTAAAATTTATATATTAATATTACCGACAGAATTAACCTTAACCGTCGGTAATATAAGTTATACCGACGGATATATAGTTACCGTCGGTAAAAATAAACGAAAAAAAAAATAGCAAAATAAAAAATATATTATTACCGACGGACTTGTGTATTACCGTCGATAATAACATGTATTCCCGACGGAAGTAATATTTTCCGTCGATAAAGGTATATTACCGACGGCTAATATATAACTGTCGGTAATAAATATGAAAAAAAAATTAAAAAAATCAAAGTATTATTACCGACGGAAATTATTATTACCGTCGGTAAAATATATATTATTACCGACGGTAATCGAAATTTCCGTCGGTAAAAACGCTATTTCTTGTAGTGTGGTCAAATATCCAATTAGAACCCGCTCTCAAGTCCGAAATACGGAATAATTCCAACTTCGAATTATCGGATGCCGATCTGTTGACGATCCGATCGAATCCAAACCTATTTCATATCCGAAACACGCTAACTTATGATTTTCCAACACTTAGACTCTAAATCGGTGAATCGGAACGTAAATTGGTCAAATATCCAATTAGAACTCGCTCACAAGTCCGAAATACAGAATAATTCCAACTTCGAATTACCGGATGCCGATCCGATGATGATCGGATCGAATCCAAACCTATTTCATATCCGAAACACGCTAACTTATGATTTTCCAACACTTAGACTCTAAATCGGTGAATCGGAACGTAAATTGGTCAAATATCCAATTAGAACCCGCTCGCAAGTCCGAAATACGGAATAATTCCAACTTCGAATTACCGGATGTCGATCCGATGACGATCGGATCGAATCCAAACCTATTTCATATCCGAAACACGCTAACTTATGATTTTCCAACACTTAGACTCTAAATCGGTGAATCGGAGCGTAAATTGGTCAAATATCCAATTAGAACCCGCTCGCAAGTCCGAAATACGTAATAATTCCAACTTCGAATTATCGGATGCCGATCCGTTGACGATCCGATCGAATCCAAACCTATTTCATATCCGAAACACGCTAACTTAGACTCTAAATCGGTGAATCGATCGGATCGTAAATCGGTGAAACGGTATGATTTACATATGAAACGGTATGATTTACATATGAATCGGTGAAACGGTATGATTTACATATGAAACAATATGATATACATATGAAATAATATGATTTATATATGAAACAATTTGATTTAAATATGAAACAATTTGATTTACATACGGTCTAGTCATTTTCTGTCTCATCTCTGTCACTCTCATCGCTTCCCTCTTCTATTATTTGATCTGCATTCGCTGTCCAGTTTATATTGTCGACATCTTCATTTTCGTCGTGCACTGCGTCGACAATGATTATCTCATCATTCTGGTATGCATCCAAATCATCATCGACGACCCCCGCATCCTTGTTTCCCATGTCATAAAAATCTCTGGGTGGTGACCTGACTACAATTTGCCAACCTGGAGAGGTATTATCCGGTGCATAAAATATCTGTTGCGCTTGAGAGGTAAGAATGAATGGATCTTCATATTGGGTATTCAATCTCTTGGCAGTGTTGATACTGATAAAACCGTATTTGTCGACATTATAACCAGTCCCGCGATTATTAACATCATACCAATCGCATTTGAATAATACGATCCGATTTTGGCCAAGGAATTTAATCTCGAGAATCTCGTTGAGGACGCCGTAGAAGTCGATATTTTCTAATTCTTCTTGCTCACCGTTGACGACAACCCCACTATTTTGGGTTCTTCGTGATTTTTCACTATCTTTCGTCCGAAATCTATAACCGTTCACGATATAACCATCGTACGATATTGCGTCTTGCAAAGGACTACAAGATAAGCGCCAGAGATCCTCATTCATCAGCGGATCGTGGTTGTCGTGCAGCTCCTGTGCCTATAATAACCACACGATATTCATGATTTGAACACATAATTATTGTTCGGTAATGGATGTCAATGAAATTCAGTAATGATGTGAATACTTACGTGTTTCTCGAACCACGATGGGAATTCACGATCATGAATTTGGGGAGCATTTCGAGTACCCCGATTATTAATGATGGCTTTATGCTTCCTGTTTTACCGGTTATTAATTAGATTATAATTAGCACATATACTTAATGAATGGACTGAAAGAATGAGTAAAAGATCGTAAAATGCTTACTCAATGAATGGCCACACTTCATCACATTGGCGCAACACATACAAATGTGCCTGTTGAATCTCATCTACAGACAATCGACGGGTTTTGCCTCCTCCTACAGGTCTACCCATTTCGGAAAATATAGACAGACCCCCATCGAAGTCTATTGGACCACCGTCATAGTTCCGCTCAAGTTGATTGAATCGCGTGTCTATACCATGTAGATATCTTGAGCAGAATGTTAGACATTCTTCTGCTAGGTATCCTTCAGCAATTGATCCCTCCGGACGACTTTTATTACGAACATATGATTTCAATGTTCGCAAGTACCTAATTTGAGAAAAAAATATTTGGATGAATATATCAAGAACGATCAAATACATTGTGCGAATGAGACGAGACGATTACCTCTCGATAAAATACATCCACCGGTAATGAACTGGGCCACCGAGTTTGGCCTCATTTGCCAAGTGAACGGTCAAATGCACCATGACATCAAAGAAGGAAGGTGGAAATATCATCTCTAACTTGCACAATGTGAGCGCAATATCCCTCTCCATCTGTTCAAGTTGGTCCACTCTAAGTACCTTCGAGCACGTACAACTGTCTGAAAAAAGTGCTGAGCTCAATTAACGGACCGGACACCTCTTCGGTTAAATTCCCACGTATAGCAAGAGATAACAATCGCTGCATAAGAACATGACAATCGTGGCTCTTTAATCCAGACAACTTTCGGCCGTTCTCTTGTACGCATCGTGCGATATTCGAAGAATAACCGTCTAGCGTTTTCACAGACCGTAGGAATGCACATAAGGCTGCCTTTTGCTGTGAGCTCATGGTGTAGCATGCTGTGGGGGAAAATCTTCGTGCCGACCCGAAGATTCTCGCAGCACCAGTCAATTGAAGTTGAAGTTGACGTCGGAGATCGTTGGTCGATCTGTTGATTAAAGTTGAAGCCTTTTGATATGTCAATAGAAAGAGATATGCAATCAGAGAGATGTTTGACACAAGAGATGTGATCTCAGAGTTCAGCCTAAGCCTACGTCTCCGTGCTATAGGGAGCAACCCGAATTCACTAACACTTATGTTGGAGTGATCTTGACAGGCCGAGTATCACTGAAAACTCTGATCTCTTTGAGAGAAAAAGAAGATCAAAGAGAGGTGGAAGATGGGAAGTTAGAAATCCCAGAGCTCTGGTTTTTTAGAACTGAGAATTCGATCTGAGATTCGATCCTTTTACATTCGAAGGCTCTGCTATTTATAGGCTTCTCTGGGAGGAATTCCGGGGTAAATGGCGGTTTCTGCTGTTGTATTTGGGGATTCTTCAGGTAAAGCTGGCGGGCCCCGTTACCGTCTTCTGGGGGATTCCACAGACTCGTAGACCTATCGGACAGGGCCGATGGGTCCCGCGGTGGTCCTCGTGGGCCCACCAGGCAGGGCTGGTGGGTCCCGTGGTAGTCTTCATGGTCTTACCAGGCAGGGCCGGTGGGTCCCGTGGTAGTCTTCGTGGTCCCACCAGGCAGGGCCGGTGGGTCCCGTGGTAGTCTTCGTGGTCCCACCAGGCAGGGCCGGTGGGTCCCGCGGTAGTTGGTAAACTTCTGCCAAAATTTGCACCCACAGTTACCCCCTCCAAGTTAGCTAGAGTTCATCTGGCTGGCTTGGATTTGGTGCAAAAAACAGCAACCCCCTGTCTAAAAAAATACAAAGAGACTTGTCGAAATATTAGTGTAAAAAAAAAAAAAGGCTGATCGGTCAATTTTGACTGATCGACCAATTTTGATCGATCGGTCAAATTTTGACCGATCGGTCAATTTTGACCGATCGGTCAAATTTTGACCGATCGGTCAAATTTTGACCGATCGGTCAAAATTTAACCGGTCAAAAATCGGGTGATCGGTCAAAAAACATGGTTTTTTGATCGATTCAGTAGGAAATTTGACCGATCAGTCGAAATTTTGACCGATCGGTTAATTTTTGACCGATCGGTCATATTTGACCGATCGATCAAATTTTGACCGATCGGTCAAAATTCAACCGGTCAAGAATAGGGTGATCGGTCAAAAAACATGGTTTTTTGACCGATCAAGTAGAAATTTGACCGATCAAATTATTTTTGCCGATCGGTCAAGTTTGGCCGATCGGTTAAAAAATTATCCGGTCAAGGTTCGAGTGATCGGCAAAAAACCTTGGTTTTTTGCCAGATCCAGTAGAATTTTGACCGATCGAATGATTTTAGCCGATCGGTCATGTTTGACCGATCGGTTAAAAAATATCCGGTCAAGGTTCGAGTGATCGGCAAGAAACCTTGGTTTTTTGCCAGATCCAGTAGAAATTTGACCGATCGAATGATTTTAGCCGATCGGTCAAGTTTGACTGATCGGTTAAAAAATATCCGGTCAAGGTTCGAGTGATCGGCAAAAAACCTTGGTTTTTTGCCAGATCCAGTAGAAATTTGACCGATCGAATGATTTTAGCCGATCGGTCAAGTTTGACCGATCGGTTAAAAAATATCCGGTCAAGGTTCGAGTGATCGGCAAAAAACCTTGGTTTTTTGCCAGATCCTGTAGAAATTTGACCGATCGAATGATTTTAGCCGATCGGTCAAGTTTGACCGATCGGTTAAAAAATATCCGGTTAAGGTTCGAGTGATCAGCAAAAAACCTTGGTTTTTTGCCAGATCCAGTAGAAATTTGACCGATCGAATGATTTTAGCCGATCGGTCAAGTTTGACCGATCGGTTAAAAAATATCCGGTCAAGGTTCGAGTGATCGGCAAAAAACCTTGGTTTTTTGCCAGATCCTGTAGAAATTTGACCGATCGAATGATTTTAGCCGATCGGTCAAGTTTGACCGATCGGTTAAAAAATATCCGGTCAAGGTTCGAGTGATCGGCAAAAAACCTTGGTTTTTTGCCAGATCCTGTAGAAATTTGACCGATCGAATGATTTTAGCCGATCGGTCAAGTTTGACCGATCGGTTAAAAAATATCCGGTCAAGGTTCGAGTGATCGGCAAAAAACCTTGGTTTTTTGCCAGATCCAGTAGAAATTTTGACAGATTAGTTGAAAGTATTGAACCTGCCCTGAGAGGGTTTCGTAACTGTTCCGTTCTTCGATCTTCTGGCAGAGTTTTGATCATTGATGGAGTTTGATCTTTCCTGTTTTGAGTCTTTGGTTGGTTTGAATGAGGCTTTTGACCGGCGGTCCGGTTTACTCAGACCGGTGGCTCGCTTGGACCGTTTGGTTCACGTGGACCGGTGGTCCGATGTTTCGTCTGGTCCGACGGTTCGCCTGATTTTGCGCCTGCTACGGATGGATGCCACGTGTTCCTACAAAAACACGCGATTTGATATGGTGAAGACACGTGTCTTCTCGATTTGCGTACCTGTTTTACCCTGGGTATATGAGTTTCACTGGCTGTCATTTTTGCCTCACGCTTCCAAAATTTTTCGAAGTCCAGACTTTTTGCTCCCGATTTCTGCTTTTGCTCGATCGATCAGATGGCGTCTTCTGGAAATTCGAAGAAGTCAGGCGGTGTCCCTTCGAAGAGGAAAGGGAAGGAGATTGTTGAGGTTCCATCCCCTCCGAAGGGTCGAGGCAAGGGCAAGGCCGTGCTTGCCGAACTTGGGCAGCTGGGAAAAAGGCATCAAGGGGTTGGGTTTGCTTCAGCGCCATCGAGGCCAGAGCATATCCCTAAAGTAAAGTTTGCTCTGGGCCCACTCATGTCTCTGTCAGAGGAAACTGAGTACGTGTACAATACTGGTGGCGAGTTCACAGATTCAAAAAGGAAAAAGTGGCAGACATTGCTCTCTTTCTTCACCGAAGGGAGGGTGCAACCTTCGCTCCCCAGCATTCAGACTGCATTCGGCATCGACAAGAAGACCGTCTTCACCAGTTTTGCTAGTAACGAAAAGGTTATGGGAACCATTGTGACTATCGGCCAACTCAACTGCGGCCTGCGGCTTCCGTTGCCACCCTTTGCGGCAAGATTACTGAACACTTCTGGCCTCTGCCCGGGGCAGGTCACGGGGAACGCCTGGCGAATTATCTACGCATTCTGCCGCGTGGAGTCGGATTTCCAGGAAGACTTGAAGGCGTGCTACTCCAGCATCCCAGAAGGTGAAGATGCTCGGATCGAGCTTGGATATTTTTTCTTCCACTATCGATGGGCTTACAGAAGGGACAGCCCGTTCTACAACTTGACCGGTGTATCTCCACTGCGCCCATTAACTGATACAGTCCCTTCGGACAAATTATACACTGATTGGCCCATCTCTGTTACCGGCGCATGGACACCCGTCTCAGTGCCTGATACCCCCCGAGGCGAAGTGCATGACGCAGTGAAGATGTACTGCGAGGGGGGCATCTTCGCCTGGACCTCCGAGAGGGCTGGAGCTATTGATAATTTATTTCTCGAGTTGACCTGCGGGACTAGGTCATGGAAACAGTTCTCCAACTGCCCCGTGAGATATGGCAAGGCCAATCTCCTACATCGATCAAAAGATAGATACGAGGACAATGAAGTCCTATATTCTGACTATTAGGAGGACCCCCATTCGGGTAAGATTATCCGGAAGGTTCGGGCCGAGAAGAAAATCTATACTGCAAGGCGCCGATTGCCTACCGTGGATGAGAAGCTGGTGATCCAAAGAGGCCCAGCGAAGAAGAAGAGAAAAACCCTCATCAAGCAAAAGGAAGATGAAGACCAAGGGAAAAAAAATGAAGATGAAGAAGAAGAAAAGAAGGGGAGCGCCGAGGAAGACGAAGAAACAGAGAATGTCAGCCACGACAACAGTGGTAATGACGAAGACGAGGATGGGAACGGCGAGAATGATCCGTCTTCCACCCCCTCTGGTGGAGATGGTGAGAACGGGGGTGGTGAGGAAGAAATTCCTCCCACCCCCACTGGTGGTGCAACAGGGGAAGACTCAATTCCTATTCCCATTGACGAGGTTAAAGCCCGTCAAATGGAGGAAATTCTCAACATAGAAGGTGATGGCCCAAAGGCGGTTCCCACCTACAAGTTTGATGAATTGAAGAAGCCGCTGCGCTTCAAAATAAAATTGTCGAGGAGTGGTGGGGTTGGAAGCAACCCCACACCCCTCGATCAAATTCCACCTGAAGTACCCCGACTCGAAGGAGCGACAACAAGCGGGGATATAGAGGTTGAGCAACCCCCACCCCCCTCTCGGTCTCTGGCTGAGGAGGTGGCTGCTATGGTGGTGGGACTCGTCCAGCCAGGCGGGCCACAGGAAGAAAGAGTCTCACCTCCCCGGGATGCTCCCTCCCCTATCCATTTGGAGAGGGAAAGTCGCGTGGGCGATGGAGCTACTCAACCTCAGCCAACGCCGGCCCCTATTCAGGAGAAATCGACCCCTCAGGGTGGTTCCGATCGCCGAAAGGGTAAGGAGCCAAGGGTTGAAGCCTCAGGTAATTGTACTAACTTGCCTTGATTTTCTTGCCTCTGAAGATTGGAAATAATCCAACACTTTGACCTTTCGTGTTGATTGCAGGTGCGCCTGTTGGCTCGACCCCGAAGATGAAGAGTTTGGGTGATGTTGACATCAACCACCCCACATCCGTGATCCGGAAACTCTGCAATCTTCCAGGGGCTACTCTGGATGAAGCTTTCGACAGGCTAGAACTGGTGGTAAGTGCATCTTGCTCGACCGATCATCTGAATTGCATCTTCAGAATAATTCTAACTCTTTTGTTCTTTTTACAGAATTCAGCAGTTTTGAATGTCGCGACCAAGCTCTCCATGAAGGCGGGAGCCAAAGAAGCTTCAGCTGAAGTCTCTCGCTTATCTGCCGCACTGGAGGTCGTAAGCGAGGAGAGGGATAAGCTGAGGGAGGCTCTATCCTCAAAGAAGGAGGCATTGAAGGCCAAGACCGAGGCCCTTCGCAAGGAAAAGTTGGAGAGCAAGGGCTGGCAGAATGGATACGAGGCCCGGGGTCACGAGCTTGAAGATTTGAAGAAGCGATTCTTCAGGATCGAGAACTTGGGCTTCGATCGTGCTGCTCGAATAAAGGAGCTGGAGGCTCAACTTGCTGCTTCAGCAGAGACTCATAAGAAGGAGCTGGAGCATATGCGGAGTGAGTGCAAGAGCTACAGGGAAACAGCTGAGAAGGCAGCAGAAGCGCTCAGGGTCCATGTAACCAGTGTCCGATCCTCTAAGGCATCAGTGGCCAAGCCTTGAGACTTTTTCTTCCTTTTAGTTGTTGTGCTTGTAAACTCTTGATATGTAGTAGCTTGCTCCTGTACTTGTCACATTTTTGATAATAATAGAAATTTCTTTGGTGTTTAAAAATTGGATGTCTCTTGAGTTGAATGTCTTTGAATCTTATGTTCTGGATAGCATTAGCATAGATATAATCTTTTGAATGTAAGGGATTGAGTCGCAACTTGATTACCCAAACTTGTTTAACTTGAAATTTGAATTTGAATCCATGCAACACTTGTATGTAAGGGGTTGAGTCGCAACTCAAGCACCCAAACTTATTGCAACTTGAAAATTGAAACTTGAATTCATGTAACACTTGAATGTGAGGGGTTGAGTCGCAACTCAAGCACCCAAACTTGTTAGACGATATCGAAATTGATTGAAATTGAACATTGAAACTTGAAGGTCAGTTTAACATTTGCTAGTAATGGGTTGAGTCGCAACTCTAACACCCAAACTTGTTAAAAGACTTGGTAACTTGAATATGGTCAGTTTTTAACATTTGCTAGTAAGGGGTTGAGTCACAACTCTAACACCCAAACTTGTTAAAAGACCTGGTAACTTGAATTTGAAGCTGCTTTAGAACTTGAATTGAAAAGCTGAACACTTGTACATTTGAACATTTGAAAGAGAACTTTATTCATCACAGAATTTACATCATGGGTAGAACATCTTGAGGTGTCTGGAATTCCAAGCTCGAGGCAATCTATCTCCTTCTGGTGTGACCAGTCTGTAAGAACCTTTGCCTCCTATTGATTCAACGATATATGGACCTTCCCAGTTGGGAGCAAGCTTCCCACTGCTGTGTTCTTTGGTGTTGTAGAAAACTGCTCTGAGAACTAGGCTGCCCACTGGGAACTGTCTCTTGTAGATTTTCTTATCGTAGGCTCTTTTGATTTTCTGTTGGTACTTGGCCACACGAAGTGATGCTTGATCTCGTAATTCTTCGGAGAAGTCTAGATCATTGATCCGAAGTTCTTCATTGATTCCTTCTTCAACTGCTTTGGTCTTCAAAGTACTTGATATATTTTCTGTTGGAAGTACTGCTTCCGATCCATATGTTAGACGAAAGGGTGAGAACCCTGTTGATCTTCTCGGAGTTGTGCGATACCCCCAAAGAACTTCAGGTAGGACTTGCTCCCACAATCCTTTCTTGTCGTTGAGTTTCTTCTTGAGTATACCAAGTATGGCTCTATTTGAGGCTTCAGCTTGGCCATTGCATTGAGGATATCTTGGAGTTGAATAGAATAGCTTGATACCGTTGTTGAGACAGAACTCTCGAAACTTGTCGGAGTCAAACTGAGCTCCATTGTCAGCAACAAGAATTTGAGGTGTACCAAACCTTGAGAAGATGTTGCGCCGAATGAATTTGATCACTTCGTCGTCAGTCTCTCGGAAGAGGGGCACAGCTTCAACCCATTTGGTGAAATAATCCGTGGCCAGCAGTAGATACTTCTTCTTGCTTGGAGTTGGAGGGAAGGGACCCAAGAAATCTAACCCCCATTGATGGAATGGCCAGGGACTTGATAGTTGATGAAGCTCATCTGCAGGGAGATGGATAGCTCGAGCATGTCTTTGGCATGGCTCACATCTTTGAACAACATGTTGAGCATCCTTTGCCATTGTCGGCCAGTAGTACCCTTGTAGCTTCGTCTTGGTTTCAAGAGATCTCCCTCCCGAATGATTTCCGCAAGTTCCAGAGTGGATATCAATCAGGATTGCCTGTGCTTGCTCAGGACCAAGGCATTTGAGTAACATCCCATTGTGAGATTTGAAGTACAGATCTTCTTCTTGAATAGTGTAGCAGGGAAGCTTCCTTTGAAGTCTTTGGGCTTGATTTGGATCTTCGAGCATTTTGCCATGTTTGAAGAAATCAAAGATTGATCGTCTCCAGTCTTCAGGCTCATTTGTAGTAGTAGTGAGGTTCAATGCGAGTTGATCTCCACTCCCAGATCTCTTTGTAGTAGCAAGGATCTGTTGATCGGGGATGGTCTTGGGCACTTCTTGATAATCGATTTGTATTTGCCTTCCTCCGAGTGAGTCTCCAAGAACTGAGGCGGCATTGGCTAAGGCATCTGCTTCTCGGTTCTCTGCTCTGGGGATTTGAATGAATTCAGCGCCAATAAAACGTTGTTGAAGACGTCGTACTAAGGCTAAGTAGAGTTGCATTCTTTCTTCGCGAGCTGTGTACTCTCCATTGATTTGCCTTATGATCAATTGGGAGTCGCTGTAGACGATAATTCGATCTACCCCCAGGGATTTCGCCATCTCGAGTCCAGAAATGAGTGCTTCGTATTCGGCTTCGTTGTTGGTGGCAGTGAATCCGAGGAGAGTGGCCTTCTAGAGATGATCAAGTTCGGGGGATATCAATACTATCCCAGTTCCCGAACCGATCGAACTTGAAGCTCCATCAGTATATAGCTTCCATGGAGGAGTTGCAGCAATAGCTTCGAGACTTGGATCAATTCTTGTTGCAAGATTGATTGGAGTATTGTCCTCATCTTCTAAGCGCATGTCGATATCTTCTTCCCAAATGATGGGGTCTTCAACTGGGAAGTCAGCTAGAAAATCAGCAATAGTTTGGCCTTTGATAGAAGTACGAGATTCAAACTGAATTCCCAAAGCACTCATTTCGATCACCCATTTGGTCATTCGACCAGCTCGACCAGCTTTGTCAATAATATCTTTGAGCGAGTGCTCTGAAATGACTGTGATCTGGTGGGAGACGAAGTATGGTTGGAGATGACGCGATGCAGTGAGCAAGGCCAGGATGACCTTCTCAGTTTTTGAGTAGCGAGTTTCAGCTGGAAGGAGAGTATGGCTGATGTAGTAGACTGGATGTTCGACGCCTTCTCTTCTACTGACTAAGACCGCGCTGATTGCTTGATCGGTCACGGCCAGGTAGAGCCACAAGTCTTCTTTTGGCAATGGAGCAGTCAGGATAGGAGTTTGCACCAGATATTTCTTGATGCTTTGAAATGCTTCTTCACAAGTTGGACTCCACCCTGAAGTATCCGCCTTTCGTAGTTTGTCGAAGAGGGGTTTGCATTTGTCGGAAGATTTTGAGATGAACCGATTAAGGGCAGCAAGTCTTCCAGTAAGTCGCTGTACCTCCTTTCGATTGGTAGGTGATGGCATGTCGAGGATAGCTCGAATTTGATCGGGATTGGCTTCAATACCCCTCCTAGTCACAAGATGACCCAGGAATTTGCCAGATTGAACACCGAAGGCGCACTTGGCTGGATTGAGCTTCATACGATATTTTCGAAGAACTTGAAAGGTTTCTGCCAGATCAGAAAGATGCTTGCTTCGCACGGAGCTCTTGGTGAGGAGATCATCGACGTAGACTTCGACGTTGCGACCGATCTGGTTTTCGAACATCTTGGTGACTAGCCTTTGATAGGTGGAACCAGCATTTTTGAGGCCGAATGGCATTACATTATAGCAGTAGAGACCCCTGCTAGTCACGAAGCAAGTCTTCTCTTGATCGTCGGGATGAAGTGGAATTTGATTGTATCCAGAATACCCATCCATGAAAGACAATAGCTCGTGGCCAGCAGTGGCATCGACGAGTCTATCGATCCTTGGCATGGGAAATGGGTCTTTGGGGCAAGCCTTGTTGAGGTTGGTGAAGTCGATGCAGACTCGGACTTTCCCATTCTTCTTCGGAACAGCAACAATATTAGAGATCCAAGTAGGATACTCTACTTCACGGATGAAGCCTGCTGCGAGTAGCTTAGTGATTTCTTCTTGAACAGCAACTTGTAGCTCTGGTCGGATGGTACGTGGCTTTTGCTTGACAGGCTTTACCTCTTCTTTGATTTCAAGTCGATGACAAGCGTCATCCGGATTGATACCAGGCATGTCTTCGAAACACCAAGCGAAGACATCGATATTGGATTGGAGGAAGGATACCATGTCTTGCGCTTCTGCGTCGCTAAGACTGGTACCAATGAAAGTTTGTTGAGGGAGATCTCCGCTGCCTATATTGATTGGGATGATTTCTTCTATTGAAGGTGATGTTTCCCATTCGATTGGTGGAGGTTCGGTCAGCGGAATCTCCTTTGATTGCTATTTGGAAGAGGGACCAGCTTCGTCTCGTGGCCGCTTTAGAGGAGCAATGTTGATCTTTCGATCTGTCTTTGCCGCAGCAGCCTCACAAGACCTTCCAGCTTGCTGATCACCTCGAATGCAGACAATGCCATCCCCCGTTGCAAATTTGAGTAATTGATGATAAGAAGAAGAGATGGCATTGATCTGATGGAGGAATGGTCGCCCGAGGATGGCGTTGTAGCTGGATACTCCTTCGACAATTGCGAACCTGACCGAGACTCGAGTCTCTCGGCTGAGGTCTAGAGTGAATCTCGACTCACCCACCGTGATGCTCTGTTCGCCGTTGAAACCGGTGATCACGGTAGGGACGACGTCGAGGCTTTGATATTTATGTCCCAGACGTTTGAAGCAGTCTGAGAACATAATGTCGATAGAACTCCCGGTGTCGATGAGGATCCGATTGACGGTGCTTCCATCGATGATGAGTTTCAAAACCAGGGGGTCCCGATGTGGAGTATGAACTCCTTGAAGATCAGTGTCGTTGAAAACGATGGATGGCCAAGCAAGACCTTCGATGGGCTTCTCGATCCAGGTATCTTCTTTATTTGCAGTAGATCGAACATGGAAGATGCGCCGAATTTGCCGATCGACTTCTTTCCCGGTCACTACTTGGTTGTGCAATGATCCATGAATACCAAAGACATTGGCATTCACAGAGATAGGTTGCCGGTCAGAGGAGATTTGATGTACCCAACACACTTCTTTCCCCTTTGCAGAGGCTCGGCGTTGATCGTGTCCGCCTTTGACGAACTCTTGAAGATGGCCTTCTCGCAATAGGTCTTCAAGATGGAACTTCAGCCGAAAACACCGATCGGTGGAGTGGCCGTGACTTCGGTGGAAGTCGCAATACACTATTTTATCAGCTGTAAATTTCGAGTTCGGCTGAAGAGGATTGGGCCTCCGAACGAACTCTTCATGTTGAATGCGGTCGAGTATCTGTTCGATCGGCATATTCCACTCGGTGAAAGTGGTCTTCGTTGGAGATCGACGCCCATCATTTTTTGATCGTTTGTTGGCTGAAGGAGTTGCTGCCTCAGCGTTATGAGCCTTGGCGGCATACTTGGGAGCTTCTCTCTCCGCAGGCCTTCGTTTTGTTTCTCGCCCTTTACGAGCGACTTGATCGTCTTCGACCTCGATCTCTCTCTGGATTCGATCGAACATAGCACCCAGAGAAGGAGGGGGATTGCGGATGAAGTCGTTGTAGATGTGCAGATCGAAACGGAGAGCGTTCTGGAAAGCCAACATAATAGCTTCATCATCCAGATGTCTTCCAGAGAGGGCAGCATGCTCGTTGCGAAACCTCCTAGTGAAACTTCGGAGAGTCTCGTCAGTACCCATCCTTAGCCGATATAGAGAGTCGAGCTTCTTCTCGGGCTTTAGATTGAGCTGATAATGCTGCACGAAGAGTTTAGCTAAAACATCGAACTGGGTAATGGACCCAGCTCGGAGATTGTGATACCAGTCGAGCGACGGCTCATCGAGACTTCCTGCGAAGGTGCGGCAGAGCACATTGTTTTCTTCTTCATGCGGCGTTAAAGCTTGCTTGAATGCGAGAATGTGGAGAGTAGGATCTCCTCGGACGCAGTTGAATTTGGGGAGGACAGGAGTTCTCCATCCCCTTGGAAATGTTGTCTCAAAGAGACTTCGATGTAGAGGCCCGGCAGAAGAATAGCCCTCCCTGCGACCATGTCCTCGACCTAGAGGTGGGTCAAGAGGCAAGATCGCAAGGTCTTGCTCAGGCATTGAAGTATTTGCCGGTTGAAGTCGATGTCGGAGGTCCGATCCAAGCCCACGCTGAAGAGGGATGGAAGGGGAAACTCGACTTTTTGAAGGAGCGCCTTTCATCTGATGCCTCCTTGGTATGTTGAGCTTAGAAGGTATTCTCTTGTCGCAGTTGCGGCCAGAAGAAGATTGGGATGACTCATCTTCGAGGCGATCCCAAATACTCTGCTTCCAGGGGGCATCAGAGGGGGTTGGGTCGCGTCGTATTCTTTCGAGGGCAGCAGTGCCTATTGATCTCCGTTGCTCGGAGTGAATTGAATGTCGTGGAAGATCGACCCTCTCGCTTGCAGAGGGAATAGGTAGAGCGATCCCAGCCTCGGAAGCTGCTTTCTTCAGAGCATCCCTCTCAGCAGTGAGGGTGGCGTTTTGCTTCGCCAATTGGAGCAATTGGAAGTCGACTGCAGAAATTTGGTAGGTCGACGGAGGGTCTTCAGCAGGAGCGGGTGTTGTTTGCCCAATTGATTATCGCGCGGGGTGGGCGATAGGTCGATCGACAGATCTCCCACTCCCTGAGCGAACCCCCATCTCAGGAACAGCAAGGGGCTGTCCGAAGTTGAGCCTTTGACTCATTGAACGAGTCTCAGGACGAACTTGTTGTTGAGTGTTACTTCCTTCTGGTTGACCTTGATGTTTCGTCCTCGCCATTCAGAGAGCGAAAGGTGCAACGAGATTGTCGTTCAGTTGTCTGATCAACCGAGAGGGCGAGGAAGTTTGACTATCAAGATCGGTTGTAGGTTCAACCGATCAAGTAGTAGCGGAGAGTTGGTCTTTTTGATCGGATCCCACAGACGGCGCCAAACTGTGGGGGAAAATCTTCGTGCCGACCCGAAGATTCTCGCAACACCAGTCAATTGAAGTTGAAGTTGACGTCGGAGATCGTTGGTCGACACTACAAAAAAAACAGTTATTACCGACGGACAATATCCGTCGGTAATATTAAAATTCCGTCGGTAATATTCTATAGCGACGGAAGATATTTCCGTCGCTGGCTGTCGGGAAAGAAGGCGTCGGGGAAAACAATACGACGGACCAAATATTACCGTCGGTAATAATAATTAATACCGACGGTATTATTAACGCCGTCGGTAATATTTAATCAATTTAAAACTAATATAATATAGTATTGCCGACGAAATATAATACTCCGTCGGTAATATATAACCATTTTACCGACGGGTATAGTTTATACTGTCGGTAAGACTATATATATTACCGACACATATATATATTATCCGTCGGTAATAATATATATATTACCGACCAAATTTATATAACCGTCGGTAATACTATATATATTACCGACGCATATATATATTACCCGTCGGTAATAATATATATATTACCGACGGATATTATATGCCGTCGGCAAAGTATTAATAATTTAAAAAAAAATAAAAATATTATTACCGACGGAATAATTAATTTCCATCGGTAATAAGTATATTTTTTTTTTTAATAAATTTACCTAAATATTGTTATTTAATTCCTGTGATTCAATACCACAATATATTACCATAATTTATCAAATATTACCACAATTTATAAAATATTACCTAAATTGATAAAAAATTACAGCAAATTATCAAATATTACCACAGTTCCCGGCCGACAATTATAGACAAGAATAAAAAATAACCATATATTACAAAATAATATTTACACAATCCAGAACTGAGAGATGATACATGTCCTATCTCAACCACCCCCGCCCGCCACCAACGCCGGTGCTCTCATCGATCCCCTGACGCCGCCCTATCTCAACCACGCCCGCCCACCACCAACGCTGGTGCTCTCATCGATCCCCTGACGCCGCCCTGCTCCTGCAATTAACATGTATTTGTTAAAAAAATGGTTTATATCTATAACTGAGTCTAAGCGTTAAAAAATGATAAGTTAGCGTGTTTCGGTTTTGAAATAGGTTTGGATTCGATCCGATCGTAGAATTATCGGCATCCGATAATTCGAACTTGGAATTATTCCGTATTTCGGACTTGCGAGCGGGTTCTAATTGGATATTTGACCAATTTACGCTCCGATTCACCGATTTAGAGTCTAAGTGTTGAAAAATCATAACTTAGCGTGTTTCGGATAAGAAATAGCTAGGTTTGGATTCGATCGGATCATCATCGGATCGGCATTCGATAATTCGAACTTGGAATTATTCCGAATTTCGGACTTGCGAGAGGGTTCTAATTGGATATTTGACCAATTTATGCTCCGATTCACCGATTTAGAGTCTAAGTGTTGAAAAATCATAACTTAGCGTGTTTCGGATATGAAATAGCTAGGTTTGGATTCGATCGGATCGTCATCGGATCGGAATTCGATAATTCGAACTTGGAATTATTCCGAATTTCGGACTTGCGAGCGGGTTCTAATTGGATATTTGACCAATTTACGCTCCGATTCACCGATTTAGAGTCTAAGTGTTGGAAAATCATAAGTTAGCGTGTTTCGGATATGAAATAGGTTTGGATTCGATCCGATCGTCATCGGATCGGCATCCGGTAATTCGAAGTTGGAATTATTCCGTATTTCGGACTTGCGAGCGGATTCTAATTGGATATTTGACCAATTTACGCTCCGATTCACCGATTTAGAGTCTAAGTGTTGGAAAATCATAAGTTAGCGTGTTTCGGATATAAAATAGGTTTGGATTCGATCGGATCGTCATCGGCTCGGCATCCGATAATTCGAACTTGAAATTATTCCGTATTTCGGACTTGTGAGCGGGTTCTAATTGGATATTTGACCAATTTACGCTCCGATTCACCGATTTAGAGTCTAAGTGTTGAAAAATCATAACTTAGCGTGTTTCGGATATGAAATAGGTTTGGATTCGATCCGATCGTCATCGGATCGGCATTCGATAATTCGAACTTGGAATTATTCCGAATTTCGGACTTGCGAGCGGGTTCTAATTGGATATTTGACTAATTTACGCTCCGATTCACCGATTTAGAGTCTAAGTGTTGGAAAATCATAAGTTAGCGTGTTTCGGATATGAAATAGGTTTGGATTCGATCCGATCGTCATCGGATCGGCATCCGATAATTCGAACTTGGAATTATTCCGTATTTCGGACTTGCGAGCGGGTTCTAATTGGATATTTGACCAATTTACGCTCCGATTCACCGATTTAGAGTCTAAGTGTTGGAAAATCATAAGTTAGCGTGTTTCGGATATGAAATAGGTTTGGATTCGATCCGATCGTCATCGGCTCGGCATCCGATAATTCAAACTTGGAATTATTCCGTATTTCGGACTTGCGAGCGGGTTCTAATTGGATATTTGACCAATTTACGCTCCGATTCACCGATTTAGAGTCTAAGTGTTGGAAAATCATAAGTTAGCGTGTTTCGGATATGAAATAGGTTTGGATTCGATCCGATCGTCATCGGATCGGCATCCGATAATTCGAAGTTGGATTTATTCTGTATTTCGGACTTGCGAGCGGGTTCTAATTAGATATTTGACCAATTTACGCTCCGATTCACCGATTTAGAGTCTAAGTGTTGGAAAATCATAAGTTAGCGTGTTTCGGATATGAAATAGGTTTGGATTCGATCCGATCGTCATCGGATCGGCATCCGGTAATTCGAAGTTGGAATTATTCCGTATTTCGGACTTGCGAGCGGGTTCTAATTGGATATTTGACCAATTTACGCTCCGATTCACCGATTTAGAGTCTAAGTGTTGGAAAATCATAAGTTAGCGTGTTTCGGATATGAAATCGGTTTGGATTCGATCCGATCGTCATCGGATCGGCATCCGGTAATTCGAAGTTGGAATTATTCCGTATTTCGGACTTGCGAGCGGGTTCTAATTGGATATTTGACCAATTTACGCTCCGATTCACCGATTTACAGTCTAAGTGTTGGAAAATCATAAGTTAGCGTGTTTCGGATATAAAATAGGTTTGGATTCGATCGGATCGTCATCGGCTCGGCATCCGATAATTCGAACTTGGAATTATTCCGTATTTCGGACTTGCGAGCGGGTTCTAATTGGATATTTGACCAATTTACGCTCCGATTCACCGATTTAGAGTCTAAGTGTTGAAAAATCATAACTTAGCGTGTTTCGGATATGAAATAGCTAGGTTTGGATTCGATCCGATCGTCATCGGATCGGCATTCGATAATTCGAACTTGGAATTATTCCGAATTTCGGACTTGCGAGCGGGTTCTAATTGGATATTTGACCAATTTACGCTCCGATTCACCGATTTAGAGTCTAAGTGTTGGAAAATCATTAGTTAGCGTGTTTCGGATATGAAATAGGTTTGGATTCGATCCGATCGTCATCGGATCGGCATCCGATAATTCGAACTTGGAATTATTCCGTATTTCGGACTTGCGAGCGGGTTCTAATTGGATATTTGACCAATTTACGCTCCGATTCACCGATTTAGAGTATAAGTGTTGGAAAATCATAAGTTAGCGTGTTTCGGATATGAAATAGGTTTGGATTCGATCCGATCGTCATCGGCTCGGCATCCGATAATTCGAACTTGGAATTATTCCGTATTTTGGACTTGCGAGCGGGTTCTAATTGGATATTTGACCAATTTACGCTCCGATTCACCGATTTAGAGTCTAAGTGTTGGAAAATCATAAGTTAGCGTGTTTCGGATATGAAATAGGTTTGGATTCGATCCGATCGTCATCGGATCGGCATCCGATAATTCGAAGTTGGATTTATTTCATATTTCGGACTTGCGAGCGGGTTCTAATTGGATATTTGACCAATTTACGCTCCGATTCACCGATTTAGAGTCTAAGTGTTAGAAAATCATAAGTTAGCGTGTTTCGGATATGAAATAGGTTTGGATTCGATCCGATCGTCATCGGATCGGCATCCGGTAATTCAAAGTTGGAATTATTCCGTATTTCGGACTTGCGAGCGGGTTCTAATTGGATATTTGACCAATTTACGCTCCGATTCACCGATTTAGAGTCTAAGTGTTGGAAAATCATAAGTTAGCGTGTTTCGGATATGAAATAGGTTTGGATTCGATCCGATCGTCATCGGATCGGCATCCGGTAATTCGAAGTTGGAATTATTCCGTATTTCGGACTTGCGAGCGGGTTCTAATTGGATATTTGACCAATTTACGCTCCGATTCACCGATTTAGAGTCTAAGTGTTGGAAAATCATAAGTTAGCGTGTTTCGGATATAAAATAGGTTTGGATTCGATCGGATCGTCATCGGCTCGGCATCCGATAATTCGAACTATGAATTATTCCGTATTTCGGACTTGCGAGCGGATTCTAATTGGATATTTGACCAATTTACGCTCCGATTCACCGATTTAGAGTCTAAGTGTTGAAAAATCATAACTTAGCGTGTTTCGGATATGAAATAGCTAGGTTTTGATTCGATCGGATCGTCATCGGATCGGCATTCGATAATTCGAACTTGGAATTATTCCGAATTTCGGACTTGCGAGCGGGTTCTAATTGGATATTTGACCAATTTACGCTCCGATTCACCGATTTAGAGTCTAAGTGTTGGAAAATCATAAGTTAGCGTGTTTCGGATATGAAATAGGTTTGGATTCGATCCGATCGTCATCGGATCGGCATCCGATAATTCGAACTTGGAACTATTCCGTATTTCGGACTTGCGAGCGGGTTCTAATTGGATATTTGACCAATTTACGCTCCGATTCACCGATTTAGAGTCTAAGTGTTGGAAAATCATAAGTTAGCGTGTTTCGGATATGAAATAGGTTTGGATTCGATCCGATCGTCATCGGCTCGGCATCCGATAATTCGAACTTGGAATTATTCCGTATTTCGGACTTGTGAGCGGGTTCTAATTGGATATTTGACCAATTTACGCTCCGATTCACCGATTTAGAGTCTAAGTGTTGGAAAATCATAAGTTAGCGTGTTTCGGATATGAAATAGGTTTGGATTCGATCCGATCGTCATCGGATCGGCATCCGATAATTCGAAGTTGGATTTATTCCGTATTTCGAACTTGCGAGCGGGTTCTAATTGGATATTTGACCAATTTACGCTCCGATTCACCGATTTAGAGTCTAAGTGTTGGAAAATCATAAGTTAGCGTGTTTCGGATATGAAATAGGTTTGGATTCGATCCGATCATCATCGGATCGGCATCCGGTAATTCGAAGTTGGAATTATTCCGTATTTCGGACTTGCGAGCGGGTTCTAATTGGATATTTGACCAATTTACGCTCCGATTCACCGATTTAGAGTCTAAGTGTTGGAAAATCATAAGTTAGCGTGTTTCGGATATGAAATAGGTTTGGATTCGATCCGATCGTCATCGGATCGGCATCCGGTAATTCGAAGTTGGAATTATTCCGTATTTAAAAGAAAAACAGAGGCTACATCATTACCATGAGAGAGAGAGAGACCATTTACGATTCGATTTACTGATTTATAGTCTAAGTGTTGGAAAATCATAAGTGTGATAATATGATCTAAACTCAAATTAGTAAGATTCATATTTTTTGCTAATATTATAAAGATTAGTAAGTACCTGATCATGAGGATGAGCCACCGCTAGACCGGCTTATGAATTCATTAAATTTACGCTCCAGTTCCCTGCGAGCTTCTCTTTCCTCATCGAGGGCCTTCTTCTCCGCCTCAACCCTCTGCTCGAGGGCTTGCCCCTGCTCTCGCTCCGCCTCCATCCTCTGCTCGAGGGCCTGCCTCTGCTCTCGCTCCGCGTCTAGCACAGACTGCAGCTGAGTGATAGCACCGGTCTGGGTGTCCCGTGCCCTCGAGCGCATACCCTCTCGTCCAAAGTAGGAGGAGGGCGTGACTCCAAGGCCCGTACAGAGGACACGGCCGTGCGTGGTAGGTCTCAGCACAGTATCCATCGCTGAGTCGACAGATACTGAGCTGGAGGAGGAGCCGGCCTCGCCCGACGGGGTCACCAGAAGTCGCATCCTCTCCTATATAAAAACAACCAATGATATTCAATGATATTTTATGGCATATGTATAAGAATATATTAACAGTAATTTAATTACTTACCACTTGCGAGGCAACCCTGTCGTCCAGAAATGCCCCATCGATACGCCGCCTCCTAGAGGCCTCAAAAAGGTCAATCCTATTAGGCTCGTGGCCCAAGGACTGTGTCTGTTGGACATATAAAATAAATAGACGAGTTAATATAACATGTATAGAGCTTTAAATAATAACAATGTTTGTATCATTTACCAGCTGCTGGGCAAGCTGGGGCATGGAGGTCCTCCCCTTCACTGGAGCAGGTGTCGTCGAGGCACTTCTATTCTGCTTGCCTATAGCAGATTTCCTCTGTGTGAATCAATTAAATTTTGAAACATCAATACAAATTTTTAGTATAACATTAAAACAAGTACGAATCAACAAAATTATAATTATACCTGAAAGCTAGGGGTGGCCCAGTGAGCGACCAAAAACTGTAGAATGTGCAGCGGTGGCGCGTCTCTCGTCCCGGCCGCAGCCTGTACCTCCTTAGCCGGCTGGCCGACCAAGTAACCGTAGAGCTGGTAGAGCTCGTGACGGTAATCCCTGTACCGCTCACCCATCGTCTTCAACAAGTCCTCCCGATGGGTGTCGGTTTCCATGTTCTCCCATTTAAATTTCGTCTGTAAAATCAATTTAGAAACAAGTCATTTTATCAAATCAAATTATAAAGAAGTACGATATTATTCTAAAATGCTTTAATGAAACTAACGTACCAAAAACTGCTGATACATCCTCTCCTTATAGGATGCATCAATGTTCTTCCACCCCCTTAACCCCACAATCGGGGCATTCCTCTCCTCCCGTACTATCATGCCGACCCACGTGGCGGCGTCAGAAGCGTGCTCGCCCACAAAGGTCTTGCCGCTCCACTGTAGGGACAGCGGCTCGCGTAAGGCCGACAAGCGCCGGGCCGTCGTCACCCGGTCACCTACGTACCTGGTTGACCCTGCAAATAAAATATACATCAGTACTGAAGAAGTATTTACAACATGTATAAAACTTTAGATCTAAACATTACCTGTGGGCGTAGACGCTGCAGCCGAGTGCTGAGCACTGCTCGAAGCTCCGGAGGCTGCGACCACAGCAGGAGCTGGTGTGGAGAGAGGAACAGCACTACCAGATCCGGACGGCTCAGCCTCGGACCCTGGGGTGGCAGCCGGAGCGCTCTGAGCTACCCCACCCCTGCCTCTGCCTCTGCCTCTACGAACATATGACCGTGATGCCATCTGAAACAATTTAATTTACATATGAAACAGTAAGATTTAAGATTTACATATGAAACAATATGAAACAGTTTGATTTACATATGAAACAGTATGATTTACATATGAAACAATATAAAACAATATGAACCCGCTCGCAATATGAAACAATATGAAACAGTTAGACTCTAAATCGGTTAATCGGATCGTAAAGTGGTCAAATATCCAATTAGAACCCGCTCGCAAGTCCGAAATACGGAATAATTCCAACTTCGAATTACCGGATGCCGATCCGATGACGATTGGATCGAATCCAAACCTATTTCATATCCGAAACACGCTAACTTATGATTTTCCAACACTTAGACTCTAAATTGGTGAATCGGAGCGTAAATTGGTCAAATATCGAATTAGAACCCGCTCGCAAGTCCGAAATACGGAATAAATCCAAGTTCGAATTATCGGATGCCGATCCGATGACGATCGGATCGAATCCAAACCTATTTTATATCCGAAACACGCTAACTTATGATTTTCCAACACTTAGACTCTAAATCGATGAATCGGAGCGTAAATTGGTCAAATATCCAATAAGAACCCGCTCGCAAGTCCGAAATACGGAATAATTCCAAGTTCGAATTACCGGATGCCGATCCGATGACGATCGGATCGAATCCAAACCTATTTCATATCCGAAACACGCTAACTTATGATTTTCCAACACTTAGACTCTAAATCGGTGAATCAGAGCGTAAATTGGTCAAATATCCAATTAGAACCCGCTCGCAAGTCCGAAATACGGAATAATTCCAACTTCGAATTACCGGATGCCGATCCGATGACGATCGGATCGAATCCAAACCTATTTCATATCCGAAACACGCTAACTTATGATTTTTCAACACTTAGACTCTAAATCGGTGAATCGGAGCGTAAATTGGTCAAATATCCAATTAGAACCCGCTCGCAAGTCCGAAATACGTAATAAATCCAACTTCGAATTATCGGATGCCGATCCGATGACGATCGGATCGAATCCAAACCTATTTCATATCCGAAACACGCTAACTTATGATTTTCCAACACTTAGACTCTAAATCGGTGAATCGGAGCGTAAATTGGTCAAATATCCAATTAGAACCCGCTCGCAAGTCCGAAATACGGAATAATTCCAAGTTCGAATTACCGGATGCCGATCCGATGACGATCGGATCGAATCCAAACCTATTTCATATTCGAAACACGCTAACTTATGATTTTCCAACACTTAGACTATAAATCGGTGAATCGGAGCGTAAATTGGTCAAATATCCAATTAGAACCCGCTCGCAAGTCCGAAATACGGAATAAATCCAACTTCGAATTATCGGATGCCGATCCGATGACGATCCGATCGAATCGAAACCTATTTCATATCCGAAACACGCTAACTTATGATTTTCCAACTCTTAGACTCTAAATCGGTGAATCGGTCGGATCGTAAATCGGTGAAACGGTATGATTTACATATGAAACGGTATGATTTACATATGAATCGGTGAAACGGCATGATTTACATATGAAACAATATGATATACATATGAAACAATTTGATTTATATATGAAACAATTTGATTTAAATATGAAATAATTTGATTTACATACGGTCTAGTCATTTTCTATCTCATCTCTGTCACTCTCATCGCTTCCCTCTTCTATTATTTGATCTGCATTCGCTGTCCAGTTTATATTGTCGACACCTTCATTTTCGTCGTGCACTGCGTCGACAATGATTATCTCATCATTCTGGTATGCATCCAAATCATCATCGACGACCCCCGCATCCTTGTCTCCCATGTCGTAAAAATCTCTGGGTGGTGACCTGACTACAATTTGCCAACCTGGAGAGGTATTATCCGGTGCATAAAATATCTGTTGCGCTTGAGAGGCAAGAATGAATGGATCTTCATATTGGGTATTCAATCTCTTGGCAGTGTTGATGCTGATAAAACCGTATTTGTCGACATTATAACCAGTCCCGTGATTATTAACATCATACCAATCGCATTTGAATAATACGATCCGATTTTGGCCAAGGAATTTAATCTCGAGAATCTCGTTGAGGACGCCGTAGAAGTCGATATTTTCTAATTCTTCTTGCTCACCGTTGACGACAACCCCACTATTTTGGGTTCTTCGTGATTTTTCACTATCTTTCGTCCGAAATCTATAACCGTTCACGATATAACCATCGTACGATATTGCGTCTTGCAAAGGACTACAAGATAAGCGCCAGAGATCCTCATTCATCAGCGGATCGTGGTTGTCGTGCAGCTCCTGTGCCTATAATAACCACACGACATTCATGATATGAACACATAATTATTGTTCGGTAATGGATGTCAATGAAATTCAGTAATGATGTGAATACTTACGTGTTTCTCGAACCACGATGGGAATTCATGATCATGAATTTGGGGAGCATTTCGAGTACCCCGATTATTAATGATGGCTTTATGCTTCCTGTTTTACCGGTTATGAATTAGATTATAATTAGCACATATACTTAATGAATGGACTGAAAGAATGAGTAAATGATCGTAAAATGCTTACTCAATGAATGGCCACACTTCATCACATTGGCGCAACACATACATATGTGCCTGTTGAATCTCATCTACAGACAATCGACGGGTTTTGCCTCCTCCTACAGGTCTACCCATTTCGGCAAATATAGACAGACCCCCATCGAAGTCTATTGGACCACCGTCATAGTTCCGCTCAAGTTGATTGAATCGCGTGTCTATACCATGTAGGTATCTTGAGCAGAATGTTAGACATTCTTCTGCTAGGTATCCTTCAGCAATTGATCCCTCCGGACGACTTTTATTACGAATATATGATTTCAATATTCGCAAGTACCTAATTTGAGAAAAAAATATTTGGATGAATATATCAAGAACGATCAAATACATTATGCGAATGAGACGAGACGATTACCTCTCGATAAAATACATCCACCGGTAATGAACTGGGCCGCCGAGTTTGGCCTCATTTGCCAAGTGAACGGTCAAATGCACCATGACATCAAAGAAGGAAGGTGGAAATATCATCTCTAACTTGCACAATGTGAGCGCAATATCCCTCTCCATCTGTTCAAGTTGGTCCACTCTAAGTACCTTCGAGCACAACTGTCTAAAAAAAGTGCTGAGCTCAATTAACGGACCGGACACCTCTTCGGTTAAATTCCCACGTATAGCAAGAGATAACAATCGCTGCATAAGAACATGACAATCGTGGCTCTTTAATCCAGACAACTTCCGGCCGTTCTCTTGCACGCATCGTGCGATATTCGAAGAATAACCGTCTGGCATTTTCACAGACCGTAGGAATGCACATAAGGCTGCCTTTTGCTGTGAGCTCATGGTGTAGCATGCAACTGGCAACACATACTTATCCCCAATCTCTTGGGAATGAAGTGATTTTCGGATGCCCAACTCCTTAAGATCGAGACGAGATTTAAGATTATCCTTCGTCTTACCGTCGAGATTCAGCAGTGTTCCTATAATGTTGTCACACACATTTTTCTCGATATGCATGACATCCAAGTTATGCCGCAAGAGTAGGCTGCTCCAGTACGGTAGTTTAAAGAAAATACTCTTCTTCTTCCAGTTATGCTCACGCGTAGAATCTTCATGCGTTCTCTTCTTTTTACCTTTTCCAAGTGCCACGGCATCAAGCTGATCCAATTCGCACAAGACTTCTACCCCCGAAAGCTGCTCCGGGGCCTTTGCAAGTTCCTTCTTGCCGTTGAAAGCTCTTTTGTTCTGCCTCCACTTATGGCCGTCAACAAGGAATCTTCGATGGCCCATATAACAGAACTTGCCTCCGTTCTTCAATCGTAATGAATCTGTCTCCTTATTGCATGTAGGGCACACCAATTTTCCTTTAGTACTCCACCCGGATAAGTTGGCATATGCAGGAAAATCGTTGATGGTCCATAGAAGTGCCGCATGCATCCGAAAATTCTGGCGCAACGAGGCATCATACGTATCGGCCCCAACTTCCCATAACTCGTTCAACTCCTCAATCAACGGCTGCAAGTAAACGTCAATATCATTACCAGGCGACCTGGGTCCGGGAATGAGCAAGGAGAGCATTGTGTATGGCTTTTTTAAGCACATCCAGGGAGGCAAATTGTATGGAACTAGGACAACTGGCCAAATGCTGTACGACATACTCATATTCCCAAAGGGATTGAAGCCATCGCTAGCAAGCCCTAACCTGACGTTGCGAACTTCACATGCGAATTCAGGATATGTATGATCAAAATCTTTCCACGTCAGAGAGTCGGCCGGATGTCTCATAATCCCGTCATCTGTACGTTCTCGTGCATGCCACCTCATGTGCTCAGCAGTCTTCGATGACATAAACAACCTCTGAAGCCTGTCCCTGAGCGGGAAGTATAGGAGAACCTTTGCAGATACATTTTTCTTCCTTCGACTGGTACTAGACTCGGCATCCGTCTCTTTATATCTCGTTGCTCCGCATATGTGGCATGACCGCGCATGTTCGTACTCTTTCCGGTACAACATACAATCGTTCACGCATGCATTAATTTTCTCATAACCCAGACCGAGATATTTAATTGTCTTCTTCGCCTCGTAGAATGATTTCGGTACTGTCTCACCCATAGGAAAAGCCTCTTTCAGCAACTCTACCAACATATTAAATGACTTATTACTCCAACCATTGAGGCACTTCAAATGAAGAAGCTTTACAGTGAAAGAGAGTTTTGAAAACTTCTCACACCCCGGGTATAGAGGTTGTTCGGCATCTTTAAGCAATCTGTAGAACTTGTCCGCTTCGATATTGGGCTGATCACCTGACGGTGTTTCCGTGCCTATTCCACCTTGCAAATCATGTATCATACCCTGCATGTCATCGTCATCGTCTGTATTAATATTATCATCAGCGATCACTGTGTTTGAAGTTTCACCGTGAGCTGCCATGGGGACTGCATCTAGCTCCTCACCGTGCGAGAACCAACGGGTATAGGTAATGTCAATGCCACGCATTACCAGATCAACCTCACATTCCTCTCGAACCTTCCTAATCACCCTTCCGCAGTCTATACAGGGACACACAATTTTTCCATCAAGCGGTGCAAGACGCTCAAATGCAAAATCCAGAAATTTCCTGACTCCTTCTCTGTACTCTTGGCTCATGCGATTCGAATTACGCATCCAACTCTTATCGATCGAAGACATCTTCGTCTATCTGGCTATACAACACCTGACATATAATTTCAAACAATGTTATAAGAATGTTGAGGTGGATGTGCGACAAAACTAGGAGGGATAGCGTGTCGAATGAGTATATTAGAGGAATTGTCGGAGTTGCACGAATTGAGAACATGATGATGGAGAACATATTAAGATTGGAAATGCATGTACAATAGAGAGTAGAGGTTACCCTAATAAAGACAAGGTCTAGGTTTATGTTGGAGGGTCAAGAAAGAGGAAGGGGAGACTTAACATTGAGGAACGGTGTTAAAAAAAAGATGTAAAGGCTTACATTGACAACAAAGATATCCAATAATAGGAATGACATGCAAAGAAGGTTTCATAAAGCCAACTCCATGTAAGTGGGACAAGACTTGACGGTATGTCTATAACTTAGACTTAAGGATGAACACCGGTTTCTAGGACGAGTTTCACAACTTGAATTCGGGAATGGGACCAAAAATTGATTTTGTTGGTTACCATGGCGGGAGCAAAGATTGCAGGATGTGTTTTAATCAGTAGGTATTTGGAATTTTAAGATCTTCATCTCAGTTAAATTGGACAATTGGACTCTTCATAGTTTCTGTTTTTTTTTTTGTGTTGGTGTTTGTGTTTATGTGTATGTGTGTGTAATAAAGTGTATGATGTACATGATACTTCTGATCGTCCATGGGTCACCCATATTAGATTGCATTTTTTTCCAGGCCTAAAAGCAGGCTTGAGCTCGGTCAAGAGCTTGAATTCATAGAGTCTATGCCTGGCTATTTTCAATTTTGGTGGTCTGGCCTGGCAGGCTGAGCCGACCAAACTCCACTAATAGCTTAAAACTACTTGCAAATGAATGGTTATAGCATGATCCATGATGCTGTAGATAGGTCACTAACATCTGAAAATATGTGGCTTTAACTATTGCTGAAAATGTCTATACTTGTAGATTCTTGATCTTGCATGGAACAAAACAGACATTGAGCGGAAAGTGCATGGAACAATAGAAAAATTTGCAGAAAGAGGACTTCGATCACTTGCTGTTGCCTACCAGGTAGATTTGCACATCATTTTTATTTCTTAAAATTAGGAGCTCACCGGGGGGAGGAGGAGGAGGAGGAGCTCGCCGGCGCGCACGAGAGGAGCTCACCGGAGTCCACAGGAGGAGGAGGAGGCGGAGCTCGTCGGCGCGCACGAGAGGGGAGGGGTGGCCGGCCGACCGGAGGGGGGGAGGGAGGCCGGGGAGGGGGGGAGGGTGGCCGGGGAGGGAGGGGAGGCCGGGGAGGGGGGGAGGGTGGCCGGGGAGGGGGGGAGATTGAGAGAGAGAGAGAGAGAGAGAGAGAGAGAGGGGCGGCCGGGAGAGATCGAAATAGAAGAGATCAAAGGGGATCTCGACTGTTTTATTTCTTAACAGGGTTTTTACCGACGGACAGTTCGTCTGCCGTCGGTAAAACTAATATTTTTACCGACGGTAAATAACTATCCGTCGGTAAAACTCCACGACGAAACCACAAGTTCAATTTTTTCCAGAGGCTCGGTTTGGCACCCTGAGTTCTGTCGGGACATTTTACCGACGGAAACTTAATTACCGTCGGTATAGTGCCGACGGACATATAAATTCCGTCGGTATAATTAGTTATACCGACGGAACTTTAACGTCCGTCGGTAAATAGCACGACGAAACTCAACCTTCTAATTTTTTCCAGAGGCTCGGTTTTTACACTGAGTTTCGTCGGGACAATTTTACCGACGGACATTGTATTACCGTCGGTATATTGCCGACGGACATATTATGGCTGTCGGTAAAATTGGTTATACCGACGGAAATACAATTTCCGTCGGTACAATATCACGACGATGACATTTTGCCGACGGTGTATATGTAGCCGTTGGTATAAAGTATATTACCGACGGTAAATATGTATACCGTCGGTATAAATATGCAAACAAAATTTAAAAAATTGAAGTTATAATACCGACGGATATTATTGTAACCGTCGGTAAAAAGTGTATTATTACCGACGGTGATAATAATGTCCATCGGTAAAGACCCTATTTCTTGTAGTGCGATCTGTTGATTGAAGTTGAAGCCTTTTGATATGTCAATAGAAAGAGATATGCAATCAGAGAGATGTTTGACACAAGAGATGTGATCTCGGAGTTCAGCCTAAGCCTACGTCTCCGTGCTATAGGGAGCAACCCGAATTCACTAACGCTTATGTTGGAGTGATCTCGACAGGCCGAGTATCACTGAAAACTCTGATCTCTTTGAGAGAAAAAGAAGATCAAAGAGAGGTGGAAGATGGGAAGTTAGAAATCCCAGAGCTCTGGTTTTTTAGAACTGAGAATTCGATCTGAGATTCGATCCTTTTACATTCGAAGGCTCTGCTATTTATAGGCTTCTCTGGGAGGAATTCCGAGGTAAATGGCGGTTTCTGCTGTTGTATTTGGGGATTCTTCAGGTAAAGCTGGCGGGCCCCGCTACCGTCTTCTGGGGGATTCCACAGACTCGTAGACCTATCGGACAGGGCCGATGGGTTCCGCGGTGGTCCTCGTGGGCCCACCAGGCAGGGCTGGTGGGTCCCGTGGTAGTCTTCATGGTCCCACCAGGCAGGGCCGGTGGGTCCCGTGGTAGTCTTCGTGGTCCCACCAGGCAGGGCCGGTGGGTCCCGTGGTAGTCTTCGTGGTCCCACCAGGCAGGGCTGGTGGGTCCCGCGGTAGTTGGTAAACTTCTGCCAAAATTTGCACCCACACATGCAACTGGCAATACATACTTATCCCCAATCTCTTGGGGATGAAGTGATTTTCGGATGCCCAACTCCTTAAGATCGAGACGAGATTTAAGATTATCCTTCGTCTTACCGTCGAGATTCAGCAGTGTTCCTATAATGTTGTCACACACATTTTTCTCGATATGCATGACATCCAAGTTATGCCGCAAGAGTAGGCTGCTCCAGTACGGTAGTTTAAAGAAAATACTCTTCTTCTTCCAGTTATGCTCACGCGTAGAATCTTCATGCGTTCTCTTCTTTTTACCTTTTCCAAGTGCCACGGCATCAAGCTGATCCAATTCGCACAAGACTTCTACCCCCGAAAGCTGCTCCGGGGCCTTTGCAAGTTCCTTCTTGCCGTTGAAAGCTCTTTTGTTCTGCCTCCACTTATGGCCGTCAACAAGGAATCTTCGATGGCCCATATAACAGAACTTGCCTCCGTTCTTCAACCGTAATGAATCTGTCTCCTTATTGCATGTAGGGCATGCCAATTTTCCTTTAGTACTCCACCCGGATAAGTTGGCAAATGCAGGAAAATCGTTGATGGTCCATAGAAGTGCCGCATGCATCTGAAAATTCTGGCGCAACGAGGCATCATACGTATCGGCCCCAACTTCCCATAACTCGTTCAACTCCTCAATCAACGGCTGCAAGTAAACGTCAATATCATTACCAGGCGACCTGGGTCCGGGAATGAGCAAAGAGAGCATTGTGTATGGCTTTTTTAAGCACATCCAGGGAGGCAAATTGTATGGAACTAGGACAACTGGCCAAATGCTGTACGGCACACTCATATTCCCAAAGGGATTGAAGCCATCGCTAGCAAGCCCTAACCTGATGTTGCGAACTTCACATGCGAATTCAGGATATGTATGATCAAAATATTTCCACGTCAGAGAGTCGGCCGGATGTCTCATAATCCCGTCATCTGTACGTTCTCGTGCATGCCACCTCATGTGCTCAGCAGTCTTCGATGACATAAACAACCTCTGAAGCCTGTCCCTGAGCGGGAAGTATAGGAGAACCTTTGCAGATACATTTTTCTTCCTTCGACTGGTACTAGACTCGGCATCCGTCTCTTTATATCTCGTTGCTCCACATATGTGGCATGACCGCGCATGTTCGTACTCTTTCCTGTACAACATACAATCGTTCACGCATGCATCAATTTTCTCATAACCCAGACCGAGATCTTTAATTGTCTTCTTCGCCTCGTAGAATGATTTCGGTACTGTCTCACCCATAGGAAAAGCCTCTTTCAGCAATTCTACCAACATATTAAATGACTTATTACTCCAACCATTGAGGCACTTCAAATGAAGAAGCTTTACAGTGAAAGAGAGTTTTGAAAACTTCTCACACCCCGGGTATAGAGGTTGTTCGGCATCTTTAAGCAATCTGTAGAACTTGTCCGCTTCGATATTGGGCTGATCACCTGACGGTGTTTCCGTGCCTATTCCACCTTGCAAATCATGTATCATACCCTGCATGTCATCGTCATCGTTTGTATTAATATTATCATCAGCGATCACTGTGTTTGAAGTTTCACCGTGAGCTGCCATGGGGACTGCATCTAGCTCCTCACCGTGCGAGAACCAACGGGTATAGGTAATGTCAATGCCACGCATTACCAGATCAACCTCACATTCCTCTCGAACCTTCCTAATCACCCTTCCGCAGTCTATACAGGGACACACAATTTTTCCATCAAGCGGTGCAAGACGCTCAAATGCAAAATCTAGAAATTTCCTGACTCCTTCTCTGTACTCTTGGCTCATGCGATTCGAATTATGCATCCAACTCTTATCGATCGAAGACATCTTCGTCTATCTGGCTATACAACACCTGACATATAATTTCAAACAATGTTATAAGACTCCGCACAATTTCGGTTTCGGTTCCCGATTATGGAACACCGAACCAAAGCTTCTACAGACCTTCCACATCCCTAATGGATGGGTGTATTATGATGAGTAGACTAGTCACATAGTAAACCTAGGGTTGGTGGCCAGCATTTGAACTGCTGATAGTTCGAATGCTAGGCATAGCACCAAAGTTATGCGATAGTAAGTCAACAAGTCAGGGAGCCTCATCAAGTAAACACTTGGGGTCTGACGGTTCTCTCTGTCACTCGAGTAGATTTATGGCTTTAGCATACCTCATATCACACCGAACCGACAAAAACCGACCATTTCGGTTTCGGTTTCGGTTTCGGTTTTGATTTTTTGTAAACCGAAAAAAATATAACCGACAAAACCGACACCGAAACCGACCGACAAAACCGACGCTCACCCTAGTCTAAAAACTACATTTTGCCCCCCATTCCCCCATTCAATTCAGTTTTGATAGGATATAAAAAATCAATGTTTTAATTAAAACACGAAAACTCGACTCGACTCGAAACCTTAATGAGTCGAGTAGACTCGACAACTCGGCTAAAACCCGATAAAACTCGAGTCGGATCGAAACTCAGCCGAGTCGGATCGAAACTCGAGTTTTGGATCGAGTCGGATCGAAACTCAGCCGAGTCGAGTCGACTCGGCCGAGTGTAGAGTCGACTCTGCGAGTTTTAAAACAGTGTAAAAATTACCAATTGAGGGAATTAAGCAGTTTTGATAAGATAAAAATTACTCATATGAATGAATTGGAATAACTCATATGAATCGTATGATAATAACTCATATGAATGAATCGTATGAATGGATACATTCCCATTCCCCCCACGCACCGTCGCCATCTTCGAATAAAGTATTTTCTACGGTAAAACCCAAAACATAACTGGATACATTCCCATTCTATTAGGTCAAACCAAAAATATTAGGTCAAACATAAGGAAAAGAGACACAATCAATTAGGTCAAACCCAAAACATAACTGGAATGTATCCAATTCGCGACGGTGCGTGGGGGGAATGGGAATGTATCCATGTCACTCTTCAAATCTATTAGGTCAAACCCAAAACATAAGGAAAAGAGACACAATCAAAATTCAAGCAAATTCAAGCAAAATATATCAATATGCATTCAAGGAGGAGGAGCTCACCGGGGGGAGGAGGAGGAGGAGGAGCTCGCCGGCGTGCACGAGAGGAGCTCACCGGAGTCCACAGGAGGAGGAGGAGGCGGAGCTTGCCGGCGCGCACGAGAGGGGAGGGGTGGCCGGCCGGCCGGAGGGGGGGAGGGAGGCCGGGGAGGGGGGGGGAGGCCGGGGAGGGGGGGAGGGTGGCCGGGGAGGGGGGGAGGCCGGGGAGGGGGGGAGGGTGGCCGGGGAGGGGGGGAGATTGAGAGAGAGAGAGAGAGAGAGAGAGAGAGAGAGAGGGGCGGGGAGGGGTTTAGATCGAAACACAATAGAAGGGGGGATCGCTGAATCTGTTATAAAACAGGGTTTTTACCGACGGACATTTTAACTTCCGTCGGTGATAATACTTTTTACCGACGGCATACTACTTTCCGTCGGTAAAACTCGACGACGATAATACCTTTTTACCGACGGATATTATAAGTCCGTCGGCCGAATACCGACGGTAATTAAATATCCGTCGGTATAATGTCCCGACGAAACTCAGGGTTTGGGTTCCAATTTTTTTCCAGAGGCTCGGTTTTTACCCTGAGTTTCGTCGGGACAATTTTACCGACGGATATTTAATTACCGTCGGTATCGTACCGACGGTCATAAAAGATCCGTCGGTATAATTAGTTATACCGACGGATATATAAAGTCCGTCGGTAAAAATCTCCGACGGAACTCAGGGTTCCATTTTTTCCCAAAGGCTTGGTTTTTCCCTGAGAATCGTCGTGACCTTTTACCGACGGTCTTTATGTAGCCGTCGGTATAAAGTATATTACCGACGGTACATATATGTACCGTCGGTATAAATAATTGTACCGATGAATACTATTTTACCGTCGCTAATAAATGTGCAAAAAAAATTTAAAAAATTGAAGTTATATTACCGACGGATATTATTGTCACCGTCGGTAAAAAGTGTATTATTACCGACGGTGATAAAAATGTCCGTCGGTAAAGACCCTCTTTTTTGTAGTGCCGCTCTTCGACAAATTGCAAAAGGCAGATATCTCTGGGTGGAGTCCAACTTGTGAACAAGCTTTGCAAGACGTCAAAAGTTATCTCGTACGTACTCCCATTTTAACAGCTCCGCTCCCAAAAGAAGATCTCTGGCTCTATCTTGCCGTCACCGATCAAGCAATCAGTGCGATTCTAGTCAGTAGAATAGAAGGCATCGAATATCTAGTCTACTACATCAGTCATACACTTCTCCCGGCCGAGACTTGCTACTCAAAGATTGAGAAGGTCATACTAGCCTTGCTCACCGCATCACGACGTCTTCAACCCTATTTAATCTCCCACCCGATCACAGTAATCTCAGAACACCCACTCAAAGACATCCTCGACAAGGCAGGTTGAGCAGGTCGGATGACAAAATGGGTGATCGAGATGAGTGCTCTCAGGATTCAATTTGAACCTCGCACTTCACTCAAAGGGAAGGCAGTTACTGACGTTCTAGCTGACTTCCCCGTGGAAGACCCCATAACTTGGGAGGAAGATGTCGATATGCGCCTCGAAGACGGAGATGGACCTCCACTCAATCTGGTTCTAAAGACCAATCCAAGCCTTGAGGCTCCTGCTACCTCACCGGCCCGATGGAAGCTCTATACTGACGGAGCTTCAAGCGCGATCGGTTCGGGAATTAGGATAGTCTTGGTATCCCCCGAACTTGATCATCTTCAGAAGGCTATTCTCCTTGGATTCAATGTAGCCAACAATGAAATCGAGTATGAGGCACTCATCTTCGAGTTTGCGATGGATGAATCCCTAGGGGTAGATCGACTCACCATCTACAGCAACTCCCAACTAATCATAAGACAGATCAACGGGGAGTACACAACACGAGAAGAGAGAATGCAACATTACTTAGTTCTAGTGTGACATCACCAACAACGTTTTACTAGCACCGAGTTCATCCAAGTCCCGAGAGCAGAAAATCGAGAGGTAGATGCCTTGGCTAATGCTGCCTCAGTTCTTGGAGATTCACTCGGGGAGAGGCGAATTCAAATCGACTATCAAGAATCGCCCAAAATTACCCTCGAACAGTAGATCGTCACCACTACAGAAAGATCTGGGGGTGGAGAACAGCCAGCCTCCGATCTCACCATAACAAATGAACTCGAGGATTGGAGACGGCCAATCTTTGACTTCTTCAAATATAGCAGGATGCCAGAAGATCCAATTCAAGCCAGAAGACTTCAAAAGAAGCTTCCATGCTACAGCCTCCAAGGAGCGGATCTATATTTCAAATCGCACAATGGAATGTTACTATAATGTGTTGGTCCCTTACAAGCTAAGGCAATCTTGATCAATATCCATTCCGGAGCCTGAGGAAATTATTCGGGAGGAAGATCTCTTGAAACCAAGACAAAGCTTCAAGGTTACTACTGCCCGATAATCGCAAGAGATGCTCACCAAGTGGTTCAAAAATACGAGCCTTGCAAGCGACACGCTCGAGCTATCCATCTCCCAGCAGACGAGCTCCATCAACTAACAAGTCATGGCCCTTCCATCAATGGGGGTTGGACTTCTTGGGTCCTTTCCCACCAACACCAATCAAGAAGAAGTATCTGCTGCTGGTCACAGATTACTTCACCAAGTAGGCTGAAGCAGTGCCACTCTTCCGAGAGACGGACGATGAATTCATCAAGTTCATCAGACATAATATCTTCTCAATATTTGGCACGTCATAAGTCCTAATTGCTGATAATGGAGCTCAATTCGATTCCGACAAGTTCTGAGGGTTCTGCCTAAACAATAGAATCAAACTTTTCTACTCAACACCAAGGTACCCTCAGTGCAATGGTCAAGCCGAAGCCTCTAACAGAGCTATCCTTGGTCTACTCAAGAAGAAGATCGATGACAAGAAAGGATTATGGGAGCAAGTCTAACCTGAAGTCTTGTGGGGCTATCGAACTACTCCAAGAAGATCAACTGGGTTCTCACCCTTTCGCCTAACCTATGGGTCAGAAGCAGTTCTCCCAACAAAAACCATATCAAACACTTTGAAGACCAGAGCAATCAAAGAAGGGGTTAACGATGAGCTTCGAGTCGATGACCTTGATCTCTCTGATGAGTTACGAGATCGAGTAACCATTCATGTTGCCAAATATCAACAGAGGATCAAACAAGCCTACGATCAGAAGGTCAGTAAGAGATAATTCCCAATTGGCAGCCTGGTTCTCAGAGCAGTCTTCTACAATCAAAAGAGCACAGCAACGAAAAACTAGCTCCCAATTGGGAAGGATCCTACATCATCGAATCGATAGGAGGCAAAGAATTTTATCGTCTGATTTTGCCAGAAGGAGATAGGCTACCACAAGCTTGGAATGCTAGACATCTCAAAATATTCTATCCATGATGTAAATTCCATGCTGAATAAAGATTGCTTTCAAACATCCATCTCGTCTACTCAAATTCTCAAGTAGTTTCAAGTTATCTACCTTCAAATTTCTAGGTTGTTTAACAAGTTTGGAAACTTGAGTTGCGATTCAACCCCTTACAGGTAGATGTTAAACGATTTCGGGTTGTAGAACAAAACAACCTTCAAGTTACCAGGTCAATTTAACAAGTTTGGAAGCTCGTGTTGTGACACGACCCCTTACAGGCAGATGTTAAATAACCTTCAATTAGATAATCGTTTAACAAGTTTGGGTACTCGACTTGCGACTCGACCCCTTACAGGCAGATGTTAAGCGATTTCAAATTGTGATACAACTCAATCTTCAATTACTAAGTTACTTAAAATGTTTGGGTGATCGAGTTGCGACTCAACCCCTTGGTGGCAAATGTTAAGTACGTTCGAACATTCCATTCAAAGCACAAACATTCAAAGAATTCAGCACGAGAGATTCGATTTCGATGCCAAAAAACAAGTCTTCATTTCTCAAAATTTTCAAATACAAGGAAGCTTTTACATGTGCAAGGTTTATAGATACAAAAGCAGAAGGAAAGAGATAAAGTACATCAGGGTTTGGCCACACTTGGAGTGCGTGACTTTTCTCCTTCAGATCCACCACTAGAGCCTTGCTCGCTGCAGATACTTTGGAAGACAAGACACCACTAGTGTGAGCCGTAAGAGCTTCTACCGCCTTCTCCGCTGTTGATCTGAAACTCTCGCACTCAAGGCGTGTCACCTCGAGCTCCTCGAGCTCCTTCAGAAGGGTCTCCTCCTTGGCAGCAGAAGATACATCTTTCACAGCAAGTTGGGCCTTCAGCTCCTTTATTTCTACCGCACGGTCGTGGGCCAAGGTCTCCATTTTGAAGAATCTGTTCTTCAATTCGTGGAGCTCATGACCCCGAGCCTTTTAGTTGTCGAGCCATCTCTTGCTCTCAATCTTCTCCTTGTGGAGAGCTTCCTTTTTGGCAGACAGAGCCTCCTTCCTGGCAGAAAGGGCTTTCTTCAGCTTCTCCTTCTCCTCGTTCGCGGCCTCCAATTCGGCGGTCAATCGAGAGACTTCTGCCAAAGCTCCCCGCTCACCAGCCCTCCTGAAGAGCCTACTAGCGAGTTTCAGGACCGCTGAGTTCTGCCAACAACCAAGAGAAAGTCAGAAACATCTCGGGAGATTACAACTCAAAAACTAAGTCATGCTGATGCACTTATCACAACTTCAAGCCTGTTGTAGGCCTCGTCTAGGGTAGCGTCAGAAAGATTGTAGAGCTTCCGGGTCACACCCGTTGGGTGATTGATGTCAACCTCACCCAAGTCTCTAATCATCTGAGACGAGCCGACAGGAACATCTGCCGACAATAGAAAGATTCGAGAGTTAGAATTTCAAATATCAGATGCAGTGAAGGAAAGAGAAGTTAGCAGAGACATACCTGCGGCGTTGACTCGAGATGCTTTGGCCTTGCCTTTCCCCCGATCGGAACTCTTACCCCCGGGGGTCGACCTTTCCTTCACGGAAGATGCCTCAGGTGGAGGTTGGGGTGTCCCAGCCTCCACGCGACTCCCTTCCTCCCTTTGCAAAGGGGAAGGAATGTTGCGAGGAGGAGTGATCTCCCCTTCCTCACGACGTTCGTTGGCCTGTTGAAGGGTGGCCATGGGGCAGCCGTCTCCTCCGCCATCTGGGCAGCCGAAGAACGGAGCGCAAGCGGAGGTTGCTCAACCTCCAAACCCCCGCTCGTCGAAGCGCCCTCCAAGCGAAAGACACTCGGAGGCACTTGAGTGAGGGGCGTGGGGTTGCTTGCAACCCCATTACTCCCCGAATACCTTATTCTGATGCGCGTTGGGCGCTTCAATTCTTTAAAGTGATAGGTGGGCGGAACTTCTCCTACGCCCCCATCTCCTCCATCTTCTCCTCCACCCTCGCCCTCGTCACTGCCTCCATCTTCTCTGCCTCCTTCCTCATCATCATCACCATCATCATCATCGCCATCACCATCACCACCACCTTTGTCGTCGTCATCGTCATCTTCCTCCCCCTCTTCTTCTTTCTTCTCTTCTTCTTCTTCTTCTTCTTCTTCTTCTTCCTCTTCTTCTTCTTCTTATCTTTCTTATTCTCTTCTTCTTTCTTCTTCTTTCTTCTCCTCCTCCTTGTAGACTCTTCTCTTCTTCACTTGACCCCTGCGGGTCATCACCAACTTCTCCTCCGTCGAGCCTGAGCGACGCCTCGCTCCGTATGCCTTCTTCTCAACTCTGACAACTCTGACTATCTTGCTCGATCCGGGATCTTCCTCGTAATCGGAGTACAAGACGTCGTTGTCTTCATACCTGGCCTGCAGCCTATGGAAGAGGTTGGCATTGCCATGCCGGACTGGGCAGTTCAAAAACTGCTTCCATGATCTGGTATTGTAAGTCAACTCCAGGAACAGGTTGTCGAGGGCCCCGACTCGATCAGACAACCAGGCCAAGTCCCCTCCTACAGCGTATCTCTCGATCGCATTGTGTACCTGAGAACGAAGAGTCTCAGGCACAGAAAGGGGAGTCCACGCCCCAACAACGGAGATCGGCCAATTGATGTAGAGCTTGTCGGAAGGTACGGTGTCGGTGAACGAGCGGAGCAAGGAGATGCCGTGCAGATTGAAGAAAGGGCTGTCCTTCCTCGAGACCCACTTATAGTGGTAGAAGAAGTAGCCTAACTCTATCCGGGCCACTTCGACTTCAGGGATGCTGGAGTAGCATGCCTTGAGCTCCTCCTGGAAGTCTGATTCCACCCAGCAGAATGCGTATGTGATCCTCCATGCATTCCCCGATATCTGCCCCGGACAAAGTCCCGAAGTGTTCAGCACCCGGGCAGCAAACGGCAGCAGAGGGAGGCGCAGCCCGCAGTTCAGCTGGTCGATGGTGACCACCGTCCCCAGCACCTGCTCCTTGCTGGCGACCCCCGTGAAGACGGTCCGCTTGTCAATTCTGAAGGCCGATTGAACTCCTGCGAGACCTGGTTGGTGAGTTCCTTCTGTGAAACAGGCGAGCAACTTCTGCCACTTAGCCCTTTTCACATCAGTGAGCTTGCCACCAACATTATACTCGAAGACAGGCTCCTCCGACAACGGCATCAAAGGCCCCAAGACAAAGCTGGCCTTCGGGATGTGCTCGGGCCTGGAAGGTGTAGAGGCAAACCCCACTCCCATGTGCCTCTTGCCAAGTACACCGAGGGCGCCTTTACCCTTGCCTCTGTTGATAGGCTTGGGCGACACCGGAGCTTTCTCCTTCCCCCTCTTGGACGGAACAACATTCTTGAATTTTATGCTGCTGGAGGATGCCATTTCAACCGATCGAGAGAATGCGTAGAGCAGGAGATTCGGGAGCGAAAAGTTCTGGACTTTGAAAAAATTTTGGAAGCATGAGGCCAAAATAAAATCCAGAAAGAGCTTATAAACCCCGGAGAAACTGGCGCAAAAATCGAAAGGACACGTAGCGTCACCAGGTCAAAAGCTGTGTTTTCGAATAGGACACGTGGCATCAATCCGGAGGAAGCGCTCTTCTAGGCGAACCGTCGAAACCAGACGAAGCGTCAGACCAGCTGAACCGCCGGTCCAGATAAACCGCCAGTTCAAGCGAACCGCCGGTCCAGAAGAATCACCGGTCCATGCAAACCATCGGCTCAAGCAGAGCAAAGAACCTGGAGACACAACAACTCCAGATCTCCCCAACCTCCGCCGGTTAAAATTGGCCGATCGGTCAAATATGACCAATCGGACAAAATTGACCAATCGTCATTCGAAGACTTTACCCGTTCGATAGGCAGACGATCGGATAATTTTCCAAAGGATCGAGCAGAATACAGGCTCTTTTGCCCGATCGACTCAACCTCCACCGGTTGAAATTAACCAATCGGTCAACTTTGTTCGATCGGATAGATTCAACCGATCGGGTCGATTTCTACTGGATCGGGCAAAATACAAGCTCTTTTGCCCGATCGACTCAACCTCCACCGGTTGAAATTAACCTATCGGTCAACTTTGTCCGATCGGATAGATTCAACTGATCGGGTTGATTTCTACTGGATCGGCCAAAATACATGCTCTTTTGCCCGATCACCTCAACCTCCACTGTTTGAATTTAACCGATCGATCAATTTTGACCGATCGGATAGATTCAACCAATCGGTTTGATTTCTACTGGATCGGGCAAAATACTGACTCTTTTGCCGTATCACCTCAACCTTCACCAGTTGAATTTAACCGATCGGTCAACTTGACCGATCGGATAGATTCAACCGATCGGTTCAATTTCTACTAGATCGGGTAGAAAACTTAGGTTTTTGCCAGATCGCCTCAACCTCCACCGGTTGAATTTAACCGATCGGTCAACTTGACCGATCGGATAGATTCAACCGATCGGTTCGATTTCTACTGGATCGGGTAGAAAACTTAGGTTTTTGCTCGATCGCCTTAGCCTCCACCGGTTGAAATTAACCGATCGATCAACTTTGACCGATCGGATAAATTCAACCGATCGGATCGATTTCTACTGGATCAGGCAGAACACTTAGGTTTTTGCCCGATCGCCTCAGCCTCCACCTGTTGAATTTAACCGATCGGTCAACTTTGACCGATTAGATAAATTCAATCGATCGGATCGATTTCTACTGGATCGGGCAGAACACTTAGGTTTTTGCCCGATCGCCTTAACCTCCACCGATTGAATTTAACCGATCGGTCAACTTTGACCGATCGGTTCGATTTCTACTGGATCGGGCAAAAAACTTAGGTTTTTTCCCAATCGCCTCAACCTCCACTGGTTGAATTTAATCGATCGGTCAACTTTGACCGATCGGATAAAATCAACCGATCAGGTCAATTTCTATAGGATCGGGCAAAAAATAGGCTCTTTTGCCCGATCGCCTCAACCTCCACCGATTGAATTTAACCAATCGGTCAACTTTGACCGATCGGATAAATTCAACTGATCGGTTCAATTTTTATTGGATCAGGCGAAGAACTTTGCTTTTTAACCGATCGCCTCAAACTCCACCGATTGATTTTAACCGATCAGTCAAACTTGACCGATCGGTCAAAATCAACCCATCGGTTGATTTTAACCGATCGGTTAAACTTGACCGATCGGTCAAAATCAACCGATCGGTCGAACCTGACCGATCGGTCAATTTTGACCAATCAACTATGCTCTTGACAGGGGGTTGTCCTTTTGCACTAAGATTTCCAAGCCAGCCAGGTTGACATCTAGCTAACTTGGAGGGGGTAACTATGGGTGCAAATTTTGGCAAGAAGCCTACAGACTGCGAGACCCACCAGCCCTGCCTGGTGGGCCCACGGAGACTACTGTGTGACCCACTAGCCCTGCCTGGTGGGCCCACAGAGACTACCGCGGGACCCACTAGCCCTGCCTGGTGGGCCCACAGAGACCACCGCGGGACCCATCAGCCTTACCTGGTGGGCCTACAGAGACTACTGCGGGACCCACCAGCCCTGCCTGGTGGGCCCACAGAGACTACCGTGGAACTCACCAGCCCTGCCTGGTGGGCCCACAGAGACTACCGTGGGACCCATCAGCCCTGCCTGTGGAGTCCTCCAGAGACAACGGAGGGACCCACCAGCCCTGCATATGGAATCCCCAGGGACGACGGTGGGACCCACCAGCCCTACCTAGAGAATCCCCAAATACGACAGCAGAAACCGCCATTTGCCCCGGTTTTCCTCCCAGGAAATCCTATAAATAGCAGAGTTTTCAAGTGAAAAGAGATCCCAGATCCCAGATCCAGATCCAGAACCAAAATCTAAAATCTGATTTCAGAAACCAGAGCTCTGGAATTCCAGCTTTCGATCTTCCAACTTCCCTCGATCTTCTTCTTGTCTCTGAAGAGATTGGAGATACTTCAGTGACACTCGGTCTGTCGAGGTCACAACGATCAAAGAGTTAATGAATTCGGGTTGCTCCCTATAGCACGGAGACGTAGGCTTCGGCTGAACTCCGAGACCACATCTTGCGTCAATCTTCTCTGTTTGCATATCGAAAGTGTTAACTCAAAGCGATCAAGGCATCAACCTTCGGAGCCATCTTTCAATCAACTGATCTACTATTCAACTTTAATTGACTGGTGAAGTGAAGTCTTCGGATCGGCACGAAGATTTTACCCCCACAGAGCCGGTGGGAGAGAGAGAGAGAGAGAGAGAGAGAGAGAGAGAGAGAGAGTAAAACCTGTGGGTGGGGGGCGAGAGGAGAGAGAGAGAGTGATCGTGGGCGGTTGTTGCTTGTATAATCGCGAGACAGTTTGAGTGCAGTATAACGGTTATGGATATGTTTTCTTTGTTTTGTATCTGTTCGATTAGATCGGATGTATATTTTATCTCTACGAGGGATCTGTTAGGAGGATGGGAATCAGTTTTTGATCCATTCGATTAAATCGGATGGCTAACTTATCTCTACGCAAACTTAACGATGGCAAGATTGTAAATAACCCGAACTGCCTTAACATATTATATAGATTTAAAGATTTTTTACCCCTATATATGTTTCAACTTTTTAACGTTGTTGTCTAGATCAATAATAATCATCATTGCCTCTTATTAACTCAGTTATTATCGCTTTTAACAATATTCATAAAGTTTTTAATGTGAAAAACTATCAAGTTCATTTTTCATATTGCCTGATCACCATCATTGAAAATTACAAATGATGGCTCAATTATTATCATCACATTTCATATCGGCTCAAGTATCATCATCGTATTTAGTAATATTCACAATTTTTTTAAAAAAATATCAAGTATTCTACCAAGATAGCATAAATTATTAGCTCATATATTGCCTAAGTTTTATTAATTGCTTAGATCATTGCACCAAAACTATTGAAAAATGACAGGTAATGACTCGTTTTTCAGTATGTCATTTTTCAGTCTTTCGATTTTTAATGCTCGTCCTTTTTTGCCTCTAAAAAATATGTATTGACTGTCGTTTATTAAAAGATGAACTTTACCCGTCGTTTATTTATATAGTATATTCCTCGAATTGGTGTAGTGGATTAATAACAATCATCATCAACTTTTTTTGACTTAGTTATGCCCACGTCACAAGAAAATGCTGCAATCGGTTACTTGCTATAGGGGTGGCAATCAATCAGTTTCGAGTTTGCCCTTACCTCTACCCATACCCATACCCATTCGGTTATGGTAAGGTCCATATCCGACTCATACCCATTCGGGTATGGTAGGGTCCATACCCGACCCACCTATTCGGGTAGAAGAGGGTCCATACTCGATCCATACCCAATCGGATTTTGATTTTTGGTTCAGGTTTCAGACATGAATTGGGTATAATTTTTTCTCATTTATCCATCATATATGCAATTACTCCTAGGAAAAAAAATATAAGGTATCACAACGCAATTTTAAGAAGTTTTTTCTTATGTAGCTTTTTTGGTTTCTTATTACAGTGGTTTTAGTAGAAAATGTACAAGTATGGGGTGGGATATAAGTTCAGTTAGAATTTGGGTATATGACAATAAGTTTGGTGTCGAATTGTATTATCTGGTATACACAAGTTAGAGGAGCAATCGGTTTCGGGTTTCGGGTAAGGATATTTAGGTACCCACACCGGAAAGTTATTCGAGTATAGTTTTTATACCATACCCTACCCAAACCATCTTTCGGCTACAAAATCTGTAGCCATACCTAATGTTTTGGGTTGGATTTGGGCTGAGTATTTGAATTTTTGGAGTCCATTGCCACCCCTACCTACGGATCAATTAGTCATCCAAAATTGCCACGTTTGTGGTATCTTTGATACTCAAATCACATACTTTGGGCCAATCATCATTGCATTCACACTCTCTCACATTATTTACATTTCCTCACAATATTCATGCTCACTTATATTTTTTAGTAGGGATAGGGTTACATTATAATCATTGACTATTATTGGTTCAGTTATACTTTAGTAACATGTGAAATTATTCATATCATAGATGATAGCCGACTTAGCGTTATTTATTACTTCAAAACAAAATTTTGTAAGTCTTCTTTTCCTTTTTTGTATATTGTTTTATGTAATAATTTTACATTAGATTCAACTCTTTAGTAAATCGCACGTCATGAGATTTATTGCTTTAGTAACTTTTATTGTTGATGATTATGCCCCTAAAATGCCCTATATATTATTGAGAATTGCTCTTTTTGTGTCTAGATGCTGGCACTCAATTGGATTTTATCTTGAAGTCATGAAGAACATGGTAGTACTTTATGTTTTATATATTGTTATTTCTTTATAATCAAAGAACAATTCTTTGGACAGTGCTAGGTTTCCTAAATTACAAATAAGAGATCATACCTCAAGGATTTTGTTGAACTATTGTGCAAAAATATTCATAATAGGCTCTATCAGGGGCTTGCACTGAGGGAAATTTCTTTCATCTTTATCGATAATGATGTTCAGGATCATAAATGTGTAGTTTTTATTTTAAGCGTTATTTATTTATTTTAAATTACTATGAAAACACAATATTATTTTTATTTTTATATGTTGTGAGCAGTCCTCCCATAGTGTAGTTATGGTTAACTTGGAAAAAAGAAAAGCTTATTGTTATTTTAACTGAAAGTGTAAGTTTTGCTGGTAGTGACGTTATACATGCGAATCCTGTTGTGAGTTGTTGGTATCCTGGCTTGTCATATGATTGGACAAACTTTTTTCAACTAGTAACTCACAACAAGATTAACATGTATAGCGGCACTACCAGCGAGACACTTTTAGTTAAAATGATAATCATTTTTTTTTCCCAAGTTAACCACAACTATACTATTGGAAAACTACTTACAACATATAAAATAAAAATAATATTGAGTTTTATGATAATTTAAAATAAATAAACAACTTTTAAAATAAAACCTACATAATCATGGTCCTGAACGCCACTATCAATCAAGATGAAAGAAGTTTCCCTCGGTGCATGTCCCTGATAGAGTCCATTTTGAATATTTTCGCACAATACTTAAACAAAATCCTTGAGGCAAGATGTTCCATTTGTAACTTAGAGAACCTTACACTGTACATAGAATAATTTTGTGATTTTAAAAAATATATATATTTAAACACAAAGAGCTATCATGTTCTTTATGACTTTCAAATAAAATATGAGTGGGTAGCAGCATCTAGATACCAAAATAGTAGTTCTTAACAATATATGGTGCATTGCAAAATCAACTGCAACAAAAATTACTAAAGCAAAAACTCTCATGATGATTTATTAATAAATTAAATTTACTGCAAAATTATTACATAAAACTACATACATATAAAAATTGTAAGGAAGTCTTAAAAAATCTTATTTTGGAGTAATCAATAGTGTTAAGCCTACTATCATCTATCATATGATTTCCTTCTCATGTTACTAAAGTGCACAAAGATATACTTCTTTAATAAGATGCACCGTTAAATGTACCATTATGTCAAAAAATAATAATGAGAAATACTTCTTAAGCAAACATAATGTGATTACACATCCTTTTGAATTTGATGTAGGTTCAGTACATCAATCACTTTGCTACAAAGGGTATTGAAGAAAAAACAAAATCTGGTAGTATCATATCTGATATGCTTAGGTAACACCGACTGTATTGTCACTAGTAATAATTAATTGTCGTACCATAGTCATGAGATTTAAGTCCAATCAGTTTGAAATCTTTTATTGAGACAAGGTTTCTAAAATTTTAAGAGTATCAATCGGAAACTTTGATCTTAGACAATATTTTGCACTCTCATTTTCTCTTTCTTTAATAGTGTATAACATTCTGAAGGTAAATATACTCGTGTATACCCAAGTTTTGGTGTCAATTCATTCCTTATACCCATATCTACAAGGTATAGGTAAGAATTCAATTCATCATTTGTTTTACATGAAATATTAAGCAATGTACCTAAAAAACTCTCAAAAATATTTTTTCAATGTGTATCTAAGATTTTCTAAAATATAAATGTTGCGAATATTCAAGATCAAAGAATATTAACTTCTTCTTGAAATAATTTGTATAACCATTACCAGATGCATTAGCCCTTACGGTCATTTTTCCTAATCAGATTATGATGCCTTAACCTCACACAATATTTTTGCTCCACTTAAATATTCCAAAGGCGACCCAAACTCTTACTCATTATTAAAAATCTTTTTTTTATCTTCAATAGGGATGAAAAGGTAAAGAAATTTTATTTGCCTGTGTATAAAACCTTTTTATTATGATTCAACCTATATGAAAACTTATATTCATAGCATATTGGACATGCATAATATTCTTTGACGATGCAACTACTCAAGTTTTTATATGCAAGAAAATCATTAATTATCCACAATGAAATAACATTTAACGTAAAGCTCTATTGTCGGTAGGTATCATAAACTTCAACTTCATCATCCTATAAAGTTTTAGGATCGTCAATCAATGGCGCCAAATAGACATCAATACTATTTCCAAGCTGTTTTAGATTCGATATTAACAATGTCAATATCATAAATTTTCTTTTCGTGTACAACCACGGTGGAAGGTTGTAGCTTATTATTATAACTATCCAACAACTATACTTACTATTGAGGAAACTGTATAGATTTATCTCATCTGCTGAAATAGCTAGCCAAAAATTTCTTGATTCTTTCACAAAACTTTGTCATAAATGATCCCCTAGTTTCTATACTGAAGAGTCTGCTGAGTGACATATTTGATCATCCACTTCTCCTTAATCAGAGTGCTATATCAAATCCTTTAAAATTTGTTAAGATTGAAAATACTATAGGACTCTTACTAGGATATAATCATGTACTTCTCTCTGTCGTGTTCTTTTTCTCCTTCCATCTTGATGTTCCATAAGTGGGGCATATAGATGTATCCTTGTACTAGCTCCTTTCTATAAAGTATGCAATTATTGCAACATACATGAGTTTTCACATGAATGTATTCAATAACTTGTTAACCTCATACATAGATAATGACATTTCATTGTTATTTGGTAGTATGTCTCCCAAAAGACTTAACAACATAGAAAAATATTTGTCCGACCACCCATTCCTTGCTTTCAAGTCATATAATTTGACCAATGCAAATAATTTTGTAAACCTTGTGTAACCGAGATATAAAGGTTGTTTGATATTTTAAAGTATTTTTTTAAACATTTTAGGATCACCCATACAATCATCGTGTGCAGTGTGAACTATTTCTATAGTACTAAGTACATCATCAAATATGGTGGTTTCAAACTCTTACTGCATATTTGATAGACATACACTAGAATTTGCTTTCCCATGTCATATCTATTTGCGATAACTTTCATCAAATTCATAGGAATATATGTGATCTCTTGTCTCTCGAGTTGTCAGGTTATTCAAATTCTTATATCTTATACATGGGCATCTTATACACTCAATATTTCTTGCATTGAGAACTACATACTTTATAAAATTTTCAACCCCATCTTTGTATTGTCATGATGTTCTAGTACTAGACATCCAAGATCTATCCATATTTAATTTAAATCTAATAACATAAATATAAACTATTAAAATATACCTCCCTACTTGGGTGATTAAACGGATCGACAAGATCTAGCAGACTTTTCTCTGGCGAGGAGTGGGTGGGATGGGGGGGCCCTATAATCTGTTGAGATAGGATCTAGTATGTCTCCCAAAAGCCATGGGCGAACAGGGAGTTCTCGATCTTAAAAGGTTCAACATCTCCATGCTTTGAAAATGATGATGAAGGCTACAGAAGGAAGATGTAGGCTCATGGAAAGACATCATTTTATCTATATACTTCAGGAGGTTCTCCCCATTATAGGTTAGGAGCATAACTTTGGGCAAGATCTTCCATTTATGGCAAGGGATACTGAAGGTGCATGACTTCTATCATCAGGGTAACAAGCTAACGTTGGGAAGAAGCCAGATAAGATTATGGGATTAGCCTTGGCTAGGAGACGTTCCCATCAAACAGCTCTTTCCAGATCTCTTCCTCCTTGCCAATGAATGGAAGGCATTAGTCCACTTTCCGGATCGGCTACGAGGAGGCTCGTGGAGATGGTGTGTCCGTCTGATCACATCGATACCCTTAGAGAGAAGTCAGGGTCGATCAGATTTAATGCTACTCCTCTCGGCCTCCTTCTCAAGCAAGCCCCTGACGGGGTAAGATGGTGCCAACATACCTCAGGTAACTTTTTCTGAAAATCCTTCTATCGCCATCTAGTGCTAGAAGGGGCAAGGTTTCCCACCCTTGATAGCGATCTGGAGAATGAAGGCTCCCACATAGATCAAGATCTTTTCTCTCCTATCCTCGAGGAATAAGATCTCGATGAAGGTGAACCTAGTCAAGCGCAGGATTTCCACACATCAGAAGTATCCTGCACCTTCTACCAAACCGAAGACAAGAGTGCATTGCACCTCTTGCTCAGATAACTTCTAGCAAAGAGAGTGTGGGACCACTTTGATCAACGATGCATCATTGCTTCCCACCTGAGCTCTCTAAAGTCCCTATAGTCTACTAGGAAGAGCAGGAGGGTTCGGAAGGAATATCGGACCCCTTTGGATATCCTAGAAATGGGGATTCTATGGGTCTTTCGGCTATAGGAACAAAAGGAATTTAAATGGCAAAGTTTCAGGAGACGAGGAGATTTGGAGATTGGTCGTCTCCATCTACAAGATTTGGATCATCTCTTGGGTCGAATCGTTTTATGAGGAGGCTTAAAATCTTTGAAATCGTATTTTAACTTGATCCCTTTAATTTAATAAACCGGTCAAGGGCTGCCATACCCTCCCTCTACTTAGGAGGGGTCCTCAAAAAATGTTAAAATATAAATTTGATGATTATTCTTGAGAAAGTGGTTATTAACATCTATAGCGTGATAGGTCCTACTGTTGGAATTGATAAGGTCTACAGCTCATAGAAACTTATAGTTTACTTGTATATGGTTGATAGCTTATGGTTATATCTTGCTACGTACCTTAATACTTATTCTGATTACAGAATAGAGTCATGGTTTTATAGTAATCCACTTGAGTTGGAGACTCAATGGACTAGTTCCATATAACCTAAATCGTTCACGGATCATATTAGAGTTGATCGTCCTATCAGGATAAACTATTAGGATGATAGTGCATGAGTGTCTCCACCACGGTCATCACCAAGCACAGTGACTGTGACCAAACGAAACTAACACGGTACATAGATCGGTGAGCATACCGGTACACTAAGTCATGTTTTTACCTAGGGTAAAACGGTCATAAACCCTGAGGAACAATGACGGGTGGGCTAACCAGTTGTGTAGTACTTTGGTACATCAATATGTCAGGGTCCAGTTACGTGACCCAAAACCATAGTGTGCTGGGTTACCCGACTGGCGTCGTGTCATATGCCACTACTACAGGCCATTCATAACCCTAATAGAAGGTGTGTTTCTTTGTCTGACTTACGTTATATTAAATTCAAGCATGATGGTCATCAGTTAGACTATTGACTGGATCCAATTACTAGGTAGGGTAATCAGGGGTACAATATAAACAATCAACCTTGAAGAAACCAAGTTGTATGACCACTCGAGTCTAACGGTGTTCTCCATCAATCGAGTCGGCTCATGGCACCAAATGGAGGGACAACATATTTGCCAATACTAAGTGGAGAGCAGAGGTATGCGAGAGAGGGTGGCTACACAGGTTAACTTAGACTCAAAGAGTCGATGGTATACTCGGGTAGTGTGTCGATTGAGTTCAAGTTGGAAGCCATGAATCTTAGCCCCTGAAAGTTCCACCCTATTTACATTATGTATGGTCCTTAAACCATCTCCTTGTTTCATAGGATGCAACTAGAGAAAGTTATATATATATATATATATATATATATATATATATATATATATATATATATATATATATATATATATATATATATATATATATATATATATATATATATATATATATATATATATATATATATATAGGGTCAGGATCGGATGACCCAGCAAATTTTGACCCATTAATAACCCAGCACCCTTTGAGGCACTTAGCAGTTATAGAATGGGCTGATTTTTTGTAGGGATGTTGTCTATGGTATGTTAATCATCCTCACAAAAAATCAGCCCATTCTAAAACCTCTAGGTGTATCAAATGCGCACTTCAAATCAACGGTTTTTGACTGTCAATTTTAACCGTTGATTTGAAGAGCACCCTTTGATGCACCTAGAGGTTTTAGAATGGGCTGATTTTTTGTGAGGATGATCAACATATCATAGACAACATGTCTACAAAAAATCAGCCCATTCTAAAACCTCTAGGTGCCTCAAAGGGTGCTGGGTTATTAATGGGTCAAAATTTTGATGGGTCATCCGATCCTGACCCATATATATATATATATATATATATATATATATATATATATATATATATATATATATATATATATATATATATATATATATATATATATATATATATATATATATATATATATATATATATATATATATATATATATATATATATATATATATATATATATATATATATATATATATATATATATATATATATATATATATATATATATATATATATATCCAACCTTACGCTCCGTGTGTGTATCATACTAGTGCATAGTAGATGTGTAAGTAAGTGTGTATACATGGGGGCAAACCTGAGCAGTATAGAGACATATGCAGTCATCCCCAGACCATATGTAGGCTTTTGCTATATGGGTGTAATGCACTGGTGCATGTTGTGAGTTGACTAGTTAACTATACTAGGGGCACCCTATGTGTTTGCTAAGGGCACCCTGATAATAATGAAATCACTAGTGACATCCAACGAGTGTGCACCATGTGAGTCCCTATACAAGTGGGTGGCTAATTAGTGCTATGGGGGTATTTTGGGAAACAAAAATATCGTCCATGACCTATTATGGCCGGCCTTATGTGCTGGGGGACATACAAGGTATTAGGGGATATACAAGGCCGGCCCTTCTAACTTTTAAGAGTTGTACTCTTCATAAAGAGGGGGCCGGCCTTAAAGGGGTTTGACCTAAGAAGCCCAGCCACTTATGGAAAAAGGGGGCCGACCTATTCACATAACGCAAAGAGAGAGAGAGATAGTAGTGGATGGCCACTACTCCCATACACAAGGTATGAGGGGGCCGACCCTATATAAGGATAAGGGGAGAAGGGGGCCAGCCCTAGCAATCCAAGTAAACCCTAGCCCCCTCTCTTCTTCTTCTCCTCTCTCATCTCCCTATCGTGTGTGACACTTGGGTTCGGACGAGCTGTTGACTTCCTCACGTGGTGATCGATAGATGGAAAAGGATCATTGCTTGGAGGCACTCAGAGATCTATCGATGAGGTACCGTGCATCATGTGAGATCGGATTAACTAGAAGGTGCTTCTCGTAATCTCCCACTGTCCATAATTTGTAAAGAATATCCATTGTGTTTTTATTACTGTAGGAGATTTAGGAGTCTAATAACCTTTGATTAGATGCAAAAGTTACATCTCGAAGTCCTCTACCTTCAGTCCAAATTTTAGCTCAATCAGAGTTCATGATCAAAAGTTATGGCCGTTGTACCGAAGCCTCTCCGAGTAGATCCAATTCCATCTCCATCGACAAAGAAGAAATTTATCGTGGTGAAAGAATCCACACGAATGTATGAGTTCTAACATATAGATCTAGTGTAGAGATAGAATATGCATGCATACTAGATTGTTCTTTTCGCTAGATCGATGTTAGGGGGTCGCATATTTGCAATGCTAGATTCATACACGCACCTGTAGATCGTTTTAATAAATTTTTTAATATATAACGCACACCAACCACGGTCTTCTGACCTACTCTTTGCTTCTGCTGCGGACCTCTACTATATGATTATTTCCAACACCTACCACACGCCAGAATGCTTTAATTGTGTGTACAAATACAATTAGATCTTGCATACTATATTTTTAAATCAAATTGACATTATTAATGCATTCTTCTTATTAATATCTATAGGGCGATATGTCATGTAAAAATTCTAGAATGCCTAGATCCCTTAATTAATAGCTGCTAGTTTTGGCTTGGTCTATTCCGAGAAAATTTCGGAAGTAACTTCCTATAGTTCTCCAAGAACGAAAAGTTAGACTAGGGGCAAGAGTGCCACCTTATCTAACTATGTACTCAGAGAAGATGTAGGGAATAGCTAACGAAATTCCTCGAAATAAAATAATACAAAAAATATAGCGACTACTAAGTGACATTGACATTCTAGTGTCGCCCACTAGGATTATTTACATATAAAACTGTATATACTTTGGCCGATGACCACTACTTATTTGGCCAAACTATAAAGATTCTATATATAAATAACCCCGGGCAATTCGATTGTCGTTGCAATCTTATAAAACATAGTGCTAACAAACAAGTGAATTAGTTGACTGTAAATCTAGGAGTTTACCGATTGCTCATGACGCATCGAACGAGAACTTTAACTTATGATCCTTGTGTGCACATACAGTTGATATCATGTACTATTTTTTTAAATCAAATTGATATTATTAATGCATACTTCATATTAACAGATACATGACGATAGATCTTATACATATGCCAGAATGCCTAGACCCCTTAATAGCCACTAGTTTCTAGCTTGCTCTATTCCAAGGAGATTTTGCCAGCACCTCCATATAGTTCTTCATACACAAAGTGAGACTAGGATCAAGATCCACCTTATCTAATTATATACCCAGAGAACATGTACAGAGTGGCTGACGAAATTCCTCGAAACAGAACAATACCAAGAACATAGTGACTACTAATAGACCTTGACATTCTAGCGCTGCCCACTAGAGATTATTTGCATATAGAATTTCATATACTTTTGTCGATGACCACTACTCAATCAACAAAACTATAAAGGTTCTATCTATAAATAACCCCCAGGAAATTCGATTATCGTAGGTATCTTATAAAATCTAATAGTACTCAAGTCAACTAATAAGTGAATTAGTTGACTATAAAGCTATGAGTTTATCGATTGCTCACGACGCATCAAATATATAGGACTTTGACTTATGATCTTCGTTGCATGAGCAGTTGGTATCGTGTACTATATTTTTTAATCAAATATATTTAATACAATGCATGCGTATTTAAATGCTTGTTAAAAGAATTTTCTTTTAGTAATATTCATAATCTCTCTTTCTCTCTCGCTCACTCGCTCTCGTACACCATACCACTAACCTTACCATAGCCCCTAACCCTAGTCCTAACCACTAACCCTAACCCAAACGACTAACCCCCTCACCCTAGCCACAACTGTCACCCTAACCATAACAGTAGTCATAACCCTAAGCCTAACCATAACCAATAACCCCTAATCCAAACCACTAACTCGTAATCCTAGTCCTAACGCTTATCACTAATTGTAACCCTATACAACTCTAACCACTAACCCTCAATCGTACCCGTACCCATAACCCTAAACGTAGCCACTAACCCTAACCCTAATCCGAATCACTAACTAAAATTCTAGCCTAGAAATTTTATATTTTAATTTTTTTTTCAAGTGTATTGGTTGGTCATGTAGTGGCCAATCGATGAGTGCAGGGATGGTTGTAGCCGAACTGTGTGTTTTTTATTTTATTTTTTCTTTATTTTTTGACCAACAACCAGATGCATATAGGGAAGGTCAAAGGGAGGGTACCTCTTAATACATCGCTGCATTGAGGACGAAGAGCAAAATGGCAACACTACGACGGGGACGCAAAGCAAAATGATGCTTTTTTCAACCAGAGACATCGAGACATCGACAAAATGCGAAGATTGTCGATGACATACCCAAAGAGAGTAGAAGAGAACATGAGCTAGAGGAAAGGGAGAGAGCGGCTAGGGTTTGGGGTAATGGGTAAAATGAGTTAGCGAAAGATATTTAAAAGGACATTACTTGACGGTTTTATTAAAAAGCAGTCAAAAAAACTTTAATATTACATGACAGTTTTATTTGCTCGTCAATAAATGTTTACCTTAATCGATGGTTGTAATCAAACAACCAAGAAAAGTTTAAACTTTTGTTGATGATTTACAAAAACAATCAAGAAATGTTAAGCTTTTGTTAGCGGTTTTTAATAAACTGGCATGCATAATATTTTAATAAACCTTTTATTAATGGTTGCAATAACACCTTCAAGAAAACTAAAACGTGCCTATCAAGAAAACTTATTATCTTTGTAGTGTCAGTCAGATAACCCAATGCACCATGGTATTAGACTATGAAGGGTCCTCACACATTGGTGCATTAAAGCACCAGGCAACTAGGGAGCCCAGTGGTCATAGTTCTTTAGGACTGAGGATCGATTACCTAAATTGGTAAGACAGCTAATGCACCAGTGTATGAACCACTAATGCGTGCACCATCGTGGTTCCTGTTTAACACGTGCATCTTGCTAGGCAATGTGAATGTGATGTTGTAGCTCGTGTGTCCTGAGCGTGGATTTTCTGTAGTAACATTAATAAAGATGACTTTGGTTATTGATTTAATTAGAATACTACTTTGGTATATGTTAATACACATATAATAAAGGACCCTAAGGAACACAGTAGGCCACTGAGGTGCATGATGGATCCATGCTTGGGAGACCCAGTGGACCAGTTGTGTGTAGACCTAGAACTAGTTCACAGCTTAAGTGATGCCGGTCGCTTCACCGAGAACAAGCTGTTGGTAGGTAGAGGATGTGGTGAAGTCTCCACCAAGGGAACGTGGGATTCCCATTCACCTGACCAGGCACGATGATCGTGTTGAACAGGAACCAAGACGGTGCACAGTTCAGTGATTCAGACACTGGTGCATAAACCGTCTTACTACTATAGAAATCTGGCTGTGCTTCAGACACTGGCGTGCAAAGACCCGACGAAAGCGTGTACGTTGGCGATGATCGAGATCATCGTCAGAGATCATGCAGAACGGAAGAGCATGATATCTTGGCTGTGCTATTCAGATTCAGGGGTCGGACCTTGGACTTGATTCAGTTTGGATGCTATTTCTATTGATTCTCTTTACTTAGTGTTTAGAGAACCCCGATGATAATTTAATTATCTATCTTACTTGTGAGTTTGTCTCTAGATCAGGCTTAGGGTTAGTACTTGGCTTATGGATTCATTAGTGTCTCTATATGGTTCTAACACGAGCGAATCCGGTGGCTAGCTAAAAGGAAAGGTGGTAACCGCCCTCGTGGTAGTTCAGGTAGCCAAGTACTGTGCACCGAGATAGACGCAGTGTTAGATTTGTTAAAAGATAACTAATGTCCCCATAAGAAGTATGATAACCCTAGTGGGATGCCCTTTCCCCATATGGTCCTAGCGACCAAGTTAGGTTAGGATTTCACTAAGTGATACCCGTTTCTAGTTGACGTTTGATGGTAGTGTGAACTCATCACGATTTGGTTATGCCACTATTAGGTTGAGGTTCGGCGGAGGTTGTCGGATGTCCCTATTTGGTCAGCATCGAAACCTATAATGAGATGAGATCTACTATGACATCAGGCATCAAATTATGAACGAGGTGTCATTCTAGTGGGAGTCCTTTCCACGTTGACCTTAGGCAAGGCTCCAGATCTTAGGATTATGGGCAAACTAGTAAGGTATCGGGATCCTTGAAATCTATGTAATGTGATCCTTGCAAGAAAGTCGAAAGTTGAGTATTCGAGGTATGGACTATGATATTTTCCAAGGATACTAATGCTTTGCAGGAAGGTTTGTAATCCTAGTGGGAGCACGATAGACTAAGGTCTAAGTCTAGGAGGTCGTGACCTTTCTAGATATGCATAAAACCTCATAAAGAATGGATGTGTAAGAGGTTCCCTCCAAAGGGGAGCCCTGGCCTCGACAATCAACTGGCTAAGGGTCTGGGTGGAGGTACGCAGTTCGATATTCCCATCGGGTGAGAGCTATGTTTCCTTCCATACTGGTTCGCCTAGTGGTTTTCTTCGAGACATGGAGGATGCCGGTGGCAGTGGGTGACGGTTTTTTCCTATACCGCGGGAGCCTATGAACCCCCCTGCCGACACCATCTAGATTTGTGGGAAGCATCCGAAAGCTTGTGTGAAGCCGTCATTGCTGCACACGCGAGTCACATAAAGCTGGCCAAAAGGAGACTAGGAGGTCTTTCAGTTTGCCATGGGTAATTCTGATGAAGACTGGGTCGTAAACACCACGTTGGCAGAAGCGATTGCATACTCTCACCGAGTTGCTGTCTCCAATTCAAGGCCGATAGTCTCAGTGCTCAAGCCCAGGAAATTTAGATTCCTGGATGTCTCCACTTGAGGTAGTGAAGACATAGCGGCTGGAGTAAATATTATCTATTTCTAAATTTCATGAAATAGATTGTAATAGACCCTAATTTTTGCTTTAAACCATTATTTACAGAAATCATGACCAAGCTTGACCCCTTGCCTCTATCCTTAATGATAACAAACTTACAGGACCAAACTACGAGGACAGGAAGCGTAACCTGATGCTCGTCCTAAGGGTTGGCAAACACACAATTGCCCTAAGTACCCCTCAACCGACCATGCCGGGACCAAGTGCTACTGAGGCCCAGTTGAAGGAATGACAAGACTAGCTAGATGCTGATGAGATATGCAAGTGCTACATAGTGACATCCTTGCAAACTATCCTTTAGAAGCAAGTCGAAGACATGGCCTTCGCTTCAGACATGATGCTCTATTTAAAGGAAATATTCGAGGGTCATAATCGGGTAACTCGTTACCTGACCATCAAGAAATTGGTGTCCACGAAGATAGCAGAGGGGACTTTAGTTCAGAATCATATGCTGAAATTATTTGGCTATGTGAATGAGCTTGGTTCCTTCGATGTCATCTTGGATGCAGAGATCTAGATCGACATTTTCCTCGCGTCTCTGTCAGGAGCTTTTGAGGGCTTCGTTACCAACTTTAACCTCAACCGGTTAGAGATATCTAACGCAGAGCTCCTAGAGGCACTCCAGGCGGCAGAGGACGGGATGAAGGCAGGAGCCCAATCCCTGAACGTAGAGCGAAAGTCTTCTCTGAAAGCCAAAGGCAAGTTTCAGAAAAGAAGTCTAAGAAGCCCGTGAAGATGGGCAAGGTGCAGTCGCAGGTTCCTAAGCAGGATGGTCCGGCGATGCCCAAAGGAAAATGTTTCCGATGCGGTAAGAAGGGGCACTGGAAGGGCGACTGTCGTGCGGCTCCCAAGAAGGCTAAGACAGGTATATCTCAAATCCACATAGTGGAATCCCTTATAGCATCCAGTTGTTCTCCAGTTTTATGGATTGTGGATTCTGGTTCCACTAACCATGCTTGCAATAATTTGTAGGGGTTCAAGGAGACAAGAAAACTGGGTGATGGAGAGATAATCCTAAGCATGGGAACTGAGGCCGTGGTAGAGGCTGAAGCAGTTGGAGATGTCGTCTTGCAGTTTCTTGATGGAAGAAGTTTATTACTTAGAGACATACTTTATGTACCGTCTTTGAGACAAAATTTAATTTTTGTTTCCTTATTGTATAATAAAGGTTTTTCAGTTTTATTTGATGCTTCTGGTGTGTCAATTAAATTGAATGGTTCCTTTGTTTGTAAGGGAAAGACACAGAATGGTCTCTATGTAATTAACTCCAATTATAAGCAGGATAACATAACTGAAGCATGTGTGGTTAATTCATCTAAAAAGAAAAATCCCTCAGATAATCTAACACTCCTTTGGTATCTAAGGCTTGGACACATTGCCTCAGACAGGATTCATAGGTTGGTTAAAGGAGGACTTTTAAGTCCAGATATTTCAGAAAGCCTGCCAACGTGTGAGTCTTACTCGGAAGGCAAGATGACCTAAAGATCTTTCTGAGCCAAAGGTAGCATATCTCAGGAGGTATTAGAGTTGGTACACACTGATGTATGTGGGCCCATAAGTGTCCGTGCCATAGGAGGCTTCGAGTATTTCATCACCTTCACGGATGATTACTCGAGGTTTGGATATATATACCTAATGCGGCGGAAGTCTGAATCCTTTGATAAATTCAAGGAGTTCAAAGTTGAAGCAGAAAAGCAGACGGGTAAGAGTATCAAGTCTCTTCGATCAGATCGAGAAGGCGAATACCTATCGGATAAATTTATTGGGTACCTACGTGAGCATGTGATCGTATCCCAGTTGACTGCACCAGGGACACCACAACAAAACGGTGTATCTGAAAGGAGAAACCAAACTTTGTTAGACATGGTTCGGACTATGATGAGTTATGCAACATTGCCATCTAGTTTTTGGGGATATGCCCTAGAGACGGCAGCATATACTTTGAACTTTGTTCCATCAAAGTCAGTACCTCTAACTCCTTGGGAGATGTGGTTGAAGCAAAAGCCAAGCCTACAGTACTTTAGGATTTGGGAATGTCCAGCACATTGTAGAAGGACAAGCGAGATAAAATAGAGTCAAAGGCTAAGGTATGTCTATTCGTTGGGTATCCAAAAGGGACAAAGGGTGGTTTATTTTATGATCCTGAGGATAGAAAGGTTATCGTCTCGACGAACATCGTATTCCTGAAGCAGGATTATTTAATAGACCATAAGCCCACCAGTAAACTAGTTCTTGAAGAATTGCTTGGTACTGATGGGAGTACGCAGACAAAAAATATAGTGGGAGCCGATACCACTAAGATAAACGATACTATAGAATCGACTCCTATGGAACCACCGCAGGCTCGTCGCAATGGGAGGACCACAAGTGCTCCTGATAAATACATTGGAGAAGCCTTCATGGTAGATCCAGAGTTTCAGGAGGATGATCCTCTGAACTATGACGAAGCGATGGTATCCTCTGACCATGCAGCATGGCAGAAAGCCATGGAGGCAGAACTGACATCGATGTCCCAAAACTCGGTCTGGACACTTGTAACACCGCCTCACAATATTAAACATGTTGGGTGTAAGTGGGTATACAAAAAAAAAGAGGTCCGGATGGTACCGTTGAGACTTACAAAGCTAGACTAGTCGCTAAGGGTTATACCTAGCGAGAAGGGATCGACTATGACGAAACCTTTTCACCAGTGGCTATGCTTAAGTCTATCCGGATCCTCTTATCCATTGCAGTCCATTATGATTGGGAGATCTGGCAAATGGACGTCAAGACCGTATTCCTCAACGAGGATTTGGAAGAAGACATCTACATGTCTCAGCCTCCAAGCTTTGTCGCAAAAGGCCAGGAAAGTCTGGTGTGCAAGTTACAAAGGTCCATTTATGGACTGAAGCAAGCATCCAAAAGTTGGAATATACATTTTGATCAGGCTATCCAGTCTTATGGATTTGAATAGAACGTGGATGAACCATGTGTTTATAAAAGGAGTGATAAGACTACAGTAGTTTTTCTGGTACTTTACATGGACGATATCCTGCTCATTGGAAATGATATTGGAACGTTATCTATAGTGAAGGTGTGGTTATCCTCTCAATTTGACATAAAAGACTTGGGTGAAGTGAGTTATGATCTGAGGATCAAGGTAACTCGAGATCGCCAGAACAAGACTCTCTCGCTGTCACAGTCAGCTTACATAGATACTATCTTGGTCAGATTCAGTATGCACAACTCTAAGAAGGGACTGGTTTCATTCAGACATGGAATGAAATTGTCCAAGGATCAGGGTCCTAAGACTCCTGAGGAGAGGGCAGAGATGTAGAAGATACCTTATGCTTCGACTGTAGGAAGTCTGATGTATGCTATGCAGTGCACGAGACCAGATATATGCTATACAGTAGGCATGATGGGTAGATATCAGTCAAATCCGAGTCCAAGGCACTGGACTGCTGTGAAAAGTATACTCAAGTATCTCCGTAGGATGAGAGATTATGAGTTAGTTTACTCTTCATAGGAACTGATGCCGATTGAGTATACGGATTCTGATTTTGCATCAGATTCGGAATCCAGGAGATCGACGTCAGGGTTTATGTTTTCATTGGGAGGAGGAGCTGTCAGTTGGAGGAGCGTAAAGCAGGGATGCATTGCGGATTCAACGACAGAGGCTGAGTACGTTGCGGCGTGCGAAGCAGCCAAGGAGGCTATGTGGCTCAAAAAGTTCCTTACGGACTTAGGATGCGTATCAGGAGTTCAAGATCCTATTGTCCTTTACTGCGACAATAGTGGAGCGGTAGCACAATCCAAGGAGCCAAGATATCACCAGAAGAGTAAGCATATCGAGCAGAAATACTACATTATCCGGGACTTGCAGAAGCGAGGGGAGGTTGCAGTGACTCAGGTGGCATCTGCAGATAACATGGCGGACCCTTTCACAAAGGTGTTACTGACCAAAGCTTTTGAGAAGCACTTGGATGCTGTGGGAGTTAAGACTGTTGTTCCCCACTAGGCCAAGTGGGAGATTGTTGAAGCTCATGTGTCCTGAGCGTGGATTTTCTGTATTAACATTAATAAAGATGACTTTGGTTATTGCTTTAATTAAAATACTACTTTGGTATATGTTAATACACATATAATAAAGGACCCTAGGGAACACAGTAGGCCACTGAGGCGCATGGTAGATCCATGCTTGGGAGACCCAGTGGACCAGTTGTGTGTAGACCTAGAACTAGTTCACATCTTAGGTGATGTCAGTCGCTTCACCGAGAACAAACTGTTGGCAAGTAGAGGATATGGTGAAGTCTCCACCACGGGAACATGGGATTCTTATTCACCTGACCAAGCACGATGATCGTGTTGAATAGGAACCAAGACGGTGCACAGTTCAGTGATTTAGACACTGGTGCATAAACCGTCTTACTACTATAGATAATCTGTCCTTAACCCTGAGGGACCATGCATACTGGGCCAACCAGTTGTGTGGTGCTTTGATGTGCCAACGTGTGCGGACCTTCCATAGTCCAATACCACGGTACGTTGGGTTACTCGGCTGGCGCTTGAGTGATATGTAATCCCTACAGGTTATCCGACGTCCAGTGTTTGATGGGTGCGTTTTGATGAGTCAATCTGTCCACACAGTTAACCCAGGCCTGGTGGTTGTCAGTATGACTGATGATGTTCCGGATGCTAGGCATAGCATCGAAAGGTGTGAGGTGTTATAGATGATAAGTTATCAATTCCTAGTCAGATGATCGATCGGGATCTGACGGTGCTTCCCACCGCCCGAGTCGTATCATGGCACCAGTAATATGAGGGACTAAGGATTATCAGAGTATAGTAGAGAACAGGGTTACGAGGGAGTAACATAAGTTTAGGATCACTAGATTTCAACTCACGTCGCACTCTGGGTGGCTACGCGGGTTAATCGGATTAGGGCTGATTAACGGAACCTTCGATGTGTCACCGGAACAGTTAATCAGGGATCCGGTTGGAGCTAGAGATCTCGAACCCTGAAGGTTCCACCTTGTTGTTGCGTATAGGAATTGTTCCCCGACCTAGATGGATACGTTGGATACGAAGTAGCTCGATGGAGTGCAAGCCCAAAGCCTAAGAACCTAATTCACATGTGTTAGGGGTCATATGGGTATTTTGGTAAATACTAAAATATGGTTCAGAACATGTTGAATATGAATCTTAGAATGAGTGAAATAATTCCAGGAGCTCATAGGCGCTGACGGAACTCGATTCCGAGTAGCACACCTCACTCAATCTCTCTTTCAGTTTTTCACTTTTCGTGAAGGGCGTTTTCGTTCAGGCTTCACGATAGACACTTGGAAATCCTGAAAACCGCCCCCCCTCATCCCTATCCATCTAGGGCTGGCTCTAGCTTACTTGTAGCACTAGGAGGTCGGCCCTATAAGAGGATTAGAGAGGGAGGGGCCGGCCCTAAGCTCTCCCCTCCAGAAAATCCGACCCCCTCTCCCTCTCTCCCTCTCTGAGGTTTCGGCCAAGGAAGAAAGAGGAAGAAGAAGGGAGAAGAAGTAGGAAGGAAGGAGAAGGAAGAAGAGAGAAAGAGAAGGAGGAGATCTCGCGGCTAGCCATCGTCTTCGCAACAGATTTCTTTGTCGGCTCGTAGTGCTTGCACTCAGAGGTAGGACTTCGAGGATTCCTCAATTCGCAAAGGACAAGGTGCTATTTGACAGCTTCCCTTGCGATTCACGTGCGGTTCTTCATCGTTCTGTTCTCTCCGGATCATAGATCCACAAGGTATGATGATTCTAAACAGCTAACTAGATGCATGCATGTCTTCCGTAGATCGTAGTATGCCTCTAGGGTGTCCGCACATATGCTAAAATCATAGATTTGCATGTACATTGTTTTGTATAATTAATTGTAATGAAACATACACCGTATGATCTTCGGATCTTTGTTTTGCTTCCGATGGGACTCTGATAAGCGGATCCAATTCCAACATGTGAATCCAACGTCCTTGTGGTGTAGACTTCACGACATACCTCTGACTTGCCGACAGCTTATATCTGGTCAAGTGACCAACTTCACCAAAGCCGTGAACTAAGTCTAGGTCTACACATGACTAGTCTACTAGGTCTCCCAAGCATGAATCCATCAGGCATCGAGCCTATTGTGTTCCTTATGATCCTTGTTATATGTGTACAATACATACCATAACTGTGATATGATTAAAACAATAACCAAAGCCATTAATTTCATTCATATGTTAATTCAAAAAATAATATGTTGAGGCAATATCAGCTACATTAAAACCAACCCATACTAAAGTTGGTTTGTTTGGTTAGGGCCTCTGATTAGCTCATACAAAGTAGGTTAGGTTCTCTTTTAGGTTTGGATCATATTTGCAACATACATACGTGGTAATGTAATGTCAATTTCAAGTAGCAATCCTCTACCGCAGTACCGAGCCGAATTGATCAGGCTTGCAAAATCGGGAACCGGACCCAACCCATACTCGTTAAACTTCCCAACTAGCATGACTCCATTGACGTCGGATGGGTTCGGTTCTCGGTTTGATCAGGACCAACTTGCACCCCTATGTATACGGGTTTCTCGTGCAGACTCAAGGTGGTGCGGGACCCACATGTAGAAGTGGACCACACACCTCTTGTGCCTTAATGAGGATAGTAGGTCCCCGCATGATCAAGAAGCAACAGCCGCTTGAGCTTCGCAATTGATGTCTCGCAAATTAACTGTAATTGAGGACAACCCTTATTTGTTAGAAAATCTACAACCTGATTGGCTTCCCGAAATAGATGACGGATCAAGCTAGCCTCCCAAAGGCAGCCTCTTATCGAGGAGGGGCCGACACTCCCAGAGAATTGGATCACTCAGGTCCTTAGCCAGGAAGGTTTGAATGGCCACCTGAGAATCTCCCTCGATTCATATAGGACACGGAGAAAAATACTTGGAATCGCAGAGGAGGCCATAGAGTAGAGCGAATTTTTCCGTAATGAAAGACAAAGATGTAGTAACAGGACCGCACCCTGCAAGAAGGAGAGCACATGTACTGTCTCGAAAAACAAATCCGAATCCAGCTAGAGAAGAATGTAGATGAAACAAATCGTCAAAATTGAGCAGTATGATGTCATCCGGAGGAGATCGATTGCCAAGTGACACCAATCAAAATAGATCGTCTCTTTTAGATCTTTTGTTAACATTTTGTTTTCTCTTCTTCCATGTACATTATTTTATTCTTACGGCCAACACCCCCCCCCCCCCCAACCCCCAAAAAAAAAAAAAAAATCTAAAAAATTATATGTTTAGGAATTCAAAAATGAATCAATTTGACCCAAGTCTTAATAATGGATTCCCAAATTTAGTAATAGAGAGCCGAACACAAGGAATGGAAGAATTATAGATTAATATACAAAAGGAATTTCATTCTATGAACCGGAGACTTAACATTACTATCACAAGAGTTGAAAAACCTCATGAGCAACCTACTATTCTTGCGTAATATATTGCTTTACAACTAAAAAATAATCTTCGTTTCGAAAAACAACAAAAAAAATCAATTGAATTAACGGATACAAAGGGGATTCAAATTCAAATCACATTACATATCGACAGAGAAAAAATTACAGGTGTCGAATGGATCAGAAAAGGTAGGGCTCCCCTACGAGCAATCCGCACTAAGATCGATCATTGTTCATGTACAATTCGAACTATCTATAAAAAAATTTACAAATATCATCTTCTTCTCTCTGATGCAAAGCGACGGCTACGATCGGGTGCCACCTCAGGCTGTAAAACCCGATGTTAGAATAGAATTGCCCTTTGGAGCACCACTATTCAAAAATCAAAATGTGGGCAGTAGCATCCAGGCCCGTGCGATGTAGAATCAGCGGTCATGATCCACGGGGCTATGGATAAGTGGTCCGTGCATCATGGCCGTTGATTCGGCTTCTCAAAAGGGAATCAGTTTTCTACTCAAACGTGTGGACTGGGTCTGTGAGACGGTACGGGTGTCAAGATCTCCAAGTATCAGTCAAGCGAAAGGGAACAGTGGTGAGAACTGAACGATGGTCGGCTTGGTGGAGCCGAGAAGAGAGAGAACCACACGAGAATCAAGTTTGAATTCAACCTAAAAAACTATTCAAAAGGGAAGGAAGAAATGCATCCAAAGACCACTTCAATGCTTTTTGTTTGATTAATATAATATAATATAATAATTCACCCAAAAAAGGTTGGTAATGACAAGGACAGAAGGGAGATTCCATCATCTCTTCCACTATATTGAGCCAGGTGGATGGAGAAAATCCTAGACTTGATTTTTTATATTTAGAAAATTAAAAAACCTAAATAATGAACCCACCCATAACAAAAATAATAAGAATAAGGGAGACTTTGTGAAAAGTATTTTTTAGATATGGTTTTGACATGGAGTCCCGAGACTCCCAACAACCTTTCATTCGAGTTCAAACACCTATGGATGAAAATGCCCCTCACCTCATGTGGTGCATGGAAAAAGATTTGGGTCGTTTTTATTGCGCACACGAGGATTACAAGCCGGTTCCTGGTGACTTGGGGGTGGTGAGTCGGGTGCGGCGAAGGTTTTGATCAAGAGATTGTGGAAGAGATCCTCTGGAGAGTCCCTTTGATTCGCGTCTCCACGTTATTTCGTGCGAGAACTCTGGAGGGGTTGCCCAGGACAGAGGTCTTTACAAGGTTTTAGGTTTCTTGAGAGATCAAGTGGTTTTGGCCTTTGCATTTGTCCCTTCCGTGCTTCGCGTTTTCTCAGCTAGAGGGCTTTCGGTGTTGTTTCCTCGATCTTCGTGTCTCCCTCGGCTCTTGCTAGACGAGATATCCTCGATTGTCGGTTCAAGGTGTCAATCTTGCTTTCACCTTCAGCTTTGACTTCTAGAGTCTGACTCTAGCTTTGCCTTAGCGTAGTTTTGGCGTCGGTGTAGTTTTGGCGTTAGCGCTTGAACGTTGAAGGGTTAGAGGCTTGCGGTGCTTTCGTTCTTCCGAACTTCGCATCGTATCGGCTAGAAAGTGTATTACTTTGCTCGTGATCCTTCGTAGTTGCTTGGCTTTAGCATATGAATGGCTTTAGCGCGGGAGTAACTTTGGTTTTGCTCTGACTTTGGCTTTGGCTTATGACGTCTGGTTCTGGCTTAGCTTTGGCTTTGGCTTTAACTTCTTACATTTGGCTCTGGCATTGGTTTAGCATAGCTCTAGCATCGACGAAGCTTTAGCATTAGCACTTAAACAGAGAAGGGGTAGAAGCTTACAGTGCTTTTGCTCTTTCGGACTTCAAGTTGTATCAGCTAGAAAGTGCATTGCTTTGCTCGTGATGCTTTGTAATTGCTTGGCTTTAGCACATGTTGACTTTAGCACGGGCGTAATACGTAGCTTTTGCTTTGCTTGGTTTTGGCTTTGTCTTGATCTTCTCCTCGAACGACGATGGCGATGACTCTAAGTCTTCTTTAATATTCCAGCTTCCTCCTTTAGGGGATGAGGCTTTGGCAGTGGCGGTTGTAGCATCGACTTTGCTTGTCTTCTTCTCTGGGCTTTTTTGGCGTGATCGGAGTCGAAGGTTTCCTTCGAAGACAACCGGTATAACACCGATCTTCGTGCGATGGTTGTAGCATCGGTTTTATTGATGAAGATGACGGGTGTAGCACCGATCTCCGTATGACGGTTGTAGCATCGACTTTGTTGTTGAAGACGTTGGGTGTAGCATCGATCTCCATGAGATAATTGTAGCGTCGGCTTCTTCTCTGGGTGTATTTGGCATAATCAGAGTTGAAGGCTTTGTTGAAGACGATGGGTATAGCGCCGCTTTGACGATGAGTATGGCACCACTTCGGGTATCCTTTTCTAAGCTTTGTTCTTCGTGAATAGAGCGGATTTTTATTGAAGACAACGGGTGTGGTGCCGCTTCAATCTTCTTCGCCGAGCCTCTTTGACATTTTCTGAGTTGAAGACTTATTGAAGACGACGGGGTGATACCGGCTTCGGGTCTTTTTCTTCGAGCTTTCTTCTTCGTGAACGGAGTTGAAGCTTTGATCTCTTGAGCAAGGTGTTCATGCTGATGAGGACTTTTGTGAGCTAAACCGTTCTCGTGGGATGCGCTTGCCCATGCCTCATGAAGCCTTGGGTCGTCAAAGAATGAACCTTCTTCTTTGCAAAGCCTTCGCGTTTCTAGTTTCTGACCTTTGAAGCCATCCTCTGCCCCTCTATTTAAAGGTGAAGAGGGGAGGATGTGAGAGATATGGCTGTAATTTTTGAATCCCTTGAATATCTCTCGCTATAACCGTTGGGATTTATCTTTCTTTTTTGAGGAAAAACAATATTTATACCTTTCTTTTTTTTTAGCAGCGGTTATGGGCTAAATATGGCTTAATATTTTGGGATATGAGCCATCTTTGCACATTTAATCGATGGTGACACAGCTTCTCATCTTGTCCGTCGGATCGAGAGATCGACGTGGATCCGCAGCTTGTGTAGACGTCCACGCTACCTCCCCCCTCACTAGGCTGATTTGTTTTCTTTTTTTTTCCTTTTTCTTTTCATTTTTTTTTCTTTTTCTTTTCTTTTCTAGTCGGTCGCACCTCCCCATGGGGGAGGGGGCCACGGTTTGTGTGAAGGGCCGATGGGCCCACTTTCGGGTGGGCCCATCCGGCCCCTTTTTGGGCTTGAGTAAACCCGGTGGGCCCCTCTTGAATGGGGTGGGCTCACTTGGGTCCATTCGAGTCAGGTTTGGCCATTTTCCTTTACGGGTCATTGTGCATGGGCCGAGCTTCGTGTGCAGGTCATTGTGCGCGGGTCGGGTTTTATTCGTGGGCTAATTTTGATGCCCACAAATTCCCCCTCAAGGATGAATGCGCTTGTGGGAAACGTGTATCACTTGTCCTTGACACGTTTATTTAAATGACCTTTTTTTTGTTTTCTTTACCTTTCACAAGAGCTTTGGCGGCAGACGAAGAGCTAGGGCTTCCTTGTCTATAGTTTCTTGTCTCTCGATGATGACGTGGAGGTTGAAGGTGGTCTCCACGAGGAGTTTGAGGAGACAGGAAGACCACTAGGTCGCAGAGGATATGGCTCCGCAAGCGAGGCGAGTCTTCTTCTTCTTCATTTTTTCTTTTCTTTTTCGTTCTTTTTCTTCTTATTTCTTTATTTTCTTTCTTTTGTTTTCTTTCTTCGGTCTTTCTTTTGTTTTTTCTTTCCTTTTTTTCTTTCTTTTCTTTCCTTCTTCTCCTCTGTATGATGTCGGGCGCGTGGAGTGGCTATAATAGCGGTGATGGCCGGGCAGAGCGAGAGCAAGCAGTGGTGGGGTAGGGATGTGACGGCTCGGACCGGGCACAGGCTAGCGCAGGCCGAGCTACGTGTGTAGGCGCTGGTCGAGCTGCAGTGGTGGCGACGTCGGGCCCGGGTGCGGGAGCGGTGGCCGGGCATAGGCTATGGTCCCCTTGCGGGCTGCAGGTCCCGTTTGGAGAGGGTGTTGTGGCTCGTAAAGGGGTTGTGCCCCCTTTGTTTTCTGCCTGGAGGCTAAAGGGTGTTGTGGCCCTTTGGGGCTGCAATAGCTTTTTTTTTTTTTTTTGGCACTTGCTCTTCTTGTGTGTTGTCTGTACTTGACTTGTTCTTGATTTGCTTTCATTTTTTGGTTAGCTCTTGCCTGACTTGTGCTTTTGCCTCCCTTATTTCTCTAGGGTTCGCCGTTACGAGAGCTTTTTATCGTCTTCCTCTTCTTGTACCTTGTCTGTACTTGACTTGTTCTTGATTTGCTTTGATCGTTTGCTCGGCTCGTGCCTGACTTGTGATTTTCCCTCCTTTCTTCAGGGTCCGTCATTATGAGAGCTTTCCATCATCTGGAAGGGTCATCGATGCAGTCTCTCATGGGAGTATGCATCTTCGTTTTCCCTTTGTGCAAGTCTTTTATTGCCATACTACCGACAGGAAGCTCAACTATCCACACTCTAAATTTTTCTATATCTGTTCTTATTTTAATTTTTGCTCAATAGTTGATTTAACACATTCTTCTTTTTATTAAAAAATCCAGATCTCTAATACAAAACCTCTATACAAGTCATTGCATAACACAAATGTCATCCACTACAAACCAAAGTGGATGCAAGACTGCCTGAATAAGAAACCGGCTAAGAAGGGTAAAAGTACCCCCTCTCCTGCAGTGTCTTCTCCCTTTACTCCAGATGCAGTCAACATAGTAGAAGATAGTGGCTTTGAACGAGAAGAATGGTGTGGTGATGAAGAGATTGTGGTGAAAATCCTGGAGTACGTCTGTGGGAGATGTGGGAAGAAAAGAAACTAATGAACGAGAAGAAGTTGGAGTTGTATGAGAGGACGATCCAAAATGATAAAAAAGGCTTTGCATTCAAAAAAAAAAAAGAGTACTGATTGCAGTAGGTGGCTGATGACTAGAGGATAATATTGGCTGATACGGGTGGAATGCCACCTTTGCAAACTAAGTATTATCACATGCATAGAAAGGAAATACTACGAAGAGGATCTTCGCATCCATAGTCCCTTATAATAGTTGTTTGTCATAAATTTTTATCTCATCCAACTTAACAATAATCTAAGAAGTTAAACCTATGCAAACTTTTATGCAATGCTTATAATAGTTTGTTATATTTATGTAAGAAGTTTTTAATTTCTAATGTTATCAGTGCAAATAAACTTTTAATAGAAAATTCACTTGCTCAAATAATTGTAAATTAAATTGCACACATTATTAAAACTAAGAATACAAGGATGATAACATTAACCTTAAAACTAAAAATACAACATATGACAACATAAAGAGATATTATGATTCCCCATATAACTACCACAAATGCTCGATGAGGTCGTTATCGAACTGGGAATGTGTATCTTCATCCTTAATACGGTGGTGAGACCGTATAAATTCCATAAGTTCAGTCATACACTCGTAGGACACCGTTGCGCTTGGAGCCCATTTCTCCACTGTATCATAGTTGAAGTCTGGTAAAGTCACATCCGACATATCCTCACAATCATGTTGTGCAATATAATGATAGCTTTCATTATGGCCTTCAGTGTCTCGGGCTTCCAAAAGCGCATAGGTCCTCAAATGATGGCAAAGCATGCTTGGAGCATTACATATGCTTGCTCCATGTCATTCTTTGCTGACTCTTGAATAGCATCATAGTGTTTTTGTTTATTACCTTTAGGTAAATTGTCTTCACCAGCATTGACCATGTGAAATATATCCCATCAATGAGATAGTATCATATTATGATCAATGATTGAGAAATGTATGGAGCAACTTGTCCTCAGCGACGTAGCAAACACAAGAGACCGGACAAATACATTGATATCGTTGTGGGAACTCGGTAAGCCGAAGAAGGCATGCCATATCCAGTTGTCATATGATGCCACTGCTTCTAAAATAATCATCAGTTCTTGAACGTGACCCGAGTACATCCCCTGCCATGTCGTTGAACAGTTCTTCCACCTCCAGTGCATACAGTCAAAACTTCCCAGCATACCCTGGAAGCCGCGACTTTCGTTGACTACTAACAGTATTGCGACGACGACGTTGTTGGGTGGACTCAAATAGATGTCAGAGAGGACCATAATTATCATCTTAACAAACCTCATTAAGATCTCAATTATAATATATTCCCCAATTGGCATGTAATCGCCTACAAAATATGTCGCTATTCCGTATGTGAGCATTTTCATTGCGACGGTGACCTTATAAAGGGAAGACATATTCAAGCTCTATCTCTTTTGGATGAAGTTAGAATCAAATTGTTCCACTGCAGTTTGAATTCGAATAAATATCCCACAACGCATGTGAAACCTCCTACTAAAAGATGTGGATGATAGATGTGATCTTTAGCGAAGTAATCTTGGAAGAGTCTATTATGACCTTGGAGTCGATCACGCCAAATAGTTGCAAGACCTCGAACAGAACCTCCACTTGACCGCTCACATCTTCGATTAGCATCTTGTCGTTGCTCCACCACAGCTATTGCCAACACCTCCATATTATTATCGAAGCTAGTGTCATCAAGAAGCATACTCGTTAAACACGAGCGTGCCATAACATTAGAGAAGACAAGAGGAAAAAGACTTGAGAGAGAAGAGTAGTGTGGAAGAGAACTCTCAATTGCTTCAAGAAACACTTCCTCTAAGGTGAAACACCCCCCCCCCCCCCCCCCCCCCCCCCCCCCCCCCCCCCCCCTTTTTTATTTTATTTTTTGCAGGTGACCTCCCCCAATTTTATAGCCTAGAATACATGAGTGGCCAGGATGATGCCACTTGTCCCAAACTCAATGGGTTGGATTTGTCTAGAAAACTCTAGAGAACATAGGAATGTGTGCCCCACGGTCAAAATCTGACCGTTGGTAAAAACCCGAGTCCTCCATGGAATGCGTGCCCAACAATCAAAATTTTGACCGTTGGTGAAAATCCAAATCCTCTATGGAATGCATGTCCATTAATCGAAAATATGACTGTTGGGAAAAATCCAAGTCCCCTTGGAATGCATGCCCAACAATAAAAAAAAACTTATAGTTCGTACGTGAAAATCTAAACTTCCTTTGGAATACGTGCTAACTGGTTTTTTTTTAGTATTTTCTTATTTTTGATAATTATTAATTAATTTAAAAATTATATTTAATGATATTTATTTAATTATAATGAATATTAGTACTTATTAACAAAATTTTAATTTAATTTTAATATTTGCTGATATCAAGGGCTATTGGTCATTTGTCTTTATGTCGAGAGATTAGGGGTGGCAATGGGTCCAAATTCAGGCCTCCTTTATACTATGTCAGATCGGCTTTCGGGTCGGGCCTATAGAAAAATACGTATTTACTAAGCCATTGCCAGCCCTAGAAGAGATGACCAATGAGCATTTGGACTTTTCAAGAAATAGGGAGAGATTTAAGGAGCCAATTGGAGTGCTCTACAATTGGAGAAAATATTCAATAGGGCGGACGTACAACGTCAGCCATGTATCCCCAGCACCCACTACACTATTAATTAGTAGTGACAGCATTGGCTAAAACTTAAAATAGAAACTTTTAATAGTGCATTGAGTGCGGGGGATACATGGGCGACATGGTACGTCTGATCCCACTGAACATTTTCTCCTCAAATTCTCACTCCATACTTTGCCTATATGTCAGGTAGGAGCCCCAAGAGTAGGGAAGGCAACTAGGAGCTCGATGTCGTGCATGCTTATCTTGCCCGACAAAAAAAATTTGAGGGACCTAGAGGTTTTATAATTTGCTGATTTTTGGTGAGGATGATCATCTTGCCATAGATAGGACATCCACCAAAAATCAGCAAATTATAAAACCTCTAGGTCCCTCAAATATGTTATTCAATTTAACGGTTAAAATAGACGATCGATAATGAAGAACACCTTTGAGGGACCTAGAGATTTTATAATTTGCTAATTTTTGGTGGAGGTCCTATCTATGGCATGATGATCATCCTCACCAAAAATCAGCAAATTATAAAACCTCTAGGTCCTTCAAATTTTTTTGTATATATATATATATATATATATATATATATATATATATATATATATATATATATATATATATATATATATATATATATATATATATATATATATATATATATATATATATATATATATATATATATATATATGAGGAATGGGATGCTGCCTATCAAAGCAGCGTTTTTTGCTGCTTTGAGACATTGTTTGACCATCCTAGAAGTTTTGGAATTTGATGAAATTTGGTGTGGGTGTTGTCTAGGGTAAGATGATCATCCTCACAAATTTTCATCAAATTCTAAAACTTCTAAGAGGGTCAAATGGTCGAAGCAAAATGCTGCAGATTTTAACGGTTACTGCAGACGACTGATTTTGCTTCGACCATTTGAACCCCCTAGAAGTTTTGGAATTTGATGAAAATTTGTGAGGATGATCATCTTACCCTAGAAAACACCCTCACCAAATTTTATCAAATTCCAAAACTTCTAGGATGGTCAAACAATGTCTCAAAGCAGCAAAAAATGCTGCTTTGATAGGCAGCATCCCATTCCTCTATATATATATATATATATATATATATATATATATATATATATATATATATATATATATATATATATATATATATAAGGGCCAGGACGCTACCTCTCAAAGCAGCGTTTCGCTGCTTTGACAATTCGCCACGGTCACGCCACATGTGATTTTTGGTCAGAATCAACATCAACAACCTCCGATCACCTCTACCGGTGATCTCCGTTGACACCACATGTCGACATCCAACGATAGAGAACTCCGGTGACTACTTTCATTGTGAGCCGTTCATTCATCACCTCACCTCATCCGGCAACCTCCGATGACATCCGCAGCCAGCGACCACCTCCGGTGACTTCAGTGCAGTAAGTGCTATAATGCAGAAATTGCAACGTTCGTGAATCATGATGGCTCATGTGGGTCTTGGGTCCATCTAGCATGTCAAGTTAACACATAGGTAACAGGCAACATTCTCCTGGTGTCATAATACAGTGTCTGCTGTTCTGTTGAAAGCAATTGTTCCAGTTATACCGCCCTCCTATAATAATATTATTATGTAGTCTACCATTATTAGTTTTTATTTTTGGAGGGTTCGATCTGGAAATATATTGGGGGAGACTCGTTGAAAGCGATGGAGGTGAAGTGTTGGACGGCTCAAACACTGGTGAAGCAGCTGAGCTTGGTAGTCGACGAAGAGGATCTCGTAGAGGCCATCGTTGAGATCCATCTCCTCTCCAAACACGACCCGAAGGCCCGCAGCCTCCTGATCGATGCTGGCGTCGTTCTCCTCACTTGTCACCTCATCTAAGGACAGAGCCATCCCAAATCCCAGGAGAACACCACCGCCCTATACCTCCTATTGATGATCGAGAGCAGGGGCGGACCTACATAGGACCCATGGGGGGCTCAAGCCCCCCCTCAATTTGGGAAAAAAAGTTACACTTACCCCCTTGAAGTTTAGCACAAAAACACTTAACCCCCTATAGTTTATTTTGTTGCAAATCACTCCCTAAAGTTTGAAATTTTAGCACAATACCCCTTTTGTCAATTACTTGATTTCCTCATTTTGTAATTTTTATCTGATCTAGCTAAACTTCAGGAGGGAGGGAAGAAAAGTTTAATTTACTTAGAAAACAATTATAGCCAACTTTTGGTAGCCAACTTCACAGATGGCCACCACCAGCCGTCACCGCGCTCCACCAGCAATCACCCCCCGCCGGTCAATATCTACCGTTATGCCACCAACCACCACCCCACCGCCACATGGGCCACCCGTCGCCGCCAGTATTGGTGACCCACGGCCGACCTCGCCGTTTGCCGGCCACCGACGCCCACCAGGGCCACCACTGTCCGGCCGACACCTATCGCGGTCTGCCACCTCCCGCGCACGTGGCATCCCCATAGAGTTCATCCCATGGCCCTTAGTGAATAAGAATCGAGTGAGACCGGGGCCTATTTATAGGTTTTTGGGGGTATGTATGAATTCTACCCCCCCCCGTAAAAAAAAAAAGGATATGGTCTACTATTTATAAATAGTGCACCTTGATCGAGTCGGCCAATTATAGTTCCAAATTTTCGAATGACTCTGACGATCGAAATTCTCCTTTACTAAAGGCAAAATCTTAATATGTCTTTTACTGCGCGATCGAAGGGTAGGGACGCTGTCACACCGCCTGCCGAAGCCTTCGACTGTGAAACAGCGATTGTAGTTACTTTTTAATAATTATGCCCCCCTGAGGAAAAACCCTGGGTCCGCCACTGATCGAGGGGCCCTGAAGTCAAGCTGCATGTGTCGGCCTCGAGCAATAGTTGTCGACTTCTCGTAGCAGTCGGTAGGCGTCGAGCGACAGTCGTCGTCTTCGTACGGCTAGCATCAGCATCGAGCGGGCACCCTGTATAAAAACCACGGGTTTTAACCAAACCGGTCGGGCAACGAGTCGTTCGAAAACCAGGCGGTTTAGTAGGGTTTTCACTGCGTCTATTACATTTCCGGTCCAGTAGCTTGGCCGGACTGCTTTAGAAGCCGGTTCACCGGTCCGACCGTACGGTCCGGTCCGGTTCGCATATCCCTCCCGAATCGGAGTACCACTCCATGCCAGTGTTTTCAAAACCGGACCGGAAGGCAAACCGAAAATGCATCCGGTTCGGTCCAAATCGGTTCAAACCGGTGGTTCAACCGTTTGAACCGTATGAAAATATGTTTTTTTATATAGATATCTACTAAATTCTTCAATGGGAAGGTTTGATTCCTAGGTTAACATACAAACCGGTTTATTCAAAGACCGAACCAAAACATGTTCCGGTTCCGGTCCAAACCGGTTGAACCGCCCGGTCCGGTCCGGTTTTCAAAACACTGCTCCATGCACGATGGCACGTTTCCATCATCGGCCGCTTCTTTCTCCCGCGCACCCCCTCTACGTGCCACCTCTCTCTCTCTCTCTCTCTCTCTCTCTCTCTCTCTCTCTCTCTCTCGACCATCATCATGAAATCGAAGTGGTGATCGCTTGATCCGAAGCAAAACCCGCGTCATCCCCACCAACTCAATGGTAAAGCTCGCGTCGGCTCGAGAGGGCCGCATGTACGGCCCACGCCCGGTTCGTGACCGGTGGGAGTGCATCAACGCCGGCACCTACGTCTTCGCCACCGTCCCCCTCATCGGCGGCCTAGCTGCCCAGCTATCCCCCGGCGGAACCGACGCCAAGTCCGGCCTCGTCCTCCTCCTCATAGGGATCGCGCTGATAGCCGCTGTGAACGCCCACGACCTCGTCGCCCACATGGCCGGGGTCGACTACTGCCTCTCCCTGGTGGGGTTCGACCCCCAGCTGGCCCTCGTCGAGTTCGCGGTCCCCTCGGTGCAGCTGCTGGGGTCCGTCCTCACCTTCATCGCCGTCATCTTCTTCCTAATACAGGTTTGCGTTTGATACGGTCCATTAATTGTGAGTAGGGTTCGTCCTCCAAATGTTTGATCAGTGGTCACAAAGAGACTCCCACCCTTTGTGGTGGATCGCAGCTGGAGAACGGGTATAGTCACAAGCTGGAGAAGCAAGCAGTGAGCATGCTGATCGCCGGGCCGGCATTGTGGGTCGTCGGCTCGACCCACAACCTGTGCCAGATCTACGAGAGAGCCGACGGCCACTTCCAGATCCTGCAAAAGTCCGTCCAGATCCCGTTCATCATGGGGAGCTTGCTGTTCATGGTGGGCGGGATTTTCAACCAGCATGAAATCTCCGGGCCGATCCATCTAGTGGTATGTTATTGTTAGCAGCTGGATCGCACGAGTGAAGATCAGCATTGAACGAAGCTTGATGCCTTTTTTTTTTTCTTTCTTTCTTTTAATTGGGTGCAGGGGAAGAGCTGGGTGTGGCTATGCATGGGCGGGAGCCTGCTGTTCCTAATCGGAGGGGTGATGAACGTGGCGAAGGTGGTCAAGATGCAGCTGCAGGCGGAGGGGGTGAGGCTCGAGAGGCTTCGAGGCGGAGGAGGGCAGGAGATGCTATGCAGAGAGTGGGAGGGTAAGGTTCCCCTGATCATCGAAGACAGCGGGAGGAGGAAGCGAAGCCAGGAGCCGGTGCCGGTGCCGACGCCATACAAGGACGTTCTTGTCGGCGGCAGCCAAGTTTGAGAATAATATCCATTTTGGCTCGTCATGGTATTTGGTTTTTTTATTTTTTATTTTTTTTTTTTGCAGATAAAGAGGATTTGGTGGTTTAGAAAGATGATGAGGATGCTCAGATACATTGATAATTTTTTAATTTTTTTTATTAATTTACTTATTAACTGCTTGTTAAAAAAAGGGTTATTTTGACTTTGCCCCCCCAAATTTTGCCTTGAATTAGACTTTACCCTCCATAATTTTATTAATTAAACTTTACCCCTCAAAAATAACTGTTCCATCAGCTCACCCCCCAAAACTTTATTTCTTTTCTGTCAGCTCACCGTTTCTCTTAGATGATGAGCTGACGGAACAGTTAGTTTTGGGGAGTAAAGTCTAATTAATGAAAGTATTGGGGGTAAAGTCTAATTCAAGGCAAAATTTGGGGGTAAAGTCAAAATAATCCTTAAAAAAAAGAGGTGCTGATGGAACCGAAAATCCGACTCAAAACATCAGGTATGGGTATAGATTTTGTACCCAAAACAAGATTTAAGTGTAGTATGGGCATGGGAACTCAACCCGATCATTTTTGGAATATGGGTTTGGGTACTCAATAACTATAGCCGAAACCCGATTGGCCCTTGAACTTGTGTGTACTAGATAATATTGTTGGACTCCAAACTCATTGCAAGATACCTAAATTCTAACCAAACTCAAATTCCTATCCCAATTCTACCCAAATGAGTACCCTCCAAAAGCCAATATAGTAATAAAACATAGGAGCTTGATAATATTTCTCAATCAATATATGGTGGAGGAAAAAGAGGGAATGATCTCCAATTTATACCCGAAACCCGAATGGCTATGGATTGGGTACGGAGCCTCTTAGATCAACTCCAACAGCCTGCTCGGGCGCTCCTCAAAAAAGACATATTAGAGGAGCCTGCTGGAAAATCTCGTTCCAACAGGCTTGACGAGCGCTTGTCATCGTTGAACAAAGTGCTCGACGAGCGTTGCAAGCTCCTCAAAGAAGAGGAGCGCATGCGATCTCCTCCAATAATGTCAGTCGTCTGATTGAGCAAGATCCAAACGTTGATGCTCCACCGACGCTTCATGTGGGACCGCCTCATTTTCACCCCCCACATGAGCCAAGTCAACTATATCTGAATTAATAAAATTACTGGTTTACCCTCCAACGGTCATCTTTCACACCTAGCCAACGGTGACTAGGGCTGGCAATTTTGGACCCAAGACGGTAAACGCGGCACGAAGTTAGCGGGTCTGGGTCAGGACAAAACAGGTTCAGGTTGTAAACGGGTCGACATGATAGACCCGTTTAATAAACGGGTCGGATCCGAGTTTAGGGTCTGGACACAGTAGACTCGGAAAGAGCCATTTAAAATTCAACGGGTCGGGTCGGGTCGGGTCGGTCTACCCGCAATCCGATACTGTAATATATAGTATCAGCGGATCTATCGGGTTAGGTCGGGTCGAGTCGGATCGGGTCAACTGAATGAACCCGTGTAGTAAATGGGTTTAACGGGTCTTGTCGGGTCTACCCGTTTATAAACGGGTCGGCTACAGGTTTAGGATCTAGACACGATTAGTTAAACGGGTCAGGTTTGGCTCTAGGGGTTTTGGACACGACCCGAAACAAGACACGACACAAACCCGACCCGACCCATTGCCACCCCTAATGGTGACCAATCCTTTGAAAAATAAGTCTTTGGTGATCCAAAATATGAAAAATACTTAAATATTCAATAAAAAAAAAAAAGAGAAAATTAGGTATCCCCTTCTATATATCCCCTTCTATATATATATATACACAAACACACACACACACCCCACTTCTACACTATTCAAACCATTCCTCTTTCTCCCCCTTTGTCCAAAAAATTTACTCTTTCTATGGATTTCAATTTATATTCGAACTGTTTGGCGAGCAGTTCGGCATTCGACTCATACATTAATCTTGTGCCAGAGTCGGAGTCTCAATTGACACAAGAGGTAGAGCCGCAAGTTACACCGACGCCATGCAAGCAAAAGGCAATCCGAAAGGCACCCCCCGTTGGGCAATCCGAAAGGCACCTCTCGTCGGTTCATACACAGTGGAATAGGACAAACTACTCATCTCGGCTTGGCTCAACACAAGCTCCGACAAGGTCACCGGCACCAATCAACAAATTTTGAATGCTAACTCGTTGATGCACCAGTAGTCCAACATCAACCGTGCTGTCAACAAGTTTTATTCAGCCTATACGAAAATTAAAGCTCCCAACCCATCAGAAATGAAGGAGCAAGACAGGGTAATTTTCTGAAACCCTCTTATTAAAAACTATTTTTCAAGATCGATATTTTCTTCTTTTTTTTTGCTTTTACGAATCCAAACTACAAAAGATGCATATTGTGCCTTGAAGAAACTCAGTTCGTTCCAATTCAATCATTGTTCGAATGAATTTCACTTTCACCAAAGTGGACGAGCGTACATCGACATAAGGAGGACCAAGAGAAAAATCAGAGTTTTCAAAAACGATAGTAGCACTGCCTCTCTAGCATCGTCGTCTCCCTCTATCCTGAATATAATGAACATCGGCTCAAATTCTTCTTCAATCGACATAGAAAGGCCAGCAGACAGGAAGTCCGAAAATGAGTGACTCAAGCGCATGGAGAAAACAACGATGGATGAATCGAAGAGACTAATGTACGAGCTCTACAAAAAGAATAGTAAAGACGCGGAGTAGCCACCGTTCCTTCAAATATGAGCATCTTGAGAAGATGTGCGCTCAAGACCATGCTCATATTGCATCAGAAGAGGCAAACGAGCGAGAGAGAATGCAAGTGAAAATAGCAAAGGTCCAACTCGAGGAGAGAAAATTTCAAGTACAACAAGAAAAAGAGAGTAGCTGAGGAGGAGAGGATCATGATGATGGACCTTAGTAGTACTCTTCCCTCCGACACTACATAGTACTTCAAGCGCCGTCGGGCGGAGATACTAAAAAGACCACTCAGTGGTATTCCCCCTACAAGTTGAGATGTATGTTTCTGATGCAGGAGCTACCACCTCACATGTTCATGGCACAATCATTAAGTGGGCAAGAGAATTCATATGTGGGTAAGACAAAATAAGCCATGTAGTAATTGCATTTCTTATTCCTACTCCTCTTTCCTTATATGTATGGCCAACATAGGCTATAAAAAGGCCTAACTACTAGTTTGCAAAACATTCAAACTTTGGAGCTTCTAGTAAAGTTATTGCATTTCCCCCATTCTCTTGTATCTTGTGAGATTCAAGAGATAGTTCAAGAAAGAGGAAAGTATGAAACAGCACACTAAACATAATGATAGATGGACCTGCTTGTCGCTATCCTCCTCTTTATGTATGAAGATGGACCTGCTTACAACTACAAAACACACAGTGATAGAATATTACAACTAACTAGCACACTAAACATAAAAACACACTGAAACAAGCTTGCAACTTAAAAACATACTGAAAGGCGATCAATTATTCATTCTTCCACAAAGGCTCCATTGATGCTCCATTAGGTCATCCTGTAGTTGGGAATGAGTTTCCATACTCCTAATATGCAGGTGACGTTAATGAACTACGTTAGCTTTGGAGTGTGATCGAGTGAAGCGGGCTCGGGTTACTTCCCTATGATTGTTCATATCTTATTTGAACCCCAAAGCTCCCTTATCACGCTCATTCTCGATGATCATATTGTACAATATGATGCAAGCTTTCATAATTTTCTTCAATAAGTTTTTTGTTTCATAAGCATGCTGGTCCTCGAACTATGGCGAAATGTGACTGCAGAACTCCAAAATCTCTCTCCATATCCTTTCAGGTCGACCCCTGAACTGTAGCCCAATGCTTCTCCTTCAGACCTCTAGGCAACGATATTGCCCTGATAAGTGTTTACCAAGAGAGGTAAATACCATCGGCGAGGTAGTAACCCATCGTGTAACTATGATTGTTCACGACATACAAGGCGCAGCTCGTCCGGTAGCAATATCCGCGAACATTGAAGACTGATCTAACACATTGATATCGGAGAGCCATCCGGGAAGGCAGGAAAACACATGCCATATCCGTAGATCATGGCTTGCAACGGCTTCAAGAATAAGAAGAGGCTCATGTACATACATTTCCACGCCGTCATGCAATTCTTCCACCTCCGGTTCATGCAGTCGATGCTTCATAGCTTGCCCGGAAAACCTCTCTTCTATGCAAATGAGAGAAATCGTGCAACATCTTCAATGGTTAGTGCACGTACATACTCCTTAGAGAAGCAAACAATCTCAGCTTCACAAACCTTCGAAGGCTCTCGATCACAGTACTTCCCACAATACAGACATATTTGTCTACAAACTTTCCCGGTCCTCCATAGGTAAGCATCCCCATCGCCGCAGTCACCTTTTGAAGAGGTGATAGCCCCAACTTTCCAGTCATGTTTCTCCTCTAGACGAAGTAGGGTCATATTGTTCCAATGCGACTAGAATTCTGAGGAATAATGGCAGGTGCATCCGGAATCTCCATATCCGGAATCTCCATCGGAATATCTTGGTCGGATTCGTCTAATTTTTGACAAAGTAGTCATTAAAGAGCGTTTGGTGACCGCTCACTCAATCACAACAAATGGTTTTATGGCCTTGAATCGATCCTTGCCTTCGCCTCTTTGAACGACTAGCTTCTTCATGTACCTCGAAAGTAACCATGGCCAACATAGCATTGTCGGAGCTGGAGTTTTCAATGATCAACATCTTCAAACGACTGCTTACCATGATGGCTAGGAGGAAAAACAAGAAAACGAAAGAAGTGTTGAGAATATCTTCTTCACCTACCCCTCTATTTATAAAAGAAAAAAAATATGATTGTATAGAGAGGCGTACCTAACAAACAAAAATATAAACGTTGGGAAAAAAACAAACATCGGTAGGTGTGCTCAACGGATAAAATTTTGATCGATGGGGAAAAGACAAATACACTGATAAGCGTACTCAACAGAAAAAAAAAAAATCTTCTTATAATCCCTACACCCTAAACCGATAGGCTTGCCATAAACACTAAACCCTAAAAAGTAATAATAGTTATTCTATGTAGGGGTGTGCATCGGTTCGAAACCGACCTATTTAGGCAAAACCCAAACCAATCAAACCTTGGTCGGTTTTGAGAATTTTCAATCCGATCCAAACCAAACTAAGATTGGAATCCAATCTAATTAAAGTCAGTTTGGATTGGATTGGATGGTCGGTCTAGGCTTTGGACCATGTTTTTATTGCCCCCCCCCCCCCCCCTCCCCCAACCCCCCTTCTATTAGGACCTAGTTCAAACTTAAAAATTAATAATTGTTATCAAATCATTAGGTCTAAATATGATTTTTAACTGATTTTGAGTCATCGTATAGTATTGCAATGGTTGCTGGAGTAGAATGCTTTAAGGAGCCTCCTTGAAGCTCAAAGTGGGTGACATGTTGGGTTTGGCTCCTCTTTGTTGAGGAGCCTGTCGGATCTGCTTTTATACTTGAATGGGCATGGGTCAGGTATGGACCCTGCCATACCTGAATGGATATGGGTAGCGGTAACCCAACCCATTGTCAGTCCACAGACTCCACACCAAGTGTCATGTACCTCTCCATTGGTGCCGCGCTTCCCGCCCCTATCTCTATCTACCATGTTGGGGTACTCTCATTGGATCTGGCCCTTCTAGTGCTCCAGGCTCAGGGAGCAGCCCTCTCTTCTTCTCTGCTGCAACTCTCCGCAGACGAATAATTGGGAGTCTGGAACCCAACAAGACCGGGCCATTGACCCATTCCCTCATGGGCTGGACAAATCCTAAACACTTCTTGCTTGAGATTGTCCTCATGGGCTGGACAAATCCTAAACAGCTCTTTCTTCTGGATCGTTAAAAATTTTCATGTCTGAACATTCCGAAAGCATCAGTGCTTGGACAGCCGATTCTCTCTACTAAATTAGAACGAACGACTGCCTTAGAATAGTCGCCGCGAACCACACTATCACCGTGGTTTGGGGTCTCCTCGCCAACATCTGTCCCGCCCCATCCGGATCGCCCGTCCCTTAATCATACGATCCCTGGGGGTTCAGTTGGTGGTCTATAGATCCCCCATTCCAAAACCGTCAATAGTGGAACAAATGACAGTTGTTGGCGAGTGAACCCCGAACCCGAACCACGATTACAGTGTGATTCGGGAAGACTATATTAAGGGCTTTAAAATTCGAGTGAAATGATATTAGATTCCTTTTATTTTGAAGTAAAACTAATTCAATTGAAAAGAAAGAGTATTATATTTTACTTGTAGAATATAAACTTTAGTAAAATGAATTAAGTTTCCATTTTTTCGCTCTGAAAGTATAATTTCAAGCCAATATTTTCAACCAAACCCGAGTTTTTGAGAGTTTTTTTTTTTTTTTTGAAACCGGCCAAACCCCTCTGTGGAATTTTAAAAAATGAATATTTTACTTTTTTAAAATAATCACAAATGTTAATAATACTTTATACCATGACATATGCTTCAAACTGACTGAAGTATTTGTTGTGAAATCCCAAAATACTTGCTAAGACACAATTTACTGAATATTTTCTCCTGGACAAATAGTTCAGCAAGAGAAAAGTTAATAATATGGCAAACCTGTGGAATTTTTATCTTTTGGGAGGGTAAAACCCCCCATGAGAATTTGACCAGAAGTTAAGAAAACTATATGAAATACTAAGAAAAATGATTTTTTAAAAAAAAGACGGAAAACAAAAGCACATACGTGGAACGAACCATAAGATCATAAAATCACGCATCGATTGGAGAAACACTGAATAATTGATTTTGGATTTACGAAAGATTCTTCGGTTGCTCTAATTCTAATGAATAGGCAACTGAAATCATGAAATAATGAAGTAAGATAGCAACATTCTCCGCTCCCTTGCGCAAGAAGCATACTTGCTTGCTCGCTCATCTTACTCGAGTAATCAACGGTGAGGATTCATTCTTGTTTCCAATCATTAATCTTTGTCGGAAGCCTCGGTTCAAGGGATAATCTTGCTTGGGGGAGAATTCACAGTTTGGATAATGTTTTGGACATCTATATAATATGTTACAGCCGTTCAAGATAATAACAAGTCTACAATTAATAAAATGGAACGAGATAAATCTTGTTTATACCCAATTTCAAAAGCGAATTAAAGATGTTTGCTCTGATTGTGCCGTTAAGTATCTCTCTTATGTTGCTCTAGCCACTATGTTGCTCTTTTGTGCGTTCTTCGATACCTTCATGGCAATATCACTACTTTACTCTTTATGTCCTTATATCCTTTGGAGTTTAGCACTTTTAGTTAGGCTGATTGGGCTGGTATACCCATTGATCGTCAGTTAATCACTAGTTTTTTGCATGTTTCTTGAATACTCTCTTATCTCCAGGTAAAGTAAAAAAGACAGGTTGTCGTCTCCAGTGCCTGCACTAAGGCTGGGTATTGCACCATGGCCGATGCATGTACTGAAATTGTCTACCTTCGGTGTCTCCTTCATGACATGGGCGTAGAGTCTACTTCACATAATCTTCATTGCGATAACTGGTGTTCTTTCCCTACCTCATCTGCCCTTTGATAGCCAGCTTGCGGACCTATTTACCAAGTTGCAATTTTTTTTCGGTTTCAGCTTTTTACTGGCAAACTCAGTTTATAACCCACCATGTGTTTGAGAGAGAGAGAGAGAGAGAGAGAGAGAGAGGATTATGCGTATTTGTACATCCTTGTATAGTTTTTTCCTCTCTTTAAATTCGTTGATTTGTTCACCATGTTGATGACCACACTAATCTCTTTGTATACATACCTTGGGCTAATGACCTAGTAAGATAATTTTCCATTTGCTCCATAAGATTTGAAAATAATAAAGAGAACATAAGCAGCAAAAAGAGAAGAAAATAGAGAAATAAGCATAGTGTAACATCACTGCACTCATTTCACTTGATCATTAAATGATATTTTTAGCTTCTACCAATAGTGTAACATACTCTATATTGGCTATATCTAGGACTGCATTCATAGAACACCATATCTACAATTGAAGAACTTGTTGTATCCAACAGCCGTATCTGTGTCTGCAATGTACACTCGTATCCATTTCGCCCAAATCATAGCCCCATACTATCTTCTAATTACTCAAAAGGCACGTTAAGCGATATCCTAGGTTGACATTCACAAGATGGAAAAATACCGACACAAATCCCTTCCCAAACTCTAATAAAAAGGGCCACCGACGATACAGAAAAATACAGTTCAAAGCTGCATTAAGTAGGCCCAACTGAAACCCCCTTTCAGATGATCCCACAAAATCGCAGGTAAGAAAATATTCCTTCCATAGCAAAACATATAAATAATAAAAATTAATTAACATTATTAATGAAGGCGGGATAACTAAAGCATCGACAACCTGTGATGTCAGATAAGTCACATAAAGAAGTGTCATGCTTTCATGGAAATATTTAATAGGGTTAGGGTCGTATATTTGTCCACGGATTTGTCCAAAAGTACAAACAGAAATACAATTTTTAGATTTAATACTTAGATACTTCAAAGATGATAGTGGCTATAGAATATCATTTTCAAGAAAACATGATCCACCCAGATTGTATCTTGATGATCCTAAGTCCTAACTTACAAAACATGATACAACAAGACCATGAAAGGGGTTAGTTTTTCTTACCTATAGTTCTAAAGATATTCCTGATATCACCTCCCTTGGATGATTTCATTGACAAATTCTGCAATCGCCGTAACTGCTCTCTTATCAGCTTCGGCCTGGTCTGATCCAGTAGACTCCAGGAACTTCTTTCCGATCTTGAAAGAGTGATCACCACCATCAATCACATGCAACTCATTGATGCATTTCATCTTCTTGCGGGTAGTTGCCAGTTTGTCCAAGGGACACAAGTTATCTTTACTACCCTTCATGAGTAATAATAACTGAAGTTAACCTTGAATCATAGAACAACCAAATACGTGCAAGATATTGGGTGTGGCAAGTAAATGCACACATAAAATCTGAGAATGAAGCAGTTCATTAACCCTTGCCTGTACAAACATCGTTGGAACGCTAAGCTGCAGCAAAGTCTCATCACGAACTGCTCCATTCATGCCCTGAAACACCACCAAATCAGAGCTAACGGTGGGGTTTCGATTTTGTGCAGGTTTGTAGGATGAGGATGAATCAATCAGAATAACAGTATACTTACCAAACCAGAACAAATTACCACATAAGATAACTTAAACCAGAAATAATGAGAAGAGCATGAATTATTCAAGGGCTCTCATTTGAACCTAACTAAAGTTCAAAAACAACATAGGAAAATAGATTTTATGCATGATGAGGATGGTAATTGTCATGATACAATGCCAAACAACCGAATCAAAATATATACAATCTGATTTTCGTAAGACAGGCATAGAAATAATCACATTTGATATATAGACATTTCTGTGGCATGCACCCCAATAAACAGGCTTGACAAATTACTTAACACCAACAATTGTACCAAGGGAGATTCATCCATTAGATGAGCTTGCATACTACTTAGTGCATCTTAGTAGTTGAGGCACCGGAAACATGAAATCGGATCAATTATGGGTTCTTACATTTCCCGAATCAAGATTTTCAATTCCATATTGGTAAATAAAAGAAAAGCCAAAGATTCGGTGATGTGACATCCAAACATTTATGGCTCCGTTTGGTTCGAAGTATCTGGTGCAGTAAGTTGCTTTGAGGTAAGTATTCAAAATACCGTGTATGACTTACTGCATTTGTTTTGTAGTATCCGGTGCAGTAAGTCGATTTGGTGTCTCTGGGATACCTCATAACTGAGGCAACTCAATACTGCAAAATTAGCGGTAAGGCAAATACCTCGTAACCAAAATACCTCACAGGATGCTTTGAACCAAACGGAGCCTATATGTATTGCCTCAGGTATTGGGCGATCGAGTGTTATTTCATGGAACTTACCCGAGAATTGTGACAAAGGCCGATGAACTTGGGCCACAACAACTCCAAATCATCAAATCTAATGATGATATATGCGTACACCCCCCCCCCCCCACCCCCACCCACACCCACACACAGCCGAGAATTGTGACAAATGCTGATGAACTTGGGCCACAACAATTCCAAATCATCAGATCTTATGATGATATATGTGTACACACACACACACACACACACACACACACACACACACACACACACATATATATATATATATATATATATATATATATATATATATATATAGAGAGAGAGAGAGAGAGAGAGAGAGAGGGGGGGGGAGAGAAACAAGATGCTCCCTTCGAAAGCAGTGTTCGTTTCTGCTTTGACAGGTTGCCGGTGGCCATCGATAATGTTCTAAAAAGCGGCCCAAGAGGCCGCCTAGGCGGCGCCTAGATGCTAGAAGGTCCCCCATCGCCTAACCTAGCCCCTAGGCGGTGCAGAAAAGCAGCCCAGGCCCCTAGGCGGGGCTAGACGGACTAGACAAGCCAAGGCGGGTCTAGGCTAGGCGGCCGCCCAGGCGAGCTCAGTTGGGTCTAGGAGAGCCCAGGCGGGTCTAGGCGGGCTGGGCTTTCTTTTATTTTAACCTAGTCTATGTCCAATTCAATACCAAGATCATCAATAAGAAGAAAAAGGGAAAGGAGCGAGGAGTAGATTTATTACCAACGACTAAAGCTAGTAACGCTCAATGATGGATTGTTGATGATGGTGATGAAGAAGAAAATGATGAAGAGGTCGACGCCGGTTCGGGACTTACTTGGTGAATAGTTGGAGAGGCATTGGAGCGGATAATGTTCGAGTGTCTAGGAGAAGTCCTAGAAACGTTGGTGGTAGCTCTTCATCCCGTGAAATTAGAAAACTTTATAAAGAAGATTTTGTATCGGATGATAGACAGACAAAGAGTATGATAAGGAGGTGGAGTTTAAGTCTAATAAAGAAAGAGTCTTGGAGGGATATGGAGAAGATGAGTACTAGGAGTCTAGTACTGTAGCCTATAGGAGAAATGAATCAAATGATATTGTATTTCACTATTTTGTAACTTTTTGTTTTGGATTGTACTAGAATCTTGGATACTTTATCTTAATATCATGCTTCCTTTTGTTGTTGGTAATCTTGAATTTATGGTTTAGATTTTACTAAAATCATGCATATTATGTCATAATATCTATCATGCTTGTTTTTTCTTGTTAATCTAGAATTTATATTTATGTAAATGATACTTGTTCTTTAAAATAATGGTTCGGATAATCTTGAATTTATAATATTTTTAAAATATATACATTATATAAAATATCAAAACAATAATTAAAATAATTAAAAATGGTCAAATCACCTAGGCGCTAGATGGCATCCCACCACCCGACTAGCGCCTAGCGCTTTTTAGAACCTTGGCTATCAAAGTCATGAACGACGACACAGGTCATTCGAACTCACTATCGGGAGGTGCTAGAAATCACCGGAGGTGATCGCCTGCTGCGGATGTCGTCAGAGGTTGCCGGATGGGGTGAGGTGATGAATGAACAGCTTACAATGAAAGTAGTCACCGGAGTTCTCTATCGTTGGACGCTGACATGTGGTGTCAGCGGAGATCACCAGTAGAGGTGATCGGAGGTTGTTGATGTTGAATATGACCGGAAATCACATGTGGTGTGGCCGTGGCGAATTGTCAAAGCAGCGAAAACGCTGCTTTGAGAGGTAGCGTCACGACCCTTATATATATATATATATATATATATATATATATATATATATATATATATATATATATATATATATATATATATATATATATATATATATATATATATATATATATATATATATATATATAGAGAGAGAGAGAGAGGTATACTTGGTTGCGCTGTGCGCTGCCGGGCGAATATGCGCTGCGGAGCCTAGACCGTCCGATTGAATCGGATCAGACGGCCCGGAAACAATCCCGCTCCCGCTCCCGCACTGCACCGCACCGCACAGCCGATCCCGCACCGACCGATCCCGCACCGTCCGATCGGGTTTTGATTTGAGATCGAGCGGCATCTACAGCTTTCGCTGTTACTGTAGCGGCTACAGTAACAGTGAAAACTGTTACTGGACGTCCGATTTCCATCAATCTGTTTCGATCGAACGGCCAGAAACAGTTTTCGCTGTTACTGTAGCCGCTACAGTAACAGCGAAAACTGTTACTGGCCACTCGATTTCCATCTATCCTTTTCGATCAAACGGCCAGTAACAGTTTTCGCTGTTACTGTAGCTGCTACAGTAACAGCGAAAGCTGTAGATGCCGCTCGATCTCAAATCAAAACCCGATCGGACGGTGCGGGATCGGTCGGTGCGGGATCGGCAGTGCGGTGCGGTGCAGCCTGCGGTGCGGTGCGGGAGCGGGAGCGGGATGGTTTCCGGGCCGTCTGATCCGATTCAATCGGACGGTTTAGGCTCCGCAGCGCATATTCGCCCGGCAGCGCACAGTGCAACCAAGCATACCTCTATATATATATATATATATATATATATATATATATATATATATATATATATATATATATATATATATATATATATATAAAAGGAAATGAGTTTCTATGACATGCTATAGGGAGTACCCTATGACATATGGTGAGTTAGTAACCCTAGAATATTTAGAATGTTCTGAATTTTTATGAGGATGATCACCCTATCTTAGATAGGACCCCCGCAAAAAATCAACTCATTCTAAAACTTCTAGAGGAATCAAATATAATTTTCAATTTAACGGTTAAAATGGATGGCCAATAAAGCTTCTAGCATTTGATGCCCCAACAAGTTTTAGAATGCTTTGTTTTTTTGTGGACATTCTAAGATAAGGTGATCACCCTCAAAAAAATTCAGCACATTCTAAACATTCTAGCATTACTAATTCACCATATGTCATAGGGTACTTCCTATGACATGTCATAAGAACCCAGCCCTCATATATATATATAGGAATGCTTAGGTGCGGTCTGCGGTCCGTGCAGTCCGCGATCCGCAGCCATCCGATGCACCCGCCGCATGCATCGAATGCACGGAGTGGTGCAATGGATCGGAGAGAAAGAGAGAAGCATGTCTTTGTATGCCCATGCAAAGAAGGCCTCAATGTATGCTCCTCTATAAACATACACAGAGGTTTCCGAATTTGCTAATTTTTTGTGGAAGTGATATTTATGTTAAAGTGATCATCCTCACAAAAAATCAGCAAATTCTGAAACCTCTAAGCATTTCAAATAAGTTCATCAAATTAACGATTGAAATGGACAGACGATATCTATCATTTTGATACACCTAGATGTTTCAGAATTTGATGATTTAGTAAGGGTGATCATACTACTATAGATAGCATATCCACCAAAAATAAACAAATTCTGAAACATCTAGGTCCATCAAAATGTTAGAATCTTTATCAGCCATTTATTTCAACCGTTAATTTGAAGAGCTTATTTGAAATGCTTAGATGTTTCAGAATTTGCTGATTTTTTGTGAGGATAACCATCTTAACATAGATATATATCCACAAAAACTTAACAAATTTGGAAACCTCTATGTATGTTAATAGAGGAGCATACATTAAGACCTTCTTTGCATGAGCATACAAAGTCATACTCAATATATATATATATATATATATATATATATATATATATATATATATATATATATATATAGAAAGAGAGAGAGAGAGAGAGAATATGGGGTATGAGCTGTCAGCTCCTATCCATCTGGTTCAAAAGATCTAACCGTCCGTTTCATTTTAGTTTTAAAATCACTTAAAAAAAATAAAAACCAACTTTTATTCCCCCGTCCCCCACGATCTCTCGAGCGAGCGAGCGGCAGCTGAAACCCGACCGAAGCTACGATTTGTCGGCCACCGCTACGATCTGGTCGGCCACCGTTGCGATCGGTCAGCCACCGCTGCAATCGGCTAACCACCGCTGCGATCGGCCGAAGAGGGCTGCGACGGCGCCGGAGGAGTGGGAAGGAGGCTGCGACGGCGCCGGATCGCAGGGGGACTGCGATCGGCCGAAGGGGAAGGGGCTGTGATCCGCCCTCAAACGACAGCCGGAGCCGGAGGATGAGGGCGCCGCTGGTGGGGGTGCCGGAGGAGATGGGGTGCCGGAGGAAAAGCCGGAAGGGGGAGCCGGAGCCGGAGGTGGAGGGTGGTCGGGGAGGGGGGGAGTTCTGGGGCTGCCGCTCGCGAGAGAGAGAGAGAGAGAGATCATGGGGGACAGGAGAATAAAAGTTTTTATTTTTTTAAAATGATTTTAAAACTAAAATGAAACGGACGGTTTGATCTTTTGAATCGGATGGATAGGAGTTGACAGCTCAAAGGGATAAATAGGCTGTCAGCTCATACCCCGTATTCTCTCTCTCTCTCTCTCTCTCTCTCTTTATATATATATATATATATATATATATATATATAGGGTCCCGATCCAGTGAGAAACTCTTATATGTGAAACCTTGTGCGAAACCAACCTAGAGGTTTCAAAATTTGATGCAACTTGGTAGGCATGTTACCTATGACATCTTAATCATCCTCACCAAAATTCATCAAATTATAAAACCTCTAGGGGCATCAAATGTTAAAAGATTTACTGACCGTTCATAAAAACCGTTAATTTGATACCCCTAGAGGTTTTAGAATTTGATGAATTTTGGTGGGGATGGTCAACTTGGAATAGGTAGCATGCCTACCAAGTTTCATCAAATTCTGAAGCCTCTAGGTTGGTTTTGCACAAGGTTTCGCATATAAGAGGTTTCTCACTGGATCGGAACCCTATATATATATATATATATATATATATATATATATATATATATATATATATATAGAAAAGGTAATTATCCTCAAAAAAGAATCACCTTCGTTGGAGCCTCATGGGTCATGAAATCACTGCATATAGAGGTAATTTTCCCTCGGAACGCCTGGAGACTCCCTTTTATCATCCATGAGTTCGAAGGGAAACTTACCTCTATATGCAATGATTTCATTACCCATAAGACTCCAACGAAGATGATTCTTTTTTGAGGATGATCAGCTTATCTTAGATAGAACACATGCCAAAATTCAATACATTTGGAAACCTCAAAGGGCATCAAATGTTGGAAGCTTTATCGATCGTCCATTGTAACCGTTCATTTTGAATATCATAATTGATGCCCCTAGAAGTTTCCAAATGTGCTGATTTTTTGCATGTGCACTATCTAAGATAAGGTGATTATCCTCGAAAAAAAACAACTTCGTTGGAGTCTCATGGGTCATGAAATCACTGCATATGGAGGTAATTTTCCCTCTGAACATCTGGAGGCTCCCTTTTCTTTATATATATATAATATATAGTAAGAGAGGGTTTTGTGGCTGTGATAAAAGTTGGGGGATAAAAAAATATCCACTAGCCATCCAATTTATTTGCTGGGGTGGGGTAAATTTGATACATTTGTTGAAGAACAAGAGAGAGAGAGAGAGAGAGAGAGAGTCAACCACCATGACTAACTCTCTGTAATCGACCGGCCATAACCTTGATCCCCCTCTTTGTGTTTGTACAGCCACACGACAGGACACCCGCGACTATGTCGCATCCCACCTACCGCACCTAGCCCTCCCGTACCGAGCCAGCCTAGCCGCGAGTCCATCCCCAGAGCTAGCCGAACTGTTGCAGTGGCCCCGTCGAGCCCGCCCGAGCGTGAGAACAGGCCCCACAGCCGGTCACTAACCACGGGGCCTTGCCGCATCTACCCGACTGCAAGGACAGTCGTTGCCGGCTAGGCCATCCACGAGCTTCCCACCGAAGCCTTGCCCAGATTGGTGGTGATCACGTCACCGACGCCGATCCCTTCACCCGGTTGATTTCGTAGGAAATTGCTGGCGACAGCATTCGCAAGCCGTCGACATCATTGATCCATTCAGCATGTGAGGGTTCAACCAAAGGTTTCTTTTCTTGTGCAACGAGGTGATGCAGGCGTCGATAAGGTGCACTACAATCTTAAACCCTTTAGGGTTTCCCTTTGGTCAATAACTAAGATTTAGTTGTCAATATAGCGTCATACGCCTCAAAAAGGACAGCAAACAGGAATTATCTCACGCAGAACTAGCAGGCTACGCAGTCAACATAAAACAGGTTTCAGATTTAACAATAAAGATGCAATAGTATCAATCAGACCAATTTCAGCATACAAATAAAACAATCACAGCAGTAGATATTGAATTTCAGAGAGGCGTTTGCTTCAGATTTTATAAAAGAAAAGGCTACATATGCTTGCAAGGGTAGCCGACAGACTAAAGATAGCAAATCTAATAAGTAGGCATACGTTAGGGCTTCAACTAGTGACGAAACAGGACGGTTATGGTTGCGATGCAGAGCGGAGGCAATGGAAATAAAGGAAAAACGATGCGTATGCAATGGGAAAATAAGGTAAAGGATAGATACTTCCTAGGGTTTCCCGCTGTGGGTCGATTGCGAGGATGCGCCGATGATCCCACACACGGATCAAGGCCGGACGTCGGGAGAAGCCGGAACCTTCGGAAAACGAAACCGAGGCCTTCACGAGGCGAAGTCGCGGATGCGGCGAGGGTCGGGGACACGAGTTTCTCCCGGAAGCTCTCACAAAGAGGCACGAATTTCAGCAATGATCAAAAACTGAATTCTTCTTCTTTCTTCATCTTTTTGTAGGGTTAGGGTTTCTTTTTGGATGGTCAAGATCAAAGGGGAATAAGGGTTGGATGATGGGGATGCAAAGGGCTAAGAAAGGCAAGGGAAAGAGAGAGAAACAAGGGAGAGAAGAGAGAGAGAGAAGAGAGGGACGGACTAGGGTCGGGGTGCCTCGGGATCCGCGCGAGCAAGGGGGCCGATCGGGTGTTTCAAGGGAAAAAGAGAGGAGGGGGGGGGGGGGGGTAACTCAATGGAAGCCCTATTGGGCTTAAGATAAGCCCACTTAACTCCTAATTGAAGCCCATAAGTTGCCACGTCATCTAAATGGAGTTATTTTGCTATCTAACCGTCGGTTTCGAGATATAATCATCTCTGTCTTGAGCCCTAACTTGTCAACCATAATCTGGGCGACCAAGTTCTCGGTACTACCACTGTCTATGATGAGGACACAATGTCTCCCCTTTGAGGTACAAGTGGTGTGGAAGATGTTCCTTCTAAGCCATCGATCTGATTCAGGAGCTTTCGGTGTCGACAAAACACGGTGCATGACTAGTGCATGCATTGCCTCGTCAGCTTCAACGACAACATTATGTGTTTCGTCATCATCTTGATATTCAGCATCTCTAGGATCATTATCATGACCTTCAGCCATGTTGTTTAGGGTTTCTTCAGTTGGCTCTTCACTTTCTGTCAGATGGGTCTGAGGTCTCCTTTTTGGGCATTGGGCGATGAGATGTCCTACTTCTCCACACTCGAAGCATTTGTAAGTCGCACCGGGTGGTCGACTCCCAATCGCACCTCGCTCACGACTTGGTTGTTCAACTCGACCAGGGAGTTGATGGACTCTTGATGGAGTTGTAGTCAGAGTGGGAGCAGGTGGGGTGACTCTGGTAGGAGGTGCTCCTCTTCCAGCTGAAGGGGCACCTGGGGGTACTTTAGGGGCAACCTCTCTCCTAAGGGCTCGTTGTTGAATCTTCTCAGCCTTGAGAGCTTGCCTAGATGCTTCCATCACAGTGAGGATGGTCTGCATTGCTAACACATCCTGAATTTGATAGCGCAATCCCGAGACGTAGCGTGCAGCTTTCTGTTCATCGTCTTCCGGGATAGCGTTACGAATGGTCAGGATGTCAAATTCTTCAGTGTACTCATGTACGCTTCGATTGCCTTGTTTCAGGCTAAGCAACCTCTGGTACAGAGAGGTACGGTAGTCAGGAGGAAGGTACTTCAGTCGCATCTTGTCATGCATTTTGGCCCACGTTGCGACCTTTTGCTTCCCTTTCCTAAGGCGACTTGTTTGCAACTCTCGCCACCAAACCAAAGCGGCTCCTTTCAGTTTAGTTGCCACGAGTTTGACTTTTCGATCGTCAGGGAGATCTTTCCATTCAAAGAAGTGCTCGACGCTTTCTATCCAGTCAAGGAATGCGTCAGCATCATGGCTTCCCCTAAAGTCATCGATGTCAACTCGGACTCCATAACCTTGGGATCTCTCAAGGGCTCGCACAAGGCGCTCTTCCATGCCGTGCTGATCACGCGCATGCTGCTCTCTAGGGTTTCTGGGACGACCGAACTGAACGTACTCTCGTTCGAAGTCTACGTCGGACTCGTCCAACTCAGCTTCAGACTCAGGGGGTGAATCGAGATAGTCAGCTCGATTTCGCTCTTGCGGTTGGTATCGGTTGTGATTTTGAGGTAAGGCTTGGTTCTGGTTCTGAGGTGGGTTTAAAAGTGGATTTCGATTTAAGCCTTGGTTTCGATCTTGCTCCTCGACCTTATAACCCTCAGCATGTGGATTGGCTTCTGCCCCTCCCGGGTCCTCTTCGACCGGTCGGGTATTAGGATTGACGCCTCTATCTTGTAACAGTAATCCCAGCCTATCGGTGATCTCTTGCAACAAGGTTGCATGTCTATCCAACGTATTTTGGGTCGCTTCTTGCCAAGCACCACGAGATTGTGGTCCTTGAGGAAAACGTCCCCGATTCCGGGCATCCCGGTGCAGATGGGTACGATCAGCCATGGGTTATGAGATATGCAGATGTTTCACACGATGCAATCCTAACACTAGATGCAAATTCAAGCACGCAAGATTATGCCCTATGCAAAATCAGCAAAGAAAAAGATGAGGGTTTGCTGAAATTCAGCACTCAAAAGAAACCCGAACAGGTTCTTTCGAGCTCTGATACCAACTTGATGCAGGCGCCGATATGGTGCACTACAATCTTAAACCCTTTAGGGTTTCCCTTTGGTCAATAACTAAGATTTAGTTGTCAATATAGCGTCATACGCCTCAAAAAGGACAGCAAACAGGAATTATCTCACGCAGAACTAGCAGGCTACGCAATCAATATAAAACAGGTTTCAGGTTTAACAATAAAGGTGCAATAGTATCAATCAGACGAATTTCAGCATACAAATAAAACAATCACAGCAGTAGATATTGAATTTCAGAGAGACGTTTGCTTCAGATTTTATAAAAGAAAAGGCTACATATGCTTGCAAGGGTAGCCGACAGACTAAAGATAGCAAATCTAATAAGTAGGCATACGTTAGGACTTCAACTAGTGACGAAACATGGCGGTTATGGTTGCAATGCGGAGCGGAGGCAATGGAAATAAAAGAAAAACGATGTGAATGCGATGGGAAAATAAGGTAAAGGATAGATACTGCCTGGAGTTTCCCGCCGTGGGTCGATTGCGAGGATGCGTCGATGATCCCGCACACGGAGCAAGGCCGGACATCGGGAGAAGCCGGAACCTTCGGAAAACGAAACCGAGACCTTCACGAGGCGAAGTCGCGGATGCGGCGAGGGTCGGGGACACGAGTCTCTCCCGGAAGCTCTCACAAAGAGGCACGAATTTCAGCAATGATCAAAAACTGAATTCTTCTTCTTTCTTCATCTTTTTGTAGGGTTAGGGTTTCTTTTTGGATGGTCAAGATCAAAGGGGAATAAGGGTTGGATGATGGGGATGCAAAGGGCTAAGAAAGGCAAGGGAAAGAGAGAGAAACAAGGGAGAGAAGAGAGAGAGAAGAGAGGGACGGACTAGGGTCGGGGTGCCTCGGGATCCGCACGGGCAAGGGGGCTGGTCGGGTGTTTCACGGGAAAAAAAGGGGGGGGGGCGGTAACTCAATGGAAGCCCTATTGGGCTTAAGATAAGCCCACTTAACTCCTAATTGAAGCCCATAAGTTGCCACGTCATCTAAATGGAGTTGTTTTGCTATCTAACCGTCAGTTTCGAGATATAATCTCGTCCGTCGGTACCCTGCAAACACACGCACCCAGATTTTTATTAATAACATACAGAAACTCACCCGAGAAGACCCGGATTCAATCCGAAAAGCCCTCGGATGAGATCATGGACATCCCCCATGAATTGGGCAAGAACATAAATAGTACTAAGTGCTGAAATTAGGCCAAAAACATAGAAAATGGTCAAAAACTGAAATAAACGGCTAACAAGTCCCATATGGCTAATGTCCTCCAAGTATAAAATAAAAACGACTGTAAATAACGATCTCTGGCGATGATCCGAAGATGCGGCGATGATCTGATGATGTTGATCATGCTGCATCACAAGGTCATTTGCAAATCAGGTTTTATCGATTCATTCTCTCAAAACATAGTGATCAAAGGCAAATTATTTTTATCAAAATTATTTCAGCCTGCCTATCATTAGAATAACACATAAAGCATGTTCTTACCATACAATTGCTTATTTGCATAAGTGTTTGTCGATACATGAACTTGTGATATTGTTAAACATTACATGTTAAGCCTGATAAACATAGTTTAAAATCCTTTGAATGTTAATCATTAATTCCAAAATATTAAATAACATCCCTAATCTCTCGGGAAGTTCCTACTTCTCAAACAATCACATTTTTTTTAATTAAAAATTTTACATATGTTCAATCTGTAGGACTAAAATTTTACATAATATCATCATTGTATCTCAGTTTCTGAACCCAAAACATCTCTGTTATTTTATAATTAAATTATTAATTGGAACAATAATTGATGATCTCAAAAATTGCATTCATTTAGGGGATACTCATGCATCGACATGACTAAATTTCTCAAACCAAGCTCGATGAGCTTGTTTGAGACCATAAAGAGTGCAGTGAAGGTAGCACGTATGTTGAGGGGGATGAAAAAGATTCGGTTGCAGTTGCATATAAACCTCCTCATGTAAGTCCCCATGAAGAAACACATTCTTTCATGTCAAGCTGAAAGAGTGGTCAACCATTAACGACAACTATTAAAAAGTGTGAATTGTAGTATCCCACATACCGGGGAAAAAGTTTCCTCATAGTCAATCCCATACACCTGTGTGATTCCTGCCATGGAATCATATGATCACACTATCTACACAACAAGTGCTTGGTAAATAGAATCTGTGACCAATTATAACCGGTTGCATGACGAGTTGGTTAGTACGACCTAACCAGGTAAAAAAGTTTAAAATACTAGGGACATTTTTAAAAATTTTCAACTCACTTTTCATTTGACATGTCACCGTCACTTCCATGCATCTTATCTCTAACAAATACTGTAAATTTTTATAATAAATTAATCTATCATCGCAAGCTTTGCACAGGTCGTTTGCTTGTTACCAGACCTATGGCATGCAAGTAGTCGTACAGAATGAAAAGGAAGAATGAAATAACAAACCTTAAGTGGGTACCCCAGGCAAATTATTGCAGCAACATGGATATCTTCTGCACCAGCTACCATGCAGCTGACTCTGTGCAGAGAACATAATTAACTTAAGACTCTAGCCCTCACAAAACGTTGGGACGGGGGGAAGAAAATCCTTAAACAGAAAACATTGAAAGACAATGAATTGGAATGATGATATGGACGATTACCTTGAACCCATGGACTTCCCCACCAAAACCAAAGGTTTCCCAGGATATTTTGTAACAGCACGTTTTACAACATCCAAATGATGATCTACTAACTTTTCAGCTTTTGGAGGAGCTTTACGTTTTCCACCAGAAATATCTGTAAAGTATTGGACCAAGCAACTTAGAAAGGATCGGTAATCTACAGTTAACTAGCATCTGCATATCCATCAATTGGAGTTGGCTGTCAATCGTGTTTGACCATTCTTTCCTATTTAAATCCCAACCCACCATAATTGCAGTTACAAGCCTTCATTAAATACTCAAATGAAACTATCTTTTAAGAACACACATCATCTATTTGTTAATCAATCGGTCAGCTTGAAGTATCATATAATAGTTCCACCTTGTGGTACTGTTCTTATGAATGTTCTATAATGTTTGAAATAGTAGACAGTCGACAGAGTTTTTATAATGAACAAACAAGTACCATCATAATTCAACTTACAAGGATAATCAAAGGTGACTACTTCAACAGCACCCAAAGCTTCTCCTAACAACTCCTTCCATCTGCAAAGGTGTTGGCCACATTTTAGTTTGAAACAGAAGTAAATGACTTGTACAAATCGTACATGAATAGAACCAGATTACAAAAATAAAAATGGATTATTCCAGATGCAAGTGTTTCTCAAACAGCCTAATACTCCGAAGAGAAAAACCTTATACGTCATTGTAATTGAGAAATATCCAAGATAGAAGTGGCCTTGCAATAAAGACCTATACTCACGTGATAGAATTGATGATAGAGCTAACAGGATGACGGTAGGTTGGTACATGGTCATAGAATGAACTTTGACTACAAAGGATCATACATTGATGATTGATCCATAAAGCGAACCCAATTAAGAAACTGAATTTTTTTCTCATATAGTTGGAGAAACATGGGGGAAATTGGGCCGCCCTATGTCTAATCTAGAATAATATAACTAAAGAAGGCCATACAATAAAATGTGTTTTAAATCCTGATCGAAGATCAGAAGGAAGTCTACTTGATTAACCACAAATGCTTTCCACAAATTTGGATCTTCACTTAATAGCTTATAGGCTTAACCAAACATCATTAATAACAAGACCAATAATTATTTAGATAGGAAGAAGAAGAGAAGTAGATGGAAGACTGATTTCAAAAACAGGTTTATATTCAATCTTGTTTCGCACTAACTTGTCTCAAAACCAGTTAAATTAGACGGCCCAACCTAAACCAAGGACATCATAGGGTACTGTGGAAAGCTCAGCTTTCACCTAGGGCAAGTGGCCAGTGGTTGTTGGAACCTCCCACTTCCTCGACCTTTACCAAGTACGTGTCCAGGTCACCCGTTAGCTGATAGACCACGACATATGAGGGTTAGAGTGTGCTCTGTGGATTCCAAATAGATAGAAAAATCATGCCACATCCCTGCCTGTTAGTTTGACATGTGGCAAGCTAGGCCATCAAATAAGATCCATCTCACCCATGAACTGGAATAAATGGAAGAGAAACATGTTAATATCGAACCTATGGCAAAGCCTCCAATTTATAGCATAGGCATAGATCAAGTACAGGTAGTAAAAGGCATGATTGCTGTCGGGGGGAAATTTCGCCGGCTCGGGTGCTCGACCTGCAAGGCAAGGAAAACGTGAGAACGGCTGGCTCCGTGAGGAGCGCAGACCCTCCAAAGCTCAAGTCAGTGAAGGTTCGAAAGTGAGGAGGTTGAGTAGTGAAAAAATATTTGGGTTTCTGAGTTTCGAACCTGTACTTTGGAGCCAGGGGTCATACCTTTATTGACCTTTTGCAAACCGTCAGAATCTAACACGTGGCCGCTCTTTCCCGCACCTTCTACACCTTCACATGTCATCCAACATGGGCCCTTTATTGGGCTTTGTTGTTTAGCCTACCAGGCGGTGGTGAGGGGGGGGCGCACCGGTCTTATCCGTGCAAGGTGGAGATTCTGGAAGGCTCCAATCTGAGGTGTTCTAGACCGACCTTGGCCAGCTAATGTGGCTCGCAATTGCCCACATAGTTCCATGGGGGTGGTGACATCTGTCGACTCGTTACCGCCTTACTGTAGACGACACCCGAGGACGAGCCGATCGCGTGCGATCAGGGCGAGCTTCCAGGCGAGCTGTGGGTGATGAATCTTTTGAAGTGTTCTTTAAACTATGTCAGGACTCATGAGCGACCTCTTCCGTGGGCAAGCCGATCGCGTGCGGTCAGGGCGAGCTCCCAGGTGAGTTGTGGACGCCAGCCACGAGCGGCCTCTTCCGCATGCGATCTGATCGCGACGGTCAAGGCAAGCTCCCGAGCGAGCTGTGGGCGCCAGCCACAGGCGGCCTCTTCCGCGTGCGATCAGGGTGAGCTCTTGGGCGAGCTGTAGGCGTCAACCACGGGAGACATCTTCCGCGTGCGAGCTAATCGCGTGCGGTCAGGGTGAGCTCCCGGGCAAGCTGTGGGCGACCTCTTCCGTTTGCGAGCTAATCGCGTGCGGTCAGGGTGAGCTCCCGGGCGAGCTGTGGGCATCAGCCACGGGCGATCTCTTCCACGTGCGAGCTAATTGCGTGTGGTCAGGATGAGCTCCCGGGCAAGCTGTGGGAGTCAGCCACAGGCGAACACTTCCGCGTGCGAGATAATTGCGTGCGGTCAGGGTGAGCTTCCGGGAGAGCTGTAGCCGTCAGCTACGGGCGACCTCTTCAGCGTGCGAGCTAATCGTGTGCGGTCAGGGTAAGCTCCCGGGCGAGCTGTGGGAGTCAACCACGGGCGACCTATTTCGCGTGCGAGCTGCTCGTGAGGGCGGAGGCCGGCTTCGTTGGGACTTGGGAGTGTTCTTTGAACTCCAAGACATATTCTGGTCACGATACTGCTTACCCAAAAATAGGGTTGGTCTTGAATCTCGAGCTCACCCCGGAGGGGGCTTTTTCTTTGGCTACCCAAGGTCGCCCCTTCGGTAGACCGAGGCCGCCCAAGGTGCATCCAAAGGTAGGGACGATTCCCAGGGGGAGACCCCGATGTCTTCACGCGTCGTCTCCCGTTACTGCCACGTGGACAACGAGCTGGTGATAATTTTGGCACCATCATTACCCCCTCCTGAGAGGGCGGTCGGATAAAGCTCCGCCCGCTCAGAAGCCCAGCACGGTTGTCCACGTAGACCAGTTCGATCCTTCTGTCTACTGACCAGCTGCAGCTAAACTACATTCCAATCTGTGAAGTCAGCTATATGGTATGATATTTGGTCGCGTAAGGTGTCCCCGTCACGTCTACCCGTAATATCACCAGGTCACTTAACGAGCAAAACTGTGTGGCACCAAGCCTCGTAAGGTGTCTCCGCCACGTCTGCTCGTGATGTCACCAGGTCGCTCAAAGAGCTAAGCTACGTGGCATCAGGCCGCGTAAGGTGTTCCCGTCGCGTCTACCCATGATGTCACCAGGTCGCTCAACGAACAAAACTGCGTGGCACCAGGCCGCGTAAGGTGTTTCCGCCGCATCTGCCCGTGATGTCACCGGGTCGCTCACCGAGCGAAACTGCGTGACACCAGACCGCGTAAGGTGTCTACGACGCGTCTGCCCGTGATGTCACCAGGTCGCTCAACGAGCGAAAGTGCATGGCAACAGGCCGCGTAAGGTGTTTTCACCGCGTCTGCCCGTGATGTCACCAAGTCGCTCAACGAGCTAAGCTACGTGGCATCAGGCCGTGTAAGGTGTCTCCGCCGCGTCCGCCCGTGATATCACCAGGTCGCTCAATGAGCTAAGTTGTGTGACATCAGGCTGCGTAAGGTGTCTCTATCGCGTCTGCATGTGATGTCACCAAGTCGCTCAACGAGCTAAGCTACGTGGCGTCAGGCCGTGTAAGGTGCCTCCACCGCGTCTACCCGTGATGTCACCAAGTCGCTCAACGAACTAAGCTGCGTGGCACCAGGCGGCAAACCATGAGCTCATTATCCTTATCCTTATAATGGCTTTCCGATAGTGAATCCTCTTCGTTTCGCCTTTGTCCTCTCTTTTTGTCTACGTGCTTACTTATGAGGTTGTCCAGCGGTGGTGAGGCAGCTAAATCGCTTGAAAAGTTCCACTCGTTTTAAAAAATGGTATGCAAACAGTAAACACGACATGCTCGATAAAATACAATCTGATCCTTGACCTCGGAAAATCAACGAAATATAAATCTAATAATTCAAAACTTCCAAAGTCCAAAGAGTCAATATTTCTATTTTGAAAAAAAAATTAAGTGCTAGTTGCCCCCTGCCCGGTTAAATTCCCTCTACAACCCTGATTACTGGACATGCCCTCAGCTCAACCAATGACGGCTTTTGCACTTCTCTTTGCGATCTCACCAATCCCGAGTTTCAAGGGGTTACCAAGAGATTTTCATGTCGCCTAATGGGTGATCACCCATTCAGGTCTACTTAGATCACCCTGGGGTGCTTCCTATTATGGCATGTGAACGCGAAGAACCCCGATCATGTTTAAAGTCCCCTAGATAGCGGACTACCTCGGCGATCTCAATGTCGTTCGGGACGGCCACTGAGAATCCCAGTCATGCTTTAAGTCAACACGACAGCGGACTGTTTTTTCAGAGAGCTACGTGCGAGCTGACCGCGTGCGAGCAATTCTTTGAGGGAGCACAAATTTTGAAAAGACTTCTTTAGTCCAAACACCCTTCATTTTACAAAATGGTCTACAAGAAGGCGCCTACGCACAAGATAGGAGGAGGCCGCTGTTTGGCAATCTTCCCTCGGCGATCTAACACCACATCTTCAAGCTTAATGTGTTGTTGTACCAAGGCGAAGAGCTCAACCATGGTGCGAGGATCGTAAATGATAATAACGTCATGAAGCTCACCTCCTTCGGGGAGCACACTCTGAAAGGCACTCACGGCTGCCCGGTCTTGCCCTGCTGAGTCCCCGAGGGCGAGATAGGCGTTCCGGAATTGCATCGAAAAGCACCGGATGGTCTCCCGTGGGCCCATAGTAAGACCAAACAGTGATTCGATTCGCTTCGGGGGTTGTCGGTTGCACCGGTACTGTTCCAGGAACAACCCGGACAGAATAATGAAGCTCGAGATCTAGCCCGGAGGTAACTTATGAAACCAGTCAAGGGCTGAACCCGTCAAGCTGCTCAGGAAGGCACGGCACAGAACATGGTCCTGGTTCTGGAAAAACAGCAACTTTCGGTAAGCCAGCACATGGTCAACTGGATCCTGCGATCCGTCGAACATAATAAACTTCGGAGGAGTTTAAAGCTGGGGGAAGTCTCCTCGATGCACCTCCCTCGTGAAGGCCGAGCTCCCTCCCCGAGCGGCCAGGTCTTCCAAGAGGTCAACGGGCATGCCGGGTAACTGCCAGTGCGTAGGGTGATTCCCCAAAAGCAGCTGCGCAAACCCCAGGCGGTCTTGCACGTTTCCTCGAAGTCGGACCACGCCCACGCTACGGCGATGTTCGGAGACGACGTCCCGGCGTCTGCTATGCTGCTTCACTGGTAATCGCCTCGGCGCCAAGAACAATCTGTGCGAGACTGTCACTTCGCGAGTCTCCGTACGGGATAACACTTCCACCGTGGGTTCCCGCTCACGCTGATGGCGTGGGTTACGATCTCATCCTCGAGACCTCGCCTCTGACTTGTCAGACCTCGCACTTCAGCTTCGCCGGCGGGGGGGGGGGGGGGGGGGGGGGGGGCCGAAGGTGGAATCGGCTCGTTGCTGGAACACTGGGTAATAAGTCGTCGAAGTCGTCCGAGAGACGACTCTCTTGTCTTGTTTGCAATTACGCCTCCCATGGGGGACTCCTGCTGGGATGCTCGCCACGTGGGCGCCAACGTAGGTTGATGCGACGCCGGGATCAGAAGAGGTCGCGTAGGGGGAGCGACCATTGCCGACACTCTTGGATGTCGACATTGACCCGCTGATCCTCCCCTCCGTTGCTCAAGCCCGAGGGAGGGAGGATTAGTTCTTTCGCTCATCGCGAGAATCTAGCACAGCCGCGTCAGTTCGTCCATCATGGTCTGCTGGGTGACCAACATCTCCATGAGTCACTGAGCGAGGCAGGGGGTTGGATAGTTTGAGCTGGCGTCCCACTTCATGCAAATACGGCACGAGCCTTTGCCCGTCTCTATCCCCGCGTAGAAGGAGCCATTAGGGTCTCCTGCTAAAGCACAGCTTTCAATTGTGTGGTCGTGGACGTTCTCACATGAATCAGTCGAAAAATCCCACAGACGGCGCCAAATGTTGGGAAAAAATTTCGCTGGCTCGGGTGCTCGACCTGCAAGGCAAGAAAAACGTGAGAACGGCTGGCTTCATGAGGAGTGCAGACCCTCCGATGCTCAAGTCAGCGAAGGTTCGAAAATAGGGAGGTTGAGTAGTGAGAAAATGTTTGGGTTTCTGAGTTTCGAACATGTACTTTGAAATCGGGGGTTATACCTTTACAGACCTTTTGCAGACCGCCAGAATCTGACACGTGGCTGCTCTTTCCCGCACCTTCTACACCTTCACATGTCAGCCTATATGGGCCCTTTAATGGGCTTTGTTGTTTAGCCTGCCAAGCGGTGGTGAAAAGGGACGCACCGGCCTTGTCCGTGCCAAGTGGAGATTCTGGAAGGCTCCAGTCTGGGTGTTCTAGACCGACATTGACCGGCTAATGTGGCTCGCAATTGCTCACGTAGTTCCACGGGGGGGGGGTGACATTTGTCGACTCGTTACCGCCTTACTGTAGGCGACACCTGTGGGCGAGCTCCCACGCGAGCTGTGGGTGCTGAATCTTTTGAAGAGCGACCTCTTCCACGGGCGAACCTCTTCCACGGGCGAACCGATCGCGTGCGGTCAGGACGAGCTCCCGGGCGAGCTGTGGGCACCAGCTAGGGGCGGCCTCTTCCGCATGCAATCTGATTGCGGCGATCAGGGCGAGCTGTGGGTGCCATCCACGGACGGCCTCTTCCGCATGCAATCTGATCACAGCGGTCAGGGTGACCTCCCAGGCGAGTTGTGGGCGTCAGTCTCGGGCGACCTCTTCCGCATGCGGTCAGGGTGAGCTCCCGGGTGAGCTGTGGGCGTCAGCCATGGGCAACCTCTTCCGCGTGCGAGTTAATTGCGTACGGTCATAGCGAGTTGTGGGCGTCAGCCACGGACGACCTCTTTCGCGTGCGATCAAGGTGAGCTCTCGAGCGAGCTGTGAGCGTCAGCCATGGACGACCTCTTCCACGTACGAACTAATCGCGTGCGGTCAGGGTAAGCTCCCGGGCGAGTTGTGGGAAGCAGCCACACGAGCGACCTCTTCCGCGTGCGGTCAGGGTGAACTGTGGGCGTCAGCCACGGGCGACCTCTTCCGCGTGCGAGCTAATCGCATGCGGTCAGGGTGAGTTCCCAGGTGAGCTGTGGGAGTCAGCCACGGGTAACTTCTCCCGAGTGCGATCAAGGTGAGCTCCCGATCGAGCTGTGGGAGTCAGCCACGGGCGACCTATTCTGCGTGCGAGCTGCTCGTAAGGGCAGAGGCTGGCTTCGTTTGGAGTGTTTTTTGAACTCCAAGACGTATTCTGGTCACGATGCTGCTTACCAAAAAATCGGATTTGGCTTTGAATCTCGAGCTCACCCCCCGGGGGGCTTTTTCTTTGGCTATCCAAGATAGCCCCTTCGGTCGACCGAGGCCGCTAAAGGTGCATCCAAAGGTAAGGTTGACCCCCAAGGGGACCCTGATATCTTCACGCGTCGTGTTCCGTTACTGCCACGTGGACAACGAGCTGGTAACAATTTTGGCACCATCAATTGCCATGAAATCAACAAAAGAGACTCCTGTTGAAGAATGGCTCGTTATAGGCCATCACGGTAGAGCCCTTTCAGACTTCACCCGGGCGACTCGCAGGCCTAACCTGGGCAAACTTCTTCATAGCCAGACTCCCTAAATCTCAACTGACGTTGCCCGGGTGACTGTCAACCTCACCCGGACGAATCGGCTTCACAATCCTGCTCACAAAACCCATCAAGACTTCATCCGGGCGACTACCAGCCTCGCCCGAGCAAATCGACTCCATCGCTCGTCTCACAGTAACTTTGGCAATCTCGCCCACGCGACCCAGTTGTACTAGGCCAAATCTGATGTGGAACAGTGTGTGCGACAGGGAATCCAAAGACTCGTTGAGCCGCGACAGGGTCGCTTGTTGCTCCGAGTTGAAACAGGACGTTAATTTAAACAAACAATATGGCTAATGTGTTTATCAAAGCATCACAGGCACGCAAACAGGTACCCCAATCTTAATTAACCGAACAGCAAACACCTAGTTATATCAGCAGGATTCCAGATGCAATATCAGGGCTAATAACAAACAGGGTAATCAGAATCTCACAACTCACCATTCAAAGGGGCAGCAGTTTTGCATAGATAAAATATAGGAGAGTTGATCGTTGGTATCACCCTCCGATGTTGACCGGGGAAAGAAAGAACTCACCTACTGAGGATTGTGGGGGACCTCAGGGATCTCAACTGGTGGCGGGGTCGAAGTCGACGCGGTGTCCTCCGGTTGAGCCGGGGCTTGAGCGAGGGCCCGAAGGGCTAGCACGTTGGGATGTACGGGCGCGCCGGGATGCCACCGCTGATGGTTCTCCGAGATGCCCAGCCGTGCTTCCGCGTCCTTGGCGACGAGGTAGGTGATGCGATCCACGTAATCTTTCACGCTCTCGCCGGCGTTGAACCGGAAGTCGAGGAAGGGAGACCGGATGTCGAGAAACCCGTCTTCGTCGTCGATCAGACCGTGGTCCACATCGGGATCCGCCATGCTGTCATGCCAAGGGGCTTTGGAATGATGGGACTCGGATTGGATCGAGGAGAGATCCGGGCGGGGGAGGATTCAGGCGGCAAAAGGGTGAGAGGAGGGGGAAGGGGAGGTCCGGGTGGCTGTAGGGAGGAAAGGGGAGGTGGTGGGGGAGGCCGGTAGGATAGGGGTGGAGGGAGGGGTTCGGGGTGGTGGCCGGCAGAGGGAGGGAGGGGAATCGGGGTGGTGGCCGGTGGGGGGGAAGGGAGGAACGAGGGGGGGGGGGGGGGGAACGGGGTCAGGTCGGGTCGGTACTGCAGGGCCGGGGGCAGCTGGGCGTGGGAGGAGAAGGGAGGAGTGGAGGTCGGGCACAGGTCGGGTGGGGTCTGGTTCGCGGGAGAGGGGGAGGGAGAGAGGGGCAGTGGTGAGGGGAATTGGGTGGGCAGCAGTACGGCGAGGGAGGGGATCCGGTCAGGGGTGGATCGGGATTGGGGGGTTTTGGGGGCACCGGGGTGGGCTGGCTTGGCTGGGGTCGGGGGTGAGAGTGGAGAGGTCGGGGAAGAGAGAGAGGGGGAAAAACAGGGCCGGCGGCTAAGAGGAGGCAAGAGGGGGAGGGAGAGGACTAGGGTTTCACACGCTAGTCCAAACCTAGGGTTTCACACGCCTAGGGTTTGGGTTTGGGTTTCACACACCTCACCCTGTTGTCACTCAACACAATAGTGGAGAAACATAATTTGTTTATTCATTGCATACTGAAGAGAAAGATGAAAGGCCTATAAATAGGCTTACAACGACAGACGAAAAAGCCCACTAATCGAGGTGGGACTAAAAGTACACAACCCAAAAAACAAAACAGAAAAACGAACAACAGCCAACATGGCTAGAACCACATGCTCAGATGTCGCCTCCTGCGCTGGTACACTCGCCAGGGCCGAGGTTCGATGTCCCCATCAAAATCGCTCAAGCGAGATCGGGCCTGGACACATGATCAGGTTGTTTCCTAAGGCATTTTGGACCCCGTTATCGGCCGTTGAATTGGTTTCTTTGATGGAGATCTTTTGTAAACTTATTCCCCCGTATATAAGGGAGGTCTAGTGTTTTATTTGAATAGTTGAAACATTATTTTCTAGAGATGATGGTTTGGTGAGGTTTCTTAAGAAAGAAGATGCCCTAGGCGAAGGGAGTACTTTACGTTGAAGTTGAGAGCGGCTTGTAACTTCTTTGTTCTCCATTATAATGGATCGTCTTCGCTCGTGGTTTTCACCTGCAAAGGTTTTCACGTAAATATCTGTGTGTGTGTGTGTGTGTGTGATTTGTTTCGTTCATTACTTTCTTTATATGTAATTGGTCGTGTTCCGCATTTGATCCTTAAGGGATCGTTTGTGACTTGATCTTTGTTGACCCATCGTGGTCGAACAAGACTGGTATCGGATTATATCGATCCAGCGCTTTAAGGGAATCCACATCAACACCTAGATCTTTTGGAACATGCTCCCATTGAGATTATTCAAGATATTTTAGAGAAAATAAACAAGCTTCTAGTTACAGCTTAGTGATTCTCACGATAGAACAATTGAAACCTAGATCCAATACTTAAATTTAAAATTTTATGTGGATTATTAATTTTAAGCAACTAAATGCTAAATATAAATCAAAATAAGCAGAGATTAAAACAAGAATGAAAAAAGAACAGCTAATGATTAGAAGGATATAGGGTCAACATGGGGAAAACAATTAGAAATCAAGAACCAAACCCAAACAGAGAAAAGAAGAGGGCAACTCAGGAACAACTAATCTAGAAGTGCTCAAGAAACCAAATTAATGGACGGAAGGAGAGCAAATAGGTAAAGAACTATAAGATAAGAAAGCTCACAGACTTGCATACCTCTCGAAGTCAGAAGGTGCAAACAATGAATGCATCTAACCTTTGAAATCCATCAACCATAAGGGGAAAAGAGGTACGGGGTTTTAAAGAGGAAAGAGAGTAGCTTACAAGTTACAACAAAGAAAAGGAGGAGACAAGATATGTCAATAAGATGGATGATGGGCCAAACATGATGTCATCTCCATGGGGGAAAAGAGAAAGTGAATGACACCTTGATGCATCTAGAAGAAGAAAGAAAAGAGGGGAGAGAGACAGAGAGAGTCTTCGTTCTGCAAAACATGTATAGGACAGCATGTAGATCGGCCCTCCAAATCTCCAAAACAACCTATTTTGAGAAGTAATAATGATTATCGGCGAGGGGAACTAATAGTAGTTGGGGAGGGAATAGAAATGAAAACCGAGGATAAATCTCGGTTCCAAATAGGGCTTGTAGCCTCCATATCAATCTATTGCTCACAGTTTTATGCCTTGTCTGCTACAGTGTACTGTTGCATTTATCTTGGTGACATGCCTCTATTCCAGGGTGTGATGCCTTAATGCCCACTGTATATGAGACTCGTCTAGTACTTATCTTACTATAATTATTTTTCTTTCGATTTTTTAATGTCTAGTTTAATCTCAGACTCTCAGTATATAGTCAACTTCCAGCAAATAGATTAGTCCATCTGAAAGCCTAGATCCAACGATAATCGTTCCATCAGCCTTACCAAATCTTAAAATCTTGGTACAAACTTTACAGATGAGCAAGCAAGTAATTTTCAAATTCCACCAAGTAATCGTTCCATCACCTATTAGACTCTTTACTGCTAATTGAAATCTCATTTTTACCACTTTGAAGTGTAAAATCAGGTCAACCTGAGATACGGTCACACTTTTCCAATCTAAAGCAGCCCAAATCCCTACCAAATTCTAAATCGGTTAAGATTATTTCATCTACTGCACCAATTTGATATCAGAACTCAAGTTTCCATTATTTCATCTACTGCACCAATTTGATATCAGAACTCAATTTGGCATCACTCAAATTGGCAAAAACTATCACAGTCCTTAGGCGCACAAAGAATCAAATTCATGACAAGATTCTGTATAAATTAATGGATCTCAATGAGTGAGTCTTATACTCTTATGTAGAGATTCACAGCAAACTAGAAACTCCCGCAACTGTATGTCAACCTCCTCGAGAGCACAATGTGGAGGAATGTAATAACTTAGCGATGTTCAGTTTGAGGGAATTAGAAGTGGAGCACCAACTATACATGGGCCTTTTCCAGAGCCTCCTTGGAGAGGCATGACATGGCAACAATCAATGACTCAATACCCTCGTACCTATGAACCAACTCAATGAGAATCCTTCTACAACAACGTCCATGAATCATCTGTCATGAGCAAGGTCATCAACATAATGGCTTCAAAGAAATTAAGAAGGTATAAATCAAAGTTCTCAGCTCCATAGGAAAGATTGATCATAAGTCGTAACACTTTCCTCTGCTGGTTTGCAGTAACGTAGGACTACTTTGAGTTGTATAGCATTATCCCCGAGGAATGAGTCCGAAGTTAAATGGCCGCAAAAGCATTTAAACGGAACCAGCAAACAGTGGTTGATGGGACAAGAACAATGTCCTATCCGAATACAAATGTCAAATTGAGAATATATATAGAGAGAGAGAGAATGAGAAAAGATTGAAAGAGCTTCAACCCTGTTAGGGCCGGCTCCCCTCCTGTATATCATTAGAGATATTGCAATAACAAAAAATGTCCTTAATACTAGGGCCGGCTAACAGCAACAAGATATCTTTATAGTTCTGTTCGACGGTTAGTCCCACATCGATAATGGCAACGGAGATCATTGTCTTCATATACCTGTTGTGCTATCCTCTCTCCATAAGGTCGGCTTTCTGGAGCACTCAGGGTGTTTGTCACATGGTATCAGGGATGCGCCCGCTCCGGGAGTGTCTCTCGAGTGGCACCACCACACACATTGTTGACGTGCTATCCTCTCTCCATAAGGTCGGCTTTCTGGAGCACTCAGGGTGTTGTCACATGGTATCAGGGCTGGGCCCGCTCCGGGAGCGTCTCTCGAGTGGCACCACCACACACATTGTTGACGCCTTTCTCTGCGTGTGGGCAGGTCCCCATTGAAACGCGCTCTGCGGGTGGGCGGGTGTTGGGTGGTTAGTCCCACATCGGTAATGGGAGCAGAGATAATTGTCTTTGTATACCCACCGGCTATGCTCTCCTCTCTCCATACGATCAACCTTTTGGAGCACTCAGAGTGTTGTCACAATCACAAGTTCATATCCCACTCTTACGCAAGCCTCAATCCAAAGGATTTTTCAATGGATGAAAGCCAGTGAGGAAAATATTTGGATTCATCTTCCCATCGAAATTCAAAAACCTATAATGTTACTCCTTTCTCAGCAAGTGTAGGTGTTTCATATCAAGTGAAAAAAATTGGGGAAAATTTCAGGATTTGATGAAAAAAAACATGTGACGCCGCAAAATTCGCTGATGTGCTTGCCCATGGCCATGCACTTGACGTGCCGGAGGTTTATATGTATTAAATGAAGATACAGACCTAGGGTTTCCACAATTTCTTGGATGATCTTTCATCCCGCAAAAGAGGGGGGGAGGGGGGGGCAAAGGGGATATTTTTCTTGAATGGAAGGAAGAAAGGGTACTCACCTCATCATCCATTCGGAAGTGGACGGAGCCCCGGCGCCGTGGGCGAAAACCACGATAGGGCATTCCTTCTTCCGAGATGAACCCTCGACCGCATTCTCCTCGTTCTGGTTCCTCCGGCGGCGCTTGGACGGAGGAGGAGGAGCGCCGGAAGTCATGGAGAGCGGAACTCGGAATCCCTAGAGTTGGAATTTGGGCTTATGGGCGCGGGAAACGAAACTGGTAGGGATGGCAATGGGTCGGGTTCGGGTCTTTCAAAATCATAAAAATCAATTTTCATACCCGTCTCAATGCCTCGTTGTCATTTCTTGATACTGCCACCCTGTTGCGGTATTACTCACCTAGTGTAGTCCCCGACGCCCTCGACCAGGAGTAGGGTTGCAAACAAACCAAGTTATTCAAGTGCAACTCGCAAACAAACTCGATAAAAACTCATTCAACTTTGTTAGTATATTAGTCAAGTCAAGCCCAAACCTAGAGTTTAGGGTCGTTTAATAAACAAACCAAGCTCAAGCAGACCAAAGCTTGGCTCTATTGGGATCGCAAACATGTTTGTTTAGGACTCGTGAGCAAGATCATGAATAGGTGAGTAAGCTCGTGAATAGGCTATGGTTTGAAAAGACATAACGAATATATCAGCAACGGTTCGAGCATGACACCTACGTGCAGTTATACATGTGGGCTCAGTCTGAACTTGACATAAAACATGTAGCAAAAAGAGTAACAATCTTTGAAATTGTTACTCGTTTTGCTATTGTCGGTGTAGGCGCAAAAAAGGTACGGGCCGTCTTTATTGCACAAAACAAGATTACAAGTGTGGCCGGGACCCGGGTGGCTCGGGTGTGGCGAGTCTGAGTTGCGGCGAGTGCTGATCAGGAGATTGTGGGAGAGATCCTCTGGAGGGTCCCTTTGATCCGTGTCTCCACGTGGTGTTCGTGTGAGAGCTCTGAAGGGGTCGCCCAAGACAGAGGTCTTTACAGGGTGAGGGCTTTTGAGAGGCTAAGGAGTATCCACCGTTGCTTTGTCCCTTCCGTGCTTCGCGCTTTCTCGACTAGGAGGTTTTCGGCTTTGTTCCTCGGTCTTCATGTCTTCCTCGCTCCTTGCTTGACCTCAGCGTCCTTGATCGTCGGTTCGCGGTGTCGATCGTGCTTTTGGCGTCGGCTTTGGCTTCGGCTTTCGACTTCGGCTTGGCTTTGGCGTGGCCAATGTTTTAAAAAACGGAAGGCGGAAGGCGGGCGGTCAAGTGGTTTCAAGGCGGAAGGCGGAAGGCGGACGACTAGGCGGGCGCCCGGAGAAAAAGGCGGGCGCCCACCTATATAAATTATATTATATATGTATGTATATATATAAATTCATAATTCTATATAAAAAAACAATAATATAAAGTTTTACATATGCAAATATCAAAACAACCGATCCGAATATAAAATTTTTATGAAAACATTCATAATAAAACATCTAGCATCGCATCGATCCTATTATTCATCATGATACTCGCGAATGGACCGTAGGTCATCATCATCAGAGTCTTCTCCTAATTCAACATATGCATCACCCTCCTCCTCGGTATCCTCCTCTGACTCAAAGAGCATCTCATCTTCATCCAACGACCTTTGTGATCTAGAGGGCCCGCCAGTTCTAGAGCTTCTCCTTGGCTCCGATGCTGACGCCGCACCCGAAGCTTCGTCAACCATACCCCATGTCAATCCGGATCCAGCTATGACCTCATCATTCTCTGGGTCAACATCAACTAGCCAAGTGTCAGCATCTGCATCATCCAAATTTTTCAAAGCTATTGGATCTCTATTCATATCACTTTTTCGTTCCTTGATCCTTGCATTGAATAAGACATAGACTAGATCATTCAACTTCTTCTGCTCTAGTCGATTCCTCTTCTTTGTATGGATCTGTAGAGAAGTTACACAATCCCATTAGCATAAAAACATGAAAACTAGTTCACAACTTAGCTTTCTAGATAAGTATTTTACCATCTCAAACGCACTCCAATTTCGTTCGCATCCGGAGGAGCTACATGTCAAGCTTAGGATCTTGATTGCCATGCCTTGCAACATAGGTGTATTAGATCCATACATAGACCACCATTGAACTGTATAAACATATTGGATTCAAGATTAAATTCAAAACTAGAAAGCCTAGTAGGCTAATGCATAAGCGGTATAACTAATATCAAATAAAATAATCAAGTGATTTCATAATCATAAAATTACCTGGGTTGATATCTTCATTGGCCCTTTGCCTCATTGCCATCTCTTTTCCAAATTGTCCACTTGCATTTCTATATGCATCGAGCTCTCGTGAGATTTGATCTTGTGCATCTATGTCATTCTTATAGAAGACTTCAATGGACTCGAGCAAACCATCCATAACAATGTTTTTCTTTTCAATCTCCTTGTCCGCATAGTAATATAATGGATTCAAATAGTAACCAGCAACATGCAAGGGCCGATGGAACTTCTTGTCCCATTTCAAATCAACAATGTCAAGAATTGGCTTGTACAAGCTCTCATCATCATTCAAATTCTTGACAATTTCTTTCTTCATATTCTCTATCCCGGCATATATAAAGCCCATGGCGGGAACTCTATCACCGTCAACTAATCGAAGGACTTTCACCAAAGGTTGGAAGACCTTTAAAGTATATACCACCCCCTTCCAAAAATGAGTACTCAAGATTGTGGAAACAACTCTTTTTCCCTTAGCATTCTTTGACCATTTGCAAGTTCCCCATTCATCGGATGTAAACATTTGCCTTAGCTTGTCCTTCATGTCCAAGATACTCTGGAGGCTAAGAAAAGATGTGGCGAATCTAGTGACTCCCGGCCTCACTAGATCCTTTTTCCCCGTCGCTCGCCGCATCATGCTCAATGTGATGTGGTGGCTATAGATGAACACCGTAATTTCTCTTGCTTTGGAAATGACATTCTTGATTCTTGGGGTGTCACCAAGTGCCTCGAGCATAAGGTCAATGGAATGAGCCGCACACGGTGTCCAAAATATTCTCGGTCGCTTCACCTTCAACAACTTAGAAGCCGCAATATTAGAAGCATGGTTATCGGTAGTCACTTGGATAACATTTGCCTCTCCAACCTCTTCAATACACTTGTCCACTAGCCGAAAAATATAGTTAGCATCATGAATATCATTCGAAGCATCCACCGACCTCAAAAAACTAGTACCCAAGTTGCAATTCACACACAAGTTCATAATGCTCCTGCCTCTTTTGTCGGTCCACCCATCGGTCATAACGGTGCAACCGTATTTCTCCCAAGCATCTCTATGAGTTTGCAAACTATCTTTTGTGAATTCCACCTCCTTCTGAAGCAAAGGACCGCTAAGCTCGTATGGAGAAGGGCCAACAAGCCCTCGACCGTATTGTCCGACGGCTTCTAACATTGCTTGAAAACTCCTCAATGTTACGGTGTTGAAGGGAATGCCTGCTTGAATCATCCAACGAGCAATGTATTGGATGACTCTCCCTCTGTCCTCCTTTTTGTAGGCATTGTTTATTGTCATTTGCTTCATCTTTCCCCTATCGGAAACAACCTCTTCCGGATTCGGTGTGGTGAATCTATCCATTGGTCCTCTTGTACGAGCCCTCTTTAAATTTGAACCCCCAATACATACTTCATCATCTTCTTCATCTTCACGGACTCTCACAATCACCGAACTCCTCAAACTCTCCAACTCCTTTGCCTTGGCTTCCTTTTGTGATTTTTTCCCGTTGATGAAGTCCAATACTTGTTGTCGAACTTCCGGTGGAACTTTCTGGCAAGTGGCAACATCACCTCTAATTCCTGCAAGATGTTTTTTAAACCGATGCATTCCTCCATTTGTGATCTTCTTGCAATAGTTGCACTCCACCTTATTGGAATCACCATCCACGGGACACCGACCGTGATCATGGCCCGGATCCTTTCTACTATTAACGGAACCGGAGCCCGAAGCCGAAGCGGAGGAAGGCATCACAGTAAGATGATCTGTTAAAAAAATTGAGAGATTTAAAGAAAATCCAAAGCAAACCCAATTACAATAAACGGGAAAAAAAAATCATAATTCATAACCCTCCATAAGCAACTCTTCAAACACATTGAAGACTACAATATAATACCATTTTGTAATTCAAACTCAATTGGGATTGTCATCACTCATCAGTCATCAGTTTCCATACTTCACACTACTAATTTTCTTGCAATTCTCTTTACAAAACCTTGCAATTTGCAATTGAATTGTAAGCTGATATGCAATTCTCTTTATCATTGTTTTAAAAAGCTGATCGAATTGTTCTTACCCGCAGATCCAATATCAATAGCACTCAACAGCACTGCTACAGTGCTACACTATGATGCCAACAGCACTGTTGCACTGTGATAGAGAAAGAAATGAGAAGCCCTCAACAGCACTGCTGCACTGTGATGCCAACAGCACTGCTGCACTGTGATAACATGCCGACAAAAAAGAGATAACATGCCGACAAAAAAAAAATTCAGAGATAGAGAAAGAGATAACATGCCGACAAAAAAAAAAAAATCAGAGATAGAGAAAGAGATGAGAAGCCCTCAACAAAAAAAAATCAAAGAAAGAGGGCTGAGTCGGATGACATGCTCTTGATAAAAAAGAAAAATGAGAGAGAGAGAGAGAGAGAGAGAGAGAACCTGATTGCCGAGTGATAGGGGCTGGCCGGGCTGTGAATCCTGTGATCAACCGGAGGCTGCAGGGCTGGAATCCTGTGATCAACCGGTGATAGGGGCTGGCCGGGCTGCAGGGCTGGAATCCTGTGATCAACCGGAGGCGTTGATCTGCTGCATCTGCATGCAGCCCCTTTAAAGCAATGAGGGGAGGGCCACTTCGTCTTCCCGCATGACCTGGAGGCAAATAAAAAAAACCCTAAAAAGCAATGAGCCAATGAGGGACTGTGGGCTGGGCCTGGGCTTTAAAGTGGCACCCGCTTTACACCCGCCCGACCCGCTTCAGCGCCCGCCTGTATTGCCGCCTGTTCACCCGCTTAAGCGGACCGAGACCCGCTTCAGCGCCCGCCTGCAGTAAATCCGCCTGTGATTGCCGCCTGTGGGTTTTGGAGCGCCTTGACCTCCGAAACGACTAGGCGGCCGCCTAGTCGGCCGCCTCCACCGCTTTTTAAAACAATGGGCGTGGCTCTGGCTTTTGCTTTGCTTTGGCGCTTGTGCTTGGACGTAGACGGGGGAGACTTGCGGTGCTTTCGTTCTTCCGGACTTCGCGTCGTATCGGCTAAAACGTGCGGTGCTTTTGCTCGAGACCGGCGTAGTCGCTTGGCTTTAGCACTTGCGTTGCTTTGGCACGGGCTTTACCGGGGCTTTTGCTTCGGCTTCTTACGTGGGCTTTAGCTTCAGAGTCAGCTCGGTCTTCTTCTCGAATGATGTAGGCTACTTCTTCGGTGCTTCGACGGTCCGGGTGTCGGCGGGACTTCTCTTCTCCTCCGGGCTTCTTTGGCGTGATCGGAGTGGAAGAATGCTTTCGAAGATAGTGGGGGTAGCACCGATCTCCGTACGACGGTTGTAGCGTCAGCTTTTGTTGATGAAGATGGCGGGGGTAGCGACGCTTCAAGTAGTCCTCTCCAGGCTTTCTTCTTCGTGGATGGAGCAGACGTTTGTCGAAGGCGACGGGGTGATGATGTTGGAAATTAATCCATGGTCGAGGCTCGCAGCGGAAGCGATTTTGCGGTCGAAAGACCGTTCATGGTGCACGTTACACGATTTAAACTTTCATCGAAACTAATCTAAATATGTGTGCATGCGTATGCACGTGAATCGAACACCCTAACGGCAATGTAGCGTAATGATTAACTAGCATGCATGCAAATCATAATACTCGCTAGATCTACATGTTAGATTACACATACCTTTCGTACGGATCTTTTAACCGTGGAGAATTGTCTTATTTGTCGATGGAGACGGAAGATCGTTCGCGAAGATGCCGATGGTACGATTGGAGATGTTCCCTTCTTGTTCACCCAATCTCACACGATGCACGGAACGTCGCTCTCGGATCTCTGAGTGCCTCCGAAGAACGACCCTTCTCCTTCTTCAGAACTCCACGCGAGGAAGACGAAGTTGCAAGCGGGAAACGAGAGATGGATTCGGGAGAGAACTAGAGAGATAAGAGGGAAGGGGGGGTTCGGTTTTTCCAACACTAGGGCCGGCCCCCTATAGCCCTTTATATAGGGCCGGCCTTCCCCTTTGGATAAGAATCCAAGGGGATAAAAAACCTCCCACAATTATCTCTCGATTATCTCCTTTTTATCTCTCCACGTATTTATCCATTTTCCCACTTTTTAGGGCTCGATCTTAACCGATTCTTAGCCCTATCCCTATCTATATGGCCGGCCCTATAGATGAGGGATTCTCATCCCTACAATATAGGACCGGCCCTAGCAAGGTCTCCCACTGCTAGGGTCGGCCAACAGTGAGGTCCGGCGGAGTGAGGTTTTTACCAAAACGCCCTGATACCTCATTTTGACCATTTCTAGCGTGCGATACCTAGCGGCCATTACTTAAGTGATATCTACTAGTTACCTACTATTAATTGAGGCCACCAGAGGGTGCCTCTAGCAAAGTCAACTAGTCAACTTGCAGCATACCCCGGTGCATCGCACCTATGCAGCGAAGTTCACTTATGGCTAGGGATTACTACATGCGACTCTGTACTAGTCTCGGGCATAACCCTTAGTACTCGTATGTAGTTACGCATCTACCATGCTCTAGTGATAAGCACACACGGAGCGTATACTTCTTTCTTCCTCCTAATGCTTATGGTGTTCCGAGGAGATGGTTCAAGAACCGTACATAATGTTGATAAGGTGGAACCATCAGGGACCGGGGTTCATGGCTTCCAACTCAAGCTCGATCGACACACTACCCGAGTTTACCATCGATCCTCTGAGCTCGAGTTAACCTGCGTAGCCACCCAGAGTGCGACGCAGGCTACACTCCAATTCACCCAGACTTACTATGTTCTCCATCATACCCCTGCTCTCCGCTTAGTAGTGGTAAACCCTTTGTCCCTCCACTTGATGCCATGATTCACTTCGAGCGGTGGAGACTACCGTCGGACTCGAATGATCATGTGACTTGGTTCCTTCCAGGTTGACCTATACATCGTACCTCTGATTACCCTTTCGAGTAATCGAACCCGGTCAACAGTCAAACTGGTGACCACCAGGCCTGGGTTTGGTACAGTGTAAGTCATACCAAGGAACGCACCTCCTTTCAGGGGTGTGGATGGCCTGCAGGAGTGACACGCTAATGCAACGCCAGCCGGGTAACCCAGTACACCGTGGTTTTGGATCACTGTATATGGATCCTCACATATTGGTGCGCCAAAGCACCACGCAACTGGTTAGTCCATCAGACGTGGTTCCTCAGGATTTAGGACCGTTTTACCCTAAGCAGAAACACGGCTTAGTGTACCAGTGTCTGCTCACTGATCTGTACACCGTGTTAGTTCCGTTCAGCCACAGACACTATGCCTGGTGATGATCATGGTGAAGACTTCCCATGAACTGTCATCGCCAACAGCTTATCATGATGAGGCGACCAACCTGATTATAGCTGCGAACTGATTTAGATTATATGGGACCAATCCACTCAGTCTTCACCTCAGTGGACTACCATATAACCATGGCTCTCTGTTCATTAAAAGAACACATAACTATGTTATGTACCATTATGCATCTCATATAATAATAACTATCAATCTTTATTAGACCAAAACTTAAAGTTTTACAAGCTTAGAACACATCAATCCTAACAATCTCCCACTTGGTCTAGTGTAGCAAAACGGTTTTGACTCCCATCACGTCCACATGTCGCTCGAATGCCTTGGTAGGTATTGCCTTTGTGAAAGGATCAGCAACATTATCTGTAGATGCAATCTGTGTCACCGCTACTTGCCCTTGCTTTTGAAACTGCCAAATCAAGTGGAACTTGCGCTCGATGTGCTTCCCCTTTTGGTGATGTCTTGGCTCCTTTGCTTGTGCTACCGCCCCACTATTGTCGCAGTAAAGCACAATAGGTAACTGGGCCTCTGGTACGCACCCCAAATCCGTAAGGAATTTCTTGAGCCATACCGCCTCTTTGGCTGCCTCGCACGCTGCAAACGTACTCAGCCTCTGTGGTAGAGTCTGCGATGCATTTCTGCTTCACACTCTGCCAACTAACCGCTGCTCCTCCTAACATAAACACAAAACCTGATGTCGACTTTCTGGATTCCAAATCTGACATAAAGTCAGAATCTGTGTATCCAATCGGCGTCAGTTTTTGTGCAGTGTAAACTAACTCATAGTCCCTTGTTCTACGAAGGTACTTGAGTATACACTTTACAGCTGTCCAGTGATCTAGACCCGGATTCGACTGAAACCGACCCATCATGCCTACTGCGAAACAGATATCTGGCCTTGTACAATGCATAGCATACATTAGACTACCTAATGCCGAAGCATAAGGTATCTTCTGCATTTCTGCTCTCTCCTCAGGTGTCTTAGGACATTGATCCTTAGACAGTTTTACGCCATGTCTAAATGGCACAAAACCCTTCTTGGAGTCTTGTATGTCAAACCTAGCCATAATCTTATCTATATATGCAGCCTGTGATAGCGAGAGAATCCTGTTCTGGTGATCACGTGTTACCTTGATCCCCAAAACATAACTCGCTTCACCTAGGTCTTTCATATCGAACTGTATTGACAACCAGACTTTTATCGTTGACAATGTTCCAACATCATTTCCAATGAGTAGAATATCGTCTACGTAAAGTATCAAATATACCATTGTAGTCTTATCACTCCTCTTGTATACACATGGTTCATCCTCGTTTTGAGTAAATCCATATGACTGGATTGCCTGATCAAAACGGATGTTCCAACTTCTAGATGCTTGCTTTAGTCCATAAATGGACTTCTGCAACTTGCAAACTAGATGTTCCTGACCTTCTGACTAAAAACCTGGTGGCTGCATCATATAAATATCTTCTTCCAAATTTCCATTGAGGAATGCTGTCTTGACATCCATTTGCCAGATCTCCCAGTTGTAATGGGCTGCAATGGATAGGAGGATCCGAATAGACTTTATCATAGCTACCGGCGAGAAGGTTTTGTCAAAGTCGATTTCTTCTCTTTGGGTATAACCCTTGGCAACTAATCTAGCTTTATAAGTCTCGATTGTACCATTGGATCCTCTCTTCTTCTTATACACCCACTTACACCCAATAGGTTTAATATTGGATGATGGTGTAACAAGAATCAAGACTGCGTTATGGGACATTGATGCAATTTCTGCCTCCATAGCTTTTTGCCAGTCAGAGCTGTCAGAAGCTCCCACTACCTCATCGTAGCTCAGTGGGTCATCCTCCTGACCCTCTGGATCAACCAATAAGGTTTCTCCATAGTATCTGTCAGGAGCTCTGATTCTTCTCCCACTGCGACGAGGTGGTGGTTGTGTTACAGGATGAATAGGTTCTACAGTTTCTGGTATATTAGTGTCTGTAATGTCAGCTCCCACTATGCTTTCGGATGCGCTCTCTGATCTAGTACCCAGTAGCTCATCCAGAACTACTTTACTAGCAGGCTTGTGGTCCATAATATAATCATGTTCTAGGAAAATGGCATTCGTTGAAACGATTACCTTCTTTTCCTCAGGATCATAAAATAGTCCACCTTTAGTCTCTTTGGGATATCCTACAAACAGACATGTTTTGGACTTTGGCTTCATCTTTTCCCTCTTGTCTACCCGCATATGTGCAGGACATCCCCATATTCTGAAATGCTGTAGTGTTGGCTTTTGCCTTGACCACAGTTCTCTAGAGGTCTGAGGCACTGATTTAGACGGAACATGGTTCAGAACATATGCTGTTGTCTGAAGGGCATATCCCTAAAAGGTCGTTGGTAAACATGCATAACTCATCATGCTTCGAACCATGTCCAACAAGGTTCGATTCCTTCTCTCAGAGACTCCATTCTGTTGTGGGGTACCTGAAGCAGTTAACTGGGATGTTATCCCATGCTCCACCAAATACCCAAGGAACTCGTCAGATAGGTATTCACCTCCTCGATCAGATCGAAGGGTTTTTATACATTTACCTGTCTGCTTTTCTACTTCAGCCCTGAACTCTTTGAACATATCAAAGGATTCCGACTTCCGATGCATAAGGTAAATGTAACCATATCTTGAGTAATCATCAGTAAAAGTGATGAAGTACTCATGGCCTCCTATCGCCTTGACGCTCATGGGTCCACATACATCTGAATGGATTAACTCCAATACATCAGTAGCTCTCACTCCTTTGCCTTTGAAGGCCCTCTTGGTTATTTTGCCTTCCAGACAAGATTCACAGGTGGGAAGGATCTCCGTAGGATCTGTTTCCAGAAGCCCGGCCTTTACCAACCTATGGATCCTGTCTAAGGCAATATGCCCAAGCCGTAAGTGCCACAATTGGGTTAAATTTTCTGAAGGTTTCTTACGCTTAGATTAATTAACATTAAATGCTGAAGTTATTATGTTATCTTTCTCAAATTTAGGACTGACAATATAGAGATGATTCTGAACCATTCCTCTTATTATAAAAGTTCCATTCAGTTTAAACGACACACCAGAAGCATCAAAATAAACTGAATAACCTTAATTAACTAAAGAAGAAACAGAAATTAAGTTACGTCTCAAGGACGGTACATAAAAGACATCTCTAAGAGTCAAAGTCTTATTATTTGAAAAACTAAGAGTAGCATCTCCAATAGCTTCAGCAGCAACCACGCCCTCAGTTTCCATGCTCAAGGTCACCTCTCCATCAAGCAACCTTCTGCTTTCCCGAAACCCCTGAAGAGAGTTACAGGCATGGTTAGTGGATCCTGAATCCACAATCCAACTAGCAAAAGAACTAATACTTGAAAGAAATGATTCAACAACTAAGAGTTGTAGATTACCTTCGCCAGCATTCTGAGGTTTCTTGCAGTCCTTCTTCCAATGACCCTTCTGGCCACACCGGAAACACTTCGTGCCCGGTTTCTTTGATTCTCCAGACCCAGAGGCCCCAGTAGAGTCCTGCACAGGCGCTGACTTAGGTTTCTTCTTATGTTTCTTGCCTTGAGGTTTACCAGGCTTCTTGAAGGATCTGCGTTGCACGTGAAGTGCTTCGCCCTTCTACTTGAAGCCATCCTCAGCTGCCTGGAGAGCTCCCAGAAGCTCTGCATTTGTCATAGCTAACTTGTTTAAATTAAAGTTGGTGACAAAGCCTTCAAAGGCTCCAGACAGTGACGAGAGGAAGATGTCTGTCATCACCTCGCCTTCTAGCACAATGTCCATGGTAGCTAGTTCGTTCTGGAACCCAAACATTTTCATCATGTGTTCCCGAACCAGCGTCCCATTGGACATCTTAGTGCCGATGAGTTTCTTGATGGTAAGGTATCGCGTAACGCGATTGTGACCTTCAAACATCTCCTTCAGATACAACATCATGCCAGAAGCGTCGGGCATCTCCTCGACTTGCTTCTGCAGAGTTGTTTGCAAGGATGCTATAATATAGCATTTACATATTTCATTAGATTCCTTCCAGTCAGTAAAAGCCTTTAACTATGCCTCTGTGGCATCGGGTCCTGGCAAATCCGGCTCAGGGTCATTCAGGGCTGTCATGTGTTTACCTATCCTTAAGACCAGGTACAGGTTGCGCTTCCAGTCCTCATAGTTGGGACCGGTAAGTTTGTGGTCATTTAGGATAGCGGACAGGGGGTCTAACTTGGTCATCTGAAAATAAAAGACTGAATAATGAGAATGCATGAAAACTTATTTTTATGGATTTTTAAAACAAGCTAATTATATCCATATGACAAAGCTGCCCTCAAGCGAAGCCATCTCTATGGATTAATTAACCATGCATGTAAGATCTCGGAGTAGGCTACACCTGTCCGAGGGGGCAGTGTGCAGGTCTTCCGCTTACATGGGTCTTTCCCTTGACCCTATCCAAATCTGCCAACTACAGGCTTTGATGGACCATGGTTATCTTTTGGCCAGTACCACGTGATCACCGTTGTCTTCGCAACGAATACCTCACGCGTACTTAGGATGCTTACCCACGAGCTTAGGCAATTACGGCACGGGAATTCTACTGGCCCCCACGAGGGTGAGTAAAGCCTGAACACTTGGCACCATAACTGTCATATCCCGAAGGAGATCACTAAGTAGCTTGGCATAGAAAAACACAGCTCTCACCCGAGGGGGTTGTTGAGTTATGCCCTTCCACCCGAGTACGAAGTGATTAGCCGTGGAGGCCAGAGGATCTCTAAGAGTCCTCTATTACATCCCTTATAAATATATGAGGGTTATTTTGCGAGTATGAATTTATGCAAATGCAAAGGTAGCGACCTCCTATATACTAGACCCTGGTCACACCATGCTCCCACTAGCGTTCAAGCCCTTCGCCTAGCATTAATCATTCTCGGAATATCATAGTCCCTGCCTCAAGCGGATTTCTCCATTCAAGGGTCGCATTACATATTCCGAGAATATCGATGCTTTGCAAAATTGGTTATCATGCTAATGCTCTGGAGCTAATCCTAGAGTCAGACTCACTGGAAAGGACTCCCACTAGTCATGGCGCCTCGCTTATAAATTTGACAATTGATGTTCAATGGATCTCCATCTCATCTTTGATTTCGATGCTGGCCAAATAGGCACACCCGACTAGTCGGGTGCTGACCTAATGGTGGCATAATCATATGTGATGGAATCCCACTAATATCAAAAGTCAACTAAATAATAGGCGTCATCTAGCGGGATCCTATCCTCAAACAGTCGTTTGGACCGGAGGGGAAAGACATCCCTCTGAAAACTGATAATCACATTATCTCATCGGGGTTCGATATGAAACATAAAGAACTAATAAAGAAAGCAACCATTAAAACTGAATTAAGTTCAGGGTCCGATCCCTGAACCTAATTAGCACAGCACAGGCCTCTAGCTTTCTTCGCAAGGTTCCTTGGTCCGGCTCCTCCGTCGCGCTCGCGAACACTTTGTCGGATCGCCTTCATCCTCCAGGGTTCCGCTTCTGCTCCCGATGGTGGATTTCTTTGGCACATCTTTCTTCTCGATCTGTAACCGAAAAAGTCTAGTACGCTTCGAGCAAGTGCTCGCTCGTACACAATTTCCTAGAAAGAAAAGAAAAACACACCTAGAAAAAAAGGGCCATGGGAACCGAGGATGGTCAACCCCCATCACTCGCCCAACCTACGGCTCAATTACATATCCACAAACAAAGAGAGCAAATCCAGACATTGGCTAACTCGGGGTCCGACCCCCGGTAGCAACCACAAAACATAGATCTAGATTTTTTATAGCGGCACCCTACAAGAATGATTAATAGAACAAGCACAATCTATACATATGCATGATCTAAGCGTCAGAACCCCGATGATTTCACGCATTCATCACGCGCACACATGTTGGTTTCATGAAAAAACGTGAAACGCACAGCACTAATACGGCTCTGATACCAATTGTTGGAAATTAATCCATGGTCGAGGCTCGCAGCGGAAGCGATTTTGCGGTCGAAAGACCGTTCATGGTGCACGTAACATGATTTAAACTTTCATCGAAACTAATCTACATATGTGTGCATGCGTATGCACGTGAATCGAACACCCTAACGGCAATCTAGCGTAATGATTAACTAGCATGCATGCAAATCATAATACTCGCTAGATCTACATGTTAGATTACACATACCTTTCGTACGGATCTTTTAATCGCGGAGAATTGTCTTCTTTGTCGATGGAGACGGAAGATCGTTCGTGAAGATGCCGATGGTACGATTGGAAACATTGCCTTCTTGTTCACCCGATCTCACACGATGCACGGAACGTCGCTCTCGGATCTCTGAGTGCCTCCGAAGAACGACCCTTCTCCTTCTTCAGAACTCCACGCGAGGAAGACGAAGTTGCAAGCGGGAAACGGGAGATGGATTCGGGAGAGAACTAGAGAGATGAGAGGGGAGGGGGGGTTCGGTTTTTCCAACACTAGGGTCGGCCCCCTATAGCCCTTTATATAGGACCGACCTTCCCCTTTGGATAAGAATCCAAGGAGATAAAAACCTCCCACAATTATCTCTCCATTATCTCCTTTTTATCTCTCCACGTATTTATCTGTTTTCCCACTTTTTAGGGCTCGATCTTAACCGATTTTTAGCCCTATCCCTATCTATATGGCCGGCCCTATAGATGAGGGATTCTCATCCCTACAACATAGGGCCGGCCCTAGCAAGGTCTCCCACTGCTAGGGTCGGCCAACAGTGAGGTCCGGCGGAGTGAGGTTTTTACCAAAACACCCTGATGCCTCATTTTGACCATTTCTAGCGTGCGATACCTAGCGGCCATTACTTAAGTGATATCTACTAGTTACCTACTATTAACTGAGGCCACCAGAGGGTGCCTCTAGCAAAGTCAACTAGTCAACGTGCAGCATACCCCGGTGCATCGCACCTATGCAGCGAAGTTCACTTATGGCTAGGGATTACTACATGCGACTCTGTACTAGTCTCGGGCATAACCCTTAGTACTCGTATGTAGTTACGCATCTACCGTGCTCTAGTGCCAAGCACACACAGAGCGTATACTTCTTTCTTCCTCCTAATGTTTATGGTGTTCCGAGGAGATGGTTCAAGAACCGTACATAATATTGATAAGGTGGAACCATCAGGGACCAGGGTTCATGGCTTCCAATTCAAGCTCGATCGACACACTACCCGAGTGTACCATCGATCCTCTGAGCTCGAGTTAACCTGTGTAGCCACCCAGAGTGCGACGCAGGCTGCACTCCAATTCACCCAGACTTACTATATTCTCCATCATACCCCTGCTCTCCGCTTAGTAGTGGTAAACCCGCTGTCCCTCCACTTGATGTCATGATTCACTTCGAGCGGTGGAGACTACCGGCAGACTCGAATGATCATGTGACTTGGTTCCTTCTAGGTTGACCTATACATCGTACCTCTGATTACCCCGTCGAGTAATCGAACCCGGTCAACAGTCAAACTGGTGACCACCAGGCCTGGGTTTGGTACAGTGTAAGTCATACCAAGGAACGCACCTCCCTTCAGGGGTGTGGATGGCCTGCAGGAGTGACACGCTAATGCAACGCCAGCCGGGTAACCCAGTACACCGTGGTTTTGGATCACTGTATATGGATCCTCACACATTGGTGCACCAATGCACCACGCAACTGGTTAGTCCATCAGACGTGGTTCCTCAGGGTTTAGGACCGTTTTACCCTAAGCAGAAACACGGCTTAGTGTACCAGTGTCTGCTCACTGATCTGTACACCGTGTTAGTTTCATTCAGCCACAAACACTTTGCCTGGTGATGACCATGGTGAAGACTTCCCATGAACTGTCATCGCCAACAGCTTATCATGATGAGGCGACCAACCTGATCATAGCTGCGAACTGATTTAGATTATATGGGACCAAGCCACTCAGTCTTCAACTCAGTGGACTACCATATAACCATGGCTCTCTGTTCATTAAAAGAACACATAACTATGTTATGTACCATTATGCATCTCAGATAATAATAACTATCAATCTTTATTAGACCAAAACTTAAAGTTTTACAAGCTTAGAACACATCAATCCTAACAGATGACGCTTCGTTCCACTTCTCCGGGCTTTGGAGCTTGATCGGAATAGAGGGTTTGTTGGAGCCGACGGGGTAGTGCCTCTCCGAGCTTCTTCTCCGGCCTTTGCTTCTGGCGTCTTCGAAGTCGAAGGGTCTTCTTCTACGAGCTTTCTTCTTCGTGCATGGAGTCGAAGTCTTGATCTTCTTGTGCAAGGGTCTTCACGTTGATGAGGGCTTTCAATGGACTAAGCCGATCCCGAAGGGACAGGCTTGCCCGTGCCTCGTGAAGCCTTGGGTCGATAAAGAAGCGCCTCCTTTTCTGCAGAGCTTCCTCGCTTTGTCTTCAATCTTCGACCCTTGGCGACGGTTGTGGCGTCGGCTTCTTCTCCAGGCGTATTCGGCGTAATCGGAGTTGAAGCTTTGTTGAAGATGACGGGTGTGGCGTCGCTTCGTTCTTCTTCTCCGGGCTTTTGAGCTTGATCGGAGTCGAAGGCTTTGTTGAAGATGACGGGTGTAGCGCCGCTTCGTTCTTCTTCTCCGGGCTTTTGAGCTTGACCGGAGTCGAAGGCTTGTTAGAGACGACGGGGTAGTGCCGCTCCGATCTTCTTCTCCGGGCGTTTGAGCTTGATCGGAGTCAAAGGCTTTGTTGAAGATGACGGGTGTAGCGCCGCTTCGTTCTTCTTCTCCGGGCTTTTGAGCTTGATCGGAGTCGAAGGCTTTGTTGAAGATGACGGGTGTAGCGCCGCTTCGTTCTTCTTCTCCGGGCTTTTGAGCTTGATCGAAGTCGAAGGCTTGTTGGAGACGACGGGGTAGTGCCGCTCCGATCTTCTTCTCCGGCCTTTGCTTCTAGCATCTTCGGAGTCGAAGGGTCTTCTTCTCCGAGCTTTCTTCTTCATGCACGGAGTTGAAGGCTTGATTTTCTTGTGCAAGGGTCTTCACGTTGATGAGGGCTTTCAATGGACTAAGCCGATCCCGAAGGGACATGTAACATCCGCCCCAAACACACAAGATTTTGTCCGCTTTGCCCGTGCCCGCACGAGAACTTCCCAGGAGGTCACCCATCCTGGTACTGCTCTCGCCCGAGCACGCTTAACTACGGAGTTCTTACGAATTCCGTAGTGGCGCACGGTTTTAAAACGCGTCTTCTATGTTTGGGAGGGGAAATTATATAAGTAGCTCAGGATCTCCTTCTCTCCAGGCGATGTGGGGCTAACTCATGGCCTTGTACACCTCACCTCACCGCACCTCACCTCATCCATCTTGGCATTCCCGCCTCAGGAGTCTTGGCTCTTGGCCTATTGGATCTTGGTCGTCACAATCCACCCCCCTTAGGGCTACACGTCCTCGTGTAGGGTTAGACCCCCCCATAGCGAGGAGAACCGGCTCTGATACCATTTTGTAACATCCGCCCCAAACACACAAGATTTTGTCCGCTTTGCCCGTGCCCGCACGAGAACTTCCCAGGAGGTCACCCATCCTGGTACTGCTCTCGCCCGAGCACGCTTAACTACGGAGTTCTTACGAATTCCGTAGTGGCGCACGGTTTTAAAACGCGTCTTCTATGTTTGGGAGGGGAAATTATATAAGTAGCTCAGGATCTCCTTCTCTCCAGGCGATGTGGGGCTAACTCATGGCCTTGTACACCTCACCTCACCGCACCTCACCTCATCCATCTTGGCATTCCCGCCTCAGGAGTCTTGGCTCTTGGCTATTGGCCTATTGGATCTTGGTCGTCACATTTTGTAACATCCGCCCCAAACACACAAGATATTGTCCGCTTTGCCCGTGCCCGCACGAGAACTTCCCAGGGAGGTCACCCATCCTGGTACTACTCTCGCCCGAGCACGCTTAACTACGGAGTTCTTACGAAATCCGTAGCGGCGCACGGTTTTAAAACGCGTCTTCTATGTTTGGAAGGGGAAATTATATAAGTAGCTCAGGATCTCCTTCTCTCCAGGCGATGTGGGGCTAACTCATGGCCTTGTACACCTCACCTCACCGCACCTCACCTCATCCATCTTGGCATTCCCGCCTCAGGAGTCTTGGCTCTTGGCTATTGGCCTATTGGATCTTGGTCGTCACAATCCACCCCCCTTAGGGCTACACGTCCTCGTGTAGGGTTAGACCCCCCCATCCCGAGGAGAACCTGGCTCTGATACCATTTTGTAACATCCGCCCCAAACACACAAGATATTGTCCGCTTTGCCCGTGCCCGCACGAGAACTTCCCAGGGAGGTCACCCATCCTGGTACTACTCTCGCCCGAGCACGCTTAACTACGGAGTTCTTACGAAATCCGTAGCGGCGCACGGTTTTAAAACGCGTCTTCTATGTTTGGAAGGGGAAATTATATAAGTAGCTCAGGATCTCCTTCTCTCCAGGCGATGTGGGGCTAACTCATGGCCTTGTACACCTCACCTCACCGCACCTCACCTCATCCATCTTGGCATTCCCGCCTCAGGAGTCTTGGCTCTTGGCTATTGGCCTATTGGATCTTGGTCGTCACAATAGACGACCAAGATCCAATAGGCCAATAGCCAAGAGCCAAGACTCCTGAGGCGGGAATGCCAAGATGGATGAGGTGAGGTGCGGTGAGGTGAGGTGTACAAGGCCATGAGTTAGCCCCACATCGCCTGGAGAGAAGGAGATCCTGAGCTAGTTATATAATTTCCCCTCCCAAACATAGAAGACGCGTTTTAAAACCGTGCGCCGCTACGGATTTCGTAAGAACTCCATAGTTAAGCGTGCTCGGGCGAGAGTAGTACCAGGATGGATGACCCCCTGGGAAGTCCTCGTACGGGCACGGGCAAAGCGGACAAAATCTTCTTTGATTGGGGCGGATGTTACAAACTGGTATCAGAGCCGGTTCTCCTCGGGATGGGGGGGTCTAACCCTACACGAGGACGTGTAGCCCTAATGGGGGTGGATTGTGACGACCAAGATCCAATAGGCCAATAGCCAAGAGCCAAGACTCCTGAGGCGGGAATGCCAAGATGGATGAGGTGAGGTGCGGTGAGGTGAGGTGTACAAGGCCATGAGTTAGCCCCACATCGCCTGGAGAGAAGGAGATCCTGAGCTAGTTATATAATTTCCCCTCCCAAACATAGAAGACGCGTTTTAAAACCGTGCGCCGCTACGGATTTCGTAAGAACTCCATAGTTAAGCGTGCTCGGGCGAGAGTAGTACCAGGATGGGTGACCCCCTGGGAAGTCCTCGTACGGGCACGGGTAAAGCGGACAAAATCTTCTTTGATTGGGGCGGATGTTACAGGACAGGCTTGCCCGTGCCTCATAAAGCCTTGGGTCGATGAAGAGCGTGTCTCCTCTTCTGCAGAGCTTCTTCGCCTTGCCATCTGACATGCGGCCCTTTCAATCTCTTGAGCCTTCCCCCTCCCCCTCTATTTATAGGCAAAGGGGGAGGGGAGAGATATGGGAAGTTTTTAATTTTAAATCCCTTTAATATCTCCCCCATAATTACCCAAGATTTATCCATCCATTGATGAGGGGAATAAGTCTTTATTCATTTTCCTTTTCTGACGGGGTAATTATGGCTGAATTTTGCACACGAAATCGATGGCTACCCGGCTCTTCTTCTTGTCCGTCGGATCGAGGGATCGGCGCAGATCCACGTGTGGGTAGACGTCATGTGCAACCTCCCCCGGCGCATGGCGGTAGTTCTTTCCTTTTCTTTATTTTCTTTCTTTTTCTTTTCTTTCCTTTTTCTTTTCTTTCCTTTTCTTTTCTTTCCTTTTTTATCTTTTTCCTTTTCTTTTCTTTCCTTTTCTTTCCTTTCTTTTCTTTTTCCTTTTCTTTTCTTTCCTTTCTTTTCTTTTTCCTTGCAAGGCCGGCCTCCCCATAGGGGGTCCGGATCCCTACTAGGGGCCGGCCCCCATGGGGTTCGGGTCCCTAGTAGGGGCCGGCCAGGTGGGTCCCACTTAAGGGTGGGCCCGCCCGGTTACCTTGTCGGGCGTGAGTCGGGTCCAAGTCGTGGTGCGCATAGGGTTTGCACCCGCGTAGGGGCATACGAGTCGGGTCCGGGTCCGCATTGGTGCGTGCTAGTCGGGTCCGAGTCAGACAAAATTCGTGTGTCTACAAATGCCCCCTCAAGGACGAGTGTGTCGATGAGAACGCGTAGGGTTTGGACACGTAGGAATCGTAGAGCACTTGTCCTTGATTCCTTTTATGGGCGGGGTTGGGGTCTATTTAAGGACCCCTACCCCCTTCATCCGACGTTCTGCTCTTTGCGAAGGTTCCGCCGGCTTTTGGAGACCGCCGTCGGAAGAGAGCTGCCTGGGGTTGCACGCGACTTGCTCCGTCTTCCCGATGTCGCCTCTTTCGTCGGCAGCGACGACGACGACCGCGGCGAGGACGGAGGAGCGCGGTTGAGGCGTTGTCTGCCTTCGCCGCCTTCTTCTTCCTCTTCCTTCTTCTTCTTCTTCTTCTTTCTTTCTTTCTTTCTTTCTTCTCTTTTTCTTTTCTTTCTTCTTTCTTCTTTTTTTTTTCTTTTCTATTTCTCTTCTTCGTCTTCTTCTTCTTCTCTTTTTTTTTTTTTTTTCTGGTTCTGGTTCTGGTTCGCGAAGGCGCAGTGGCAGTGGCGGGCCCGGGCGGCGTCGGCCGGGGCGCAGGCGGCAGCGGCAGCGAGGGGCGCGGGATACGGTGGCGGCGCGCAGTGCAGGGCGCAGCGGCATGGGGTGCAGCGCCGGAGGCTGGCTGGTGTGCGGCGTGCGGGAGGCCCGGGTACGGCGGCGGTCGGGCACGGGCGGCGCTGGGTGCAGAGCCGGAGGCCGGGCGGCGGCGCTGTAGGGTGCAGGGCCGGAGGCTGGGCGACGGTGCTGCAGGGTGTGGGTGTTGGAAATATATCCATGGCAGAGGCCCGCAGCGGAAGCAAAGTGAAGGTCCGAGGACCATGAGCGGTGTGCGTTATATATCAAAATTTTCATCGAAACGATCTACATATGCGTGTATGAATCTAACATGGCAACTACGTGAACCCCTAACGACGATCTAACACGAAAAGAACAATCTAGCATATATGCATGTTCTATCTATGCTAGATCTACATATTAGATATCATACCTGCGTGCGGATTCTTTCACCGCGACAAGTTTCTTCTTTGTCGATGGAGACGGGCTCGGATCTGCTCGACAGCTTCGGTGCGACGGCCATAACTTTCTGCTTCGAACTCTGATTGGGCTAAAATTTGGACTGAAGGTACCCAACTTTGAGACGCAACTTTTGCAATAAGTTTCACCTCATTTGAACTTCTTTAGTTCCCGAAATCGCAAAAACAACGTTGATTTTCTGTGCAGATTCTGGACAGCAAAAGGTTGCGGGAGATGCCTTCTTGTTCACCCGATCTCACATGATGCACGGCACCTCGTCGATGGATCTCTGAGTGCCTCCATACGACAAGCCTTATCCTTCTACGAAACACCATACGAGGAAGATGAGTCGCCATCCAATGGCGCAAGCGAGGGAGAGAAAGACGAGAGAGGAGAATAGAAGAGAGGAGAGGGGGCGGCTAGGGTTTCCCCATGCCAAGGCCGGCCCTAGGGCTTCATGGCTTCATAATTTCGTCCCCCCCTCTCTCCCTATGTCTTATATAGGGCTGGCCTTATCCCTATGGATAAGCCTAGCGGATAATGGTTGATTGATTCAAACCTTCTCCCTATATATCTCTTCTTTATCTCTATATTTTCCTTGTTTTCGAAAACGGTCAAAACCAGCCCGTTTTCTGCGCCTCATGATCGGCCCTTTCATCGGAGGCAACAATCTCCTGAAACTAATGGGGCCGGCCTTGACCAGTTTCTTAACACTTAGGGCCGGCCCCCTTAGTACATAGTGGCGCATGGTATGACCAAAACGCCCTTATGGCACTAGTTGGTCGTTCCTCGTGTATGAGACTTTGCAAGGCACACATAAGTGAAGTGCACCAGTGATTTCACTATTCTCTAAGGTTCCCTTAGGGTGCCCCTAGTAAAGTCAACTAGTCAACTCGCAACATGTCCCGGTGCTTCGCACCCATGTGGTAAAGTCCACTTATGAAAAGGAATTGTTACATGCGTCTCTGCACTAACCTAGGGTTTTTCCTTAGTGCACACACGTAGCTACGCATCTACCGTGCACTAGTGCGAAGCACTCACGGAGCGTAGGCTTAGACTTCTCGCTTCCTCTAACTACGTTCTGTGTTTCGAGGAGATGGTATAAGAACCGTACATAATGTCGATAAGGTGGAACCTTCAGGAACCAGGGTTCATGGCTTCCAACTTAGACTCGATCGACACACTACCCGAGTGTACCATCGATCCTCTGAGTCTGAGTTAACCTGCGTAGCCACCCAGAGTGTGACGCAGGCTGCACTCCAATTCCCCCGGACTTACTATGTTCTCCCTTATACCCCTGCTCTCCGCTTAGTATGGTAAACTCGCTGTCCCTCCACTGGTGCCATGATGCAACTCGAGTGGTGGAGAATACCGTCAGACTCGAGTGCTCATATGACTCGGTTCCTTCCAGGTTGACCATATACATCGTACCTCCAATCACTCTGATGAGCAACCGGATCCGTCACCAGTCCAACTGATGACCACCTGGCCAGGGTTTAATACGACGTAGGTCGGACTAAGGAACGCACCTCCCGTTAGGGGTGTGGATAGCCTGCAGGAGTGACATGTTGATGCAACGCCAGCCGGGTAACCCAGTACACCGTGGTTTTGGATCACTATATCCGGATCCTCACACATTGGTGCACCAAAGCATCACACAACTGGTTAGTCCACCAGACATGGTTCCTCAGGGTTTAGGATCGTTTTACCCTAAGTAGAAACACGGTTTAGTGCACCGATGTCTGCTCATCGATTTGTGCACCGTGTTGGTTCCGTTCGGCCACAGACACTGTGCCTGGTAATGACCGTGGTGGAGACACCCATGCTCTATCATCCCAACAGCTTATTCTGATAGGGCGACCAACCCTGATCAGAGCTGCGAATGTATTTAGGTTACATGGGACCAGTCCCTTGAGTCTCCCACTCAAGTGGATTACCATGTAGCCATGGCTCTCTGTTCTGTAGTCAGAACACGTACTAACGTACGTACCAATATGCAATCCTATACTATCAACCATACATAGCTAAACTATAGGTTTTTACGAGCTGTAGACCTCACCAATTCTAACAGTGGGGCCGGAGGCCGAGCCGCGATGGGCGCGAGACCGAGACGCCCGCCCCCTTTCTCGGTCACGTGGGAGAAGAAGGAGAGGGCTGCGCCCCCCCCCCCCTTTTTTTTTCTTTTTTCTTTGGCTGTCGGGCACAGATTGGGGGAGAGGGGGATGCTGCTTTTTTTTTTTCGTCCTTTCTTTCTTTCCCCCTTTTTTTTTCTTTTCTTTTCTGTTTCTAGTCCGCGAAGGCAGCAGATAGCGCGGCTGTCGGAGCAGGCAGCGGCAGGTTATGGCGCGCGCGGCATGGGGTGCATGCGGTGACTGTTGCAGGCCATGGCTGTCGCAGGCGAGGCACGGGTGGCGCCTGGTATGGTGCGGAACGAGGCAGCGGTGGCCTGCGGCTTCGGGTGCAGGGCGCAGCACCGGGCGCGGAGGCCGGGGCACAGGCGAGCGGTAGTGGCCGGGGCGCGGGGCGCAGCTGCGGCACGGCGCGCGGGGTCGAGTGCAGGTGGCATGGGCCGAGCTGCGGGCGGCACGTGTATGTGGCGCAGGCGACAGGCGTGCGGAGCGGCGCCGATGCGGTATAGGCGGGTGGTGGCCAGGCTTCAAGCGACGCGAGTGGTATGCGAACACCATGCGGCGCAAAGGTGCCTCGAGCGGGTTGGCGAAGGCCGGGCTGGCAGGTGGCTGTGGCTCCGACTCGGTGATGAGTGCAAACCCCAAGCGGTGGCTGGCTGCATAGCTCAGGCAACACAAGTTCCAACACGGGCGGAGCGGTGGGCGCGAGGCTGGAGTAGTTGGCCGGCACGGGTGGTGTGCGGACCCCTGCCATCCGTGTGGGTCTGGATGGAAAAAAAGAAGGGGCCGTGGGCCCCTTGATTGATTTTTTTTTTTTTTGCCCCGGCTTCTCCACCAGACTTGACTTGCTTCCGCTTGTGTCTTTTCAGGATTCGAGCTTCGAGAGTTTGGCTTCGCCGGGGTGAGTTGCTGAGGACTTCTCCTGCGAGAGTGGCACCTTCGCTTCCCCTTGTGCCTTTTCAGGACGCGAGCTTTCGAGAGTTTGGCTTCGCCGGGGTGAGTTGCTGAGGACCTCTCCTATGGGAGTGGCGCCTTCGCTTCCACTCGTGCCTTTTCAGGATTCAAGCTTCGAAGGTTTTGGCTTCACCGAGGTGAGTTGCTGAGGACTTCTCCTGCGGGAGTGGTGCCTTCGTTTCCCCTTGTGCCTTTTCAGGACGCGAGCTTTCGCTTGACCCGGTAGGATGGCGACTTCTGACCTCGGGAGAACGTTTAGCACCTCTGTTGCTTTGAGACGAAGGATTCTTCGGCGGTTTGGAAGTGGAGGACTCTTCGACGGCTTGAAGACGAAGACTCGCTTGGCGCATTGGAGACGAAGAATTCTTCGACGACTCGTAGAGACGAAAGCTTCTTCGACAGCTTGGAGGCGAAGCATTCTTCGGCGGCTTGGAGCCAAAGGGTTCTTTAGCAGAGTGTTGTCGTCTTCTTGGTGCGGGAGCATAATGAAAATGGCACGACGAGAGGACAAGACGAAGTCAAGTGTGGTGGCGATCGCTTGGTGTGAGGACGAAGCGAAGACTTCGGAGGCCAATGAAGGTAGCTCCTTCGTCTTCTTTCTCTTCTTCCCCCTCTTTTTTTTTGGCCGCAAAGGATGCGGTTGTTGCCGATGTTTCCGCCTATCTTCGGGTTACTGCTTTTGACTTCAATGGCAGTTCCAATCCTTCGGGTCTTTAACTTTGAAGGTCTTTGACTTCGAGGGACTGGCGACCTTCGGATGGGCCCGAGCTTTTGCATAAGCCTGGCGGATTCCAAGGCGGATGACTTTTTGTTCGCAGAGTAAACGCACACCTTCTTGGAGGGTGGCGAGCTTCATTGCTTACGACAGTCTTCGCCAGAGGACGCTTCCTTGGGCTGAGCTGCAACTGAGGGAGAGAGACTTCGGCTGGAGGGGCTTCACACGCTTGCTACTGCAGACTTGGTTCGGATGCAGAAGAAGGTGGAGGCCGTTCGTGCGTCGCTTCAAAATTCGGAGTTCCGTTTGGGGGATGCTCGAGCAACTAAGAAGATTTCTGGAGCAGGGTTTGCGAAACAGCGAGAAGGGCTGACGAAGTGCCAAAAGCTGGTGGAGCGATCGAGAAGGCTTCCGGAGCGATCCTTGCGAAGCAGTGTGCATAGCTGGCGACGCGTCGGAAGTTGACGGCTTCTCTACCCCGGGAGTTGCAGTGCGTGTAGGCCGCAGGAGGCGAGCTGCTTCAATGCCTCAAGAACTTTGACTTTCTTGTCATCTTTTGGTTTGCTGACTGGACTTGTGGATTTGCACTTGTTCTTCTCTGGGCTGGTCTTCTAGGACGATGCTAGGGATGTTTCTTTTTTGTCTGGACTGAACCTTTGTAGGCTGCCTACGTACCCTACTGAGAGGGATCAAGTCGCACGTAGTTCGTTTATTCCCTCTTTTTTTTTTGGGCAAGGGGGGTAACCTTGCGCTAAGCAAAGTACCTTTTGAGGGACTTGCCGCTGGTAGGCAGAGTCGCGGCTGGTTCGCAGTTGTCACCTGCATTCTTCACTTCAATGTAGTTAGAAGTGAAGGTCTTCTTGACTGGAGTTTTGATGATTGCTGAAGTTTGACTGGAGTCGATGCCTCGGCAATTTGGAAGGATTTGTTCGCCACTTTTGAAGAGGCAAGCTTGAGTCTTTGTCAGGCGATGTGGAATCGCAACTGAGGGTAGCGAACCCATGTGCGCCATGCTTTCTTTGCTGCGGCTGGATTTGAACATCAACTCGGTGGAGTTTTGCCCCCGAGTGTTTTCTGGCTTGATTGCGAGTTGCTCAGAGCTGGTGTACTCGGAAGACTCGGTTGAGCCCGAGACGTGCAACAGACCACGTAACGGTAGTGTCACCTCTTGCAAAGTGCTGAAGTTGGCCCCGAAGAATGATAACGCTGGTTCCTTTGCTGGAATGGAAGGCGATCGTCCTGGTTTGTGAAGTCACTGAGGTACGAGCCACAGGACTGAAGCAGCTTGAGCAGGCAACGGAACACATCGCATCGAGCTTGATTTGAAGTGAATTTTTCATCTTGATGCTGGCGCTTCTTTGTCTTTGTGCACTGTCTGGCTAGAGGATGTCACTAGTTTTGCAAGTGGAGAGCTTTTGTCTCTTGTAGCTGCTTTGACTCCCTGAGCTCGTAGAGCTTTTGCTGGATGAGCTTCTGCAACGGGATCTTTCACTTGGTAAAATTTGGCGTCAGCAAGGTGTGCTTTAGCCTTGTTGATCAGCTTGCTGTTGGCAGCGATGCTTCTCCCCATGCTTTCGATGCTAATGCCGCTTTCTTCATCGTCTTTCCGGAGCACTTGGTGAACTTCCATCATGCAGCAGGAGACCTTGAAGTTTTGATCAGCTTCAAGGAAGCAAATGGGCAAGAACTTCTGGAGTGTCACCGGCTCTAGAAAGCTTTGCTGGAGGAAATTTTTCAGATTTGCTGGTGGTACTTTGGACGTCTTTTTTCCTGGAGCTTCATTCTTTTCCTTGAAGGACTTTCTTCTGGGGAGTTTTCTTATTGCCCGGTCTTTCTTATGGTTAGCCAGACGTGCTATCCTGTAGCTTGATCGTCGTGGCCTTCTCCTTCGAGGCGCCATAGCCCGTGTGTTTTCATCAGTAAGATTTTCCTTGCCAAGGTGAAGAACTGGTGCCGCGACTGAAGGTACTTCTTTGATCGGAAGGACTTGCTCTTTTGGAGACTGTACTGATTCATCTTCTGATCCCCAACCAGTTGGCTTGACTTCTTCGTTTGGAATCGAAGGAGGCCCGGAGTAGAGGACATAATAGTCAAATTTGCCCAATGGTTGGCCTAGCAGGTTGACTTTGGGGCTTCTTTGTTCGTCTCTCGCTTTGAGCATATGCCGGAATGTAGCTTTGTTTGGAAAAGGGAGTGCTTGCATGAGAGGTGATTGCCCCCAAGACAGTAAGGATTTGGCCCTAGGTACTGAAGGAGCATGCCATCGTCGTCTTCTTGGACTGCCCCCCTTCTTTGTGTCATCAACGATGGGCTGCCCCCAACGCGAACGAGAGGGAAGCCCCAGCCTTATTATTCCTGCTCTTCAACGTACTCATCGGAAGAAGGCTTTGGGAGCTCGAGTTTGGCAGGATGCGGTGGGGCTATCTGATGACTCGACGTCAGGGGTTTTTCAGGAACTTTGTGCTGAAGCTGGGGAGGCTCGAGAGGAGCAAACAGGAGTTGATTATCCCATGGATTCATTTGATAAGTGCAAAAACTTGCCTCCTCATCTTGCCAACTGCCCTACTTTCCTTACCATGCTGAATCCAGAGCTTCAATCCCGAGCTAATGACTCCTGGCCTAAGGGTCAGTCTGATAGGGTTACGAGGAGCAGGGGAGCCAGCTAGTGATGTCAGGACTCTATTGCATTGTATTATTGTGATAGTTTTAGTTGAGTGTTGTGTATTTCCTCTAGTCCGGGGGCTACCATGTTGGTCTGCTACCCGTGCGATGAGGTAGGGGTTCTTGTGATGTGGCCTATTTGGTCGTGTCGTCTGCTTGTTCATTCAGAGACAAGCCGTGTCCTGTAACTGTGTTTATTTTCCAGTAATAGATTAGTTTTTTACCCTTCAAAAAAAAAAAAAAAAAAAAACAGTGGGCTGCCCCCCTTCTGCGAGGACTGGCGGGGCATCTTGCAACTCGTCGTCCGAAGTAGAAGTATCACCATTGTCAGGATCCGTAACGGAGATATGATTGACTGCTGCCATGGGTGGGTGGGCGGGTGTCAAAACGACGTCCTCGACTATCATCCCCAAACGGTCGAACACCGACTTTTTCTTTGATTGCTTGACTGGCCCGAGCCTTTCGAACACAGATGTACGCTTTAGATTCGACCGGCTTTGATTGCTTTTGTTTTGCTTCTGGAGTAAGGCTTGGCGTCGAGCCCGCTGTCGTCTTCTTTTGCTGTCGGGATGGCTGGCGTAGGCAAAGCGTGCATCAGAGATTGTCGATCTTTCAGCTGTTTCGTCTATCATCTTCGCCCCGATATAGTTGGAAGTGAAGGTCTTTTTCGCTGCAATCCTAACGACCATTGGGGTTTGACTGGAGCCAATGCCTCGGTGGTTCGGGAGAATTTGTTCGCCGTTTTAGAACAGCCGAGCTTGAGTCCTCGTCATCCCATGTGGAATTGCTGCTGGGGGAAGTGTGCCCATGATGCTTTCCTTGTCGTAGCCGGCTCTGAACAACAATTTAGCAGCATTTTGCCCCCAGCTCCCTTTTGGCTTGAATCCGAGTTAAGTAGGATCGATGGATTCGATGGGTCTGCTCGGGTTTAGAGCTTGCGTCAGACTGGGTAATGGCAATGTCATTTCCTGCAGAGTGACAACATTGGCCTGCAATAACGGCGGGGCCTGTTTTCTTGCCGGAGTAGAAGGCGATCGTTCAGATTTACGAAGCCACTGAGGCGCGAGATGTAGGACTGGCGTCGTTTGGATAGGCAACGGGGTATGTTGCATTGCTCTTGACTCGGAACTGATGCGCATCTTTTGCCTAGATTTCGGTGCTTCTTGGACCTCAAGTCTTGCCTTGTCGGAGGGTGGCACTGGATTTGCAGGAAGAGGAGTCTTATCCCGATTCACTTCTTCAGTCTTCTGGGCTCGAGGGTTAGCTGGAAGGACTTCCGCGACTAGGTCTCTTGCTTGGTAGAACTTGGCGTCGGCCAAATGTGCCTCGGCCTCATTGAATGGCTTGTCATCAGCAGTTATGCATTTATCCATGCCTTCTTCGTAGTACTTGAGGCACTGGTGCCAGGTGGACACTACGACGCCATTCTTGTGTAGCCATGGCCTTCCTAACAGGAGGCGATATGACGTCTGGCAATCGATGATGTGGAAGAGAACCGATGTATCTAGCGGGCCGATGGAAAGCTTCAAACGGATGATTCCGACGGTGGACTGTCCGCCCTGGTTGAACCCTTGAATGACCAACTGAGTGGGCGAGAGCTGGTCATTGGTGATGCCGAGTTGCCGCATTGTCTGGATAGGCATGATATTGACGGCGGAGCCACAGTCCAGCAAAATTCGGTTTACCGGCTTCTCTTTGATGTATCCCGAGACGTAAACAGGCCGGTTGTGCAGTCGCGTTCCGAGTTGCAAGTCCTCGTCTGAAAAGGTTATCGTTGCATCGCACGAGGCCACAGTTTTGCCCTTCTTGTCATCCTTCCTTTTCCTCTTGTAGCTATCTGGGTCGGCCAAGGCCGCAGCCATTGCCAGGCGAGCTTTTCTCGGAAGATGCAAAGCTTCTAAGAGCAGCAAGTGCAGGATTGCCTCGTCATGAGAGGCAGTGCTTCCTTGGTCGAAATCGTCTCCCTTGTCGGTGGAGTCGCCTTCTTCAGAAGTTTCGCTTTCGTCCTTTCCTTTCGACGCCTTATGAACTTCGACTATGCAACAAGACACCCTGATGTGTTGATCAACTGGGAGGAAATGATCGGGGAAGAATTCTTGCAAGGTTGCTGGTTCTGGAAGGTTCTGCTGGAGGAGATCGTCTTGGCTTGCCGGCGGCACTTTGAACGCCTTCCTCCCTGGAGTCTTGCTTTTCTTCTTGTAGGTCCGGCATTCTGAAAATCTCCTCATCACACGGTCTTGCTTCTGTTGCCTTTCTTGTCGTGGCCTTCGTCGCCGGGGTAGCATGACCCATGCCTCTTCGTCGGTGGATTCTCCCCCTCTAAGATGATGATTGGTAGCGGCAACTGGTTCCCTTAGAGATACTTGTTCTTCCGGAGGCTCTACTGGCTCGTCCTCCAATCCCCAGCCGGTGGGCTCGATTTCTTCAATCGAAACAGATGGAGGCTTTGAGTAGAGGACGTAATAGTCGAACTTCCCCGAAGGCAGGCCCAGTAGACTGACTTCTGGATCTCCCTGCTCATATCTTTTCCGGAGAGCACATTGGGACGTAGCTAGACTGGAAGGGACTTGCTCTTCCTGAAGCTCCACTGGCTCGTCTTCCGATCCCCAGCCAGTGGGCTTGATTTCGTCGATTGAAACGGACGGAGGCCTTGAGTAGAGGACGTAATAGTCGAACTTCCCCGAAGGCTGGCCCAGTAGACTGACTTCTGGATCTCCTTGCTTGTATCTCCTTTGGAGCGCTCGTTGGGATGTAGTATTGCTTGGAAGAGGTGCTGGCATAAGCGATGGTTGCCCCCAGGGCAGCGGTGTTTCTTCCTCGGTGAGCGCAGAAGTACATTGACGTCGCTTCGAGACTCTCGGCTGGGAAATTGACTTAGCGGTTGGCCTTTTACGGTTGATGCGCAATTTGGGCGTGCTTCGTCGCGCAGCAACGAGTACCGGCGAGAAGGAACCGAAGGTGATGGACGTCATGTTGGCCGTAGCGACCTCTCTAGAGTCAATCTCTATTTTTCCTTGCTTTGCGAGCGTCATTATTCTTTCCTTGAAGACAAAGCATCTTTCGATGGGATGACTTACCACCCGGTGGTATTTGCAGAAGAGAGGGTCGTCGACGCGATGCATCAGCTCGGGCCTCTTCGAAGGAGGGAGCTCTATCATCTTCTCTTGCAGCAGTTGGTCAAACATAGAGGAGACTTCCGAGTCTGGGAAGGGGTACTCCTTGGCTTCGAGCTCCTCGAGAGTCATCCTTTGTCTTGGCGGCGGAGGCGGCGGTATGGCGACTCCCTTCTTCTGATCCAGCTTGCCACCGATCTTGAGCGGCTTGGAGGTTGAGGCGATGTCCGCAACATTGACTTGTTTCGGTTTCGGTGCCGGTGGCTTATCCTTCTTCTCCACCTTTAGGAAGTCTTTGTTCTTCGAGTCCCCGTGGCTTGCTAGGCTGAGTTCCATGTCGTGAGCCCGAGTCGCGAGTTCTTCGAAAGACCTGGGTTTGACACCCTTGAGGATATAGAGCAGGCCCCAATGCATGCCTTGGGTGCACATCTCGATGGCCGAGTCTTCAGATAGGCGGTCTTGTGAATTCAGCGCGAGGTTCCTCCATCTATCGATGTAGTCGATCACTGGCTCGTTCTTTCTTTGCTTGACAGCGGTGAGTTCGGTCATGCTGATGGTGCGTCTTGTGCTGTAGAAGAGATTGAGGAACTCCCTCTCTATCTGATCCCAACTGTTAATGGTCCCTGGAGGAAGATCAACGTACCAGTCAAAAGCATTACCTTTGAGGGTGCAAACGAACTGTTTCACCATCTTATCGCCATATGTGCCGGCGTTGTTGCAAGTCTCGATGAAGTGAGCAACGTGCTGTCTTGGATTTCCCTTTCCCTTGAAGTGCTGGAACTTTGGTGGCTGGAATCCGATTGGGAAGCGTAGCTACTGGATCCTCGTGGTGTAGGGCTTCGAGTATGCCGTCTTGATCGAAGGAAGGCCACTGCCATGGGAGCGCATCATGTCGGCTACCAACGCTTGGACTTGCTGAGCATTCATCGTTGTTGTTGCCGGAGGTTGTGTGGCCACCGAGGCTGACGCTGGGGAGACGACTTCCACCGTAACAGGAACTGATGAGAGTGCTGGCGTAGCCGCTTGAATTGTCGGAACTACCTCTGCAAGAGCGGGAGTTGAGGACGGAGCTGGAGCGGCTACTGGAGAAGCAAGGGGTTGATCGTTTGTCGCAGCATCCCTTGCGGTTAGCTTCTAAAGCAAAGTATTGATGTGACGATCCTTCTCCTCTATCAGCCGAGTAATCTGCTCCATGTGCTCGTTCATCTACATGACTTGGAGCTGAAGAGCGGACGGAGGATGGTGACGGAGGACGTCTCGATGTTGCATGCTAGCATCCTCGCCGTCGTCGTCGGAGACGTAGTTACGCCGACTTGCTTCTCGTTGATGATTAATGTTTGCCCCCTGCAGAGGAGGTGCAACTTCCGCTGGAGAACTCGACCGGGCTCGGGGTTGGGGCTGGTCCTCCCCAAACTTCTAGACATGGACTCCAGGATCGAGGCTTGTTTCTTCATGTACCAAGGCCTCGTCGGCATTTTGGCGAGCATCTTCGGTAGTAGTTTCTGGTATGAAGACATTCACAAGAGTTCGAGTACGCCGAGTGTAGACACGTACCATTGGGGGAGCATCACCCTCCGAGTTTGCTGGATCACCATGTCGGAATAGAGGAGACTCGGCGATCGGCGAAAGGCTTAGAGCAAACGCATCGTTGCTTGTCCCGGCCATTGCGAACTTGGAGCGACTTCTTCAGCCGTACGGATGAAAGAAGAGAGAGGTCCCACCGGGCGTGCCAGAAATCTGTAGGCGCAAAAAAGGTACGGGCCGTCTTTATTGCACAAAACAAGATTACAAGTGTGGCCGGGACCCGGGTGGCTCCCGTGTGGCGAGTCCGGGTTGCGACGAGCGCTGATCAGGAGGTTGTGGGAGAGATCCTCTGGAGGGTCCCTTTGATCCGTGTTTCCACGTGGTGTTCGTGTGAGAGCTCTGAAGGGGTCGCCCAGGACAGAGGTCTTTACAGGGTGAGGGATTTTGAGAGGCTAAGGAGTATCCACCGTTGCTTTTGTCCCTTCCGTGCTTCGCGTTTTCTCGGCTAGGGGGTTTTCGTTTCGTTCCTCGGTCTTCGTGTCTTCCTTGCTCCTTGCTTGACCTCGGCGTCCTTGATCGTCGGTTCGCGGCGTCGATCGTGCTTTTGGCGTCGGCTTTGGCTTCGGCTTTTGACTTCGGCTTGGCTTTGGCGTGGCTCTAGCTTTTGATTTACTTTGGCGCTTGCGCTTGGACGTAGACGGGGGAGACTTGCGGTGCTTTCGTTCTTCTGGACTTCGCATCGTATCGGCTAGAACGTGCGGTGCTTTTGCTCGAGACCGGCGTAGTCGCTTGGCTTTGGCACTTGCGTTGCTTTGGCACGGGCTTTACCGGGGCTTTTACTTCGGCTTCTTGCGTGGGCTTTAGCTTCAGAGTCAGCTCAGTCTTCTTCTCGAATGGCGTAGGCTACTTCTTCGGTGCTTCGACGGTCCGGGTGTCGGCGGGACTTCTCTTCTTCTCCGGGCTTCTTTGGCATGATCGGGGTCGAAGAATGCTTTCGAAGATAGTAGGGGTAGCACCGATCTCCGTGCGATGGTTATAGCGTCGGCTTTTGTTGATGAAGACGGCGGGGGTAGCGACGCTTCAAGTAGTCATCTCCAGGCTTTCTTCTCCGTGGATGGAGCAGACGTTTGTCGAAGGCGACGGGATGATGACGCTTCGTTCCTCTTCTCCGGGCTTTGGAGCTTGATCGGAGTAGAGGGTTTGTTGGAGCCGACGGGGTAGTGCCTCTCCGAGCTTCTTCTCCGGCTTTTGCTTCTGGCGTCTTTGGAGTCGAAGGGTCTTCTTCTCCGAGCTTTCTTCTTCGTGCACAGAGTCGAAGTCTTGATCTTCTTGTGCAAGGGTTTTCACGTTGATGAGGGCTTTCAATGGACTAAGCCGATCCCGAAGGGACAGGCTTGCCCGTGCCTCGTGAAGCCTTGGGTCGATGAAGAAGTGCCTCCTTTTCTGTAGAGCTTCCTCGCTTTGTCTTCAATCTTCAACCCTTGACGACGGTTGTGGCGTCGGCTTCTTTTCCGGGCGCATTCGGCGTAATCGGAGTTGAAGGCTTTGTTGAAGATGACGGGTGTGGCGTCGCTTCGTTCTTCTTCTTCGGGCTTTTGAGCTTGATCGGAGTCGAAGGCTTTGTTGAAGATGATGGGTGTAGCGTCGCTTCGTTCTTCTTCTCCGGGCTTTTGAGCTTGATTGGAGTCGAAGGCTTGTTGGAGACGACGGGGTAGTGCCGCTCCGATCTTCTTCTCCGGACTTTTGAGCTTGATCGGAGTCGAAGGCTTTGTTGAAGATGACGGGTGTAGCGCCGCTTCGTTCTTCTTCTCCGGGCTTTTGAGCTTGATCGGAGTCGAAGGCTTTGTTGAAGATGACGGGTGTAGCGCCGCTTCGTTCTTCTTCTCCGGGCTTTTGAGCTTGATCGGAGTTGAAGGCTTGTTGGAGACGACGGGGTAGTGCCGCTCCGATCTTCTTCTCTGGCCTTTGCTTCTGGCGTCTTCGGAGTTGAAGGGTCTTCTTCTCCGAGCTTTCTTCTTCGTGCACGGAGTTGAAGGCTTGATCTTCTTGTGTAAGGGTCTTCACGTTGATGAGGGCTTTCAATGGACTAAGCCGATCCCGAAGGGACAGGCTTGCCCGTGCCTCGTGAAGCCTTGGGTCGATGAAGAGCGTGTCTCCTCTTCTGCAGAGCTTCTTCGCCTTGCCATCCGACCTGCGGCCCTTTCAACCTCTTGAGCCTTCCCCCTCCCCCTCTATTTATAGGCAAAGGGGGAGGGGAGAGATATGGGAAGTTTTTAATCTTAAATCCTTTTAATATCTCCCCCATAATTATCCAAGATTTATTCATCCATTGATGAGGGGAATAAGTCTTTATTCATTTTCCTTTTCTGACGGGGTAATTATGGCTGAATTTTGTACACGAAATCGATGGCGACCCGGCTCTTCTTCTTGTTCGTCGGATCGAGGGATCGGCGCAGATCCACGTGTGGGTAGACGTCATGCGCAACCTCCCCCCGCGCATGGCGATAGTTCTTTCCTTTTCTTTCTTTTCTTTCCTTTTCTTTTCTTTCCTTTTTCTTTTCTTTCCTTTTCTTTTCTTTCCTTTCTTTTCTTTTTCCTTTTCTTTTCTTTCCTTTTCTTTTCTTTTCTTTCTTTTCTTTTTCCTTTTCTTTTCTTTCCTTTCTTTTCTTTTTCCTTGCAAGGCCGGCCTCCCCATGGGGGGTCCGGATCCCTACTAGGGGCCGGCCCCCATGGGGTTCGGGTCCCTAGTAGGGGCCGACCGGGTGGGTCCCACTTAAGGGTGGGCCCGCCCGGTTACCTTGTCGGGCGCGAGTCGGGTCCGAGTCGTGGTGCGCGTCGGGTTTGCACCCGCGTAGGGGCATGCGAGTCGGGTCCGGGTCCGCATTGGTGCGTGCTAGTCGGGTCCGAGTCAGACAAAATTTGTGTGTCTACAGTCGTTAAAAAAAAAAATTTGCAAAATTCTATTGAAAGGTTTTGTTTTTTTGCTACAGTGAAATCATTGTAGCAAAAGAGTAACAATCTATACAGATTGAGTAACAATTTACGCATATTGAATAACAATCTTTGTTGAGTAACAATATGTGCAAATTGTTACTTTTTTCTACAGTTAAATCATTGTAGCCTTTTTTTATTTTGAGAAATTTTGTAAGAAAAAAAAAATCGCTACGGTGAAATCAGTGTAGCAAACGAGTAATAATCTGCACAAATTGTTACTCGGCAAAGATTTTCTCTTTTGCTACAGTGAAATCACTATAGCAATTTATTTTTCGTGAAATCGCAATAAAAAAGAATGGCTACAATGAAATCACTATAACAAATCCATGGATTGAGTCATGTAGCGACAAGGACGGAGAGGCATGCTCTAAAGAGTAGTTTGGTAATTTAAAAGGGATAAAAGTCATGTGTGAGACTTACTCATCAACCGCTGCATCCTTTTCGAGAGGAACATGGTGCAACACTATCTTGTTGGTTGTCCTATCCCATAAACCGATCACTTGTCAAGACCATTCACTAAGGGGTCGTTTGATTGCCATGCAAATGATATGCGTACATCTGTTTGCACATGTGACATATGCAATTAAAATTTCATGTGTTTAGGTGATATTTTAGTTGTACAATTTTATGTGCAAAAGCTGTACAAATTAAGCAAGTGCGTATCTATTTACACACATCACGCCCTATTAATCAAACAACTCTAAATTGTTTGCACATATGTTTTCAGAATCATTGGCTAAAAACACAGGAACCAAACGACCCCTAAGTCTCCCTAGAATCTATATATATATAATACGAGTTGGACTCCAAACTAGTAATAAACTACTAATATTCTCCAAACTCACACCCTACTCCTCTCCCTTCAATGGAGTAGGGTGCAGAATCCCAAAAAATGCCTCTAAGATACACGTTGAAAGGTAAGTTAAAGTAGCATAGAGCTACTTGGGTCGGTACATACAGATACAGTCAAACGTTTGGTGTTTCTATATTGTTCGCATCACCTGTGGGCCCATCCATGTGGGCGTTCAGTGAACGTTTCGTCCAAAAATAAAAAATTAACCACAATGGTCGTCTCGATTGCCTCGATAACCCACATGAATTCGGCGCTCACTTGAGTAAGGAAAGAATTAAGAGTCCTTGGAGTTTGTTTGTTTTTTTTGGTAGTTAGAAGGGTGAGAGGTCCCAATCGGACCCCCAGGAGGCGTCAATGTCGGTGCAGCAAATAAACCCACATTTCTGCAGAATCAACAAATCAAACGCCACCATGCGGAGCCACCGCCGCCACCATCGGCAGAAACCTAACAGTATAACAAGACAACGCCACCCATAGCAGAAGACCACACCACACTGTATATATATATATATATATATATATATATATATATATATATACACACACACACACACAAAACTGCTCACCTACGGGACATCCCGAATCCTTTTCTTGCGAGACAAAGAAAATTAAGGAACCTAGAGGTTTCATAATTTGCCAATTTTTGGTGAGGATGATCACCTTATTATAGATAGGACCCCCACCAAAAATCAGTAAATTATAGAACCTTTAGGTCCCTCAAATATGCACTTCATTATCGAACATCCATTTTAACCGTAGAACTGAAGTGCATATTTCAGGAACCTAGAGGTTCTATAATTTACTGATTTTTTGTGGGGGTCCTATCTATAAACAGGAGATTATCCTCACCAAAAATCAGTAAATTATAAAACCCTTAGGTCCCTCAAATTTTTTTATCCTGCAAGATAAGGATGCGGGACGTCCCGTAGGTGAACAGTTATGTATATAATAAATTTTTGCCTTCGATTTTGATTTGATGCCTTCGAGTGTTTAGAATGTGCTGATATTTTGTAGATGTAATCATTCCACCTTAGATATAATATCCACAAAAAATCAGCACATTCTAAAACTTTTAGGGGCATCAAATATATAATAAAAGTTAACGAATAAAAATGAATGATGGATAAAACTTGTAATATTTGATGCCCCTAGAATTTAAGAATGTGCTAATTTTTTGTGGATGTCCTATCTAAGGTGGGATGATTACATCTATAAAAAATTAGCAAATTCTAAATCCTCTAGGGCATCAAATAATCTTGACGGCAAAAAACGAAGGCAAAAATTTAAGGCACAGGATTCTGACCCTAATATGTGTGTGTGTGTGTGTGTATAGAGAGAGAGAAACAGAAAGAAAGAGAGAGAGAGAGAGAGAGAGAGAGAGAGAGAGAGAGAGAGAGAGAGAGAGAGAGGGGGGGGAGAGATAGGGCTGTTACATTGAGCTATGAGCTGCAGTAGGAGAAAATAAGCTGCGGGTATTTTGACCCCTCTAAAAGTTTTGACCCCTCTAGAAGATGATCATCCTCACCAATTTTCATCAAATTCCAAAACTTCTAGGGGGGTCAAATGGTCGAAGCAAAATTTGCAGATTTTAATAGTGATTGCGGACGACAGATTTTGCTTCGGCCATTTGACCCCCCTAGAAGTTTTGGAATTTGATAAAAATAGGTGAGGATGATCATCTTACCCTAGACAACACCCTCACCAAATTTCATCAAATTCCAAAACTTCTAGGGGGGTCAAAATACCGGCAACTCACTGTAACATTCCTCTCTCTCTCTCTCTCTCTTTATATATATATATATATATATATATATATATATATATATATATATATATATATATATATATATATATATATATATATATATATATATATATATATATATATATATATAAGGGACGACGGTTGTGGGGGGGACAAATGAACTGAGACAAAGCAATGGCCCAGATTTATGCAGAGAAGAGGGATAAACTGGGAGACAAATCACAATCGTCCGTTCCCCACTAAGACTTATAAATGCCCCTCTTAAATCACCTAAACACACCCCCATTCCTCTTAAACCCATCTGATCCGTCCGATCTGAACCTCTTCCGATCGAGAGGACCAGCTCTTAAATCCCCTCCCGAAAGTGCAAGAGAGAAAGAGAGCAGCCCCTCCCATCTTATCCGTTCGATCCAAGAAAGAGAGCCGCCCCTCCCATCTTATCCGTTCGATCCAAACCCGGTTTGATCGAGGGATCTACAACACCCCATCGAACCTCGGTACCCGCAGCCTCTTAAATCCCTTCTCGAAAGAGCAAGAGAGAGAGAGAGAGAGCAGCCCCTCCCCTCTTATCCGTCCGATCCAATCGGACGGATCTGTAGCCCCTTCCCGAAGCCCCCATCCAGCTTTGGTGCCCGCAGCCCCCCCCCCCCCCCGCCTCCCTCGGTGCTTGCGAAGCAACGGTGGCCGCCTCCCTCGGTCCCCGCAGCCCACGCGTCCCTCGGCGTCCGCAATCATGCCTCGGTACGGTGCGATGGAGTTCTTCATTGCCCCGCCTCCCCCCTTTGCCATTCTTTGCAAGAGAAAGATTGGATCTAGCGATGCAGAGAGAGAGGATGCTGCAAGAAGAGAGGATGCTGCAAGAGAAGGTAAATTTCTCAACGATTTTTCCTTTTTCTTCCCCTTTTTCTTTCTTTCGCTTCTCTGATCGGATTCCACAGTTTCTCTGATCGGATTCCTAAGAGGTTTTTCTCTGATCGGATTCCTAAGAGGTTTTTATCTCTGATCGGATTCCACAGTTTTTCTGATCAGGTTTTTATCAGATTTTTGTCAGTTTTTCATTGTTATCACATTTTTTCTGCTCAATTTCTTAAAAAAATTCTCCTTCAATCAGAAATTCTGCTCAATGAGGTTTTCCTCTGCTCAATTTTTCATTGTGTATTAGATTTTTCTGATTGAGCATAGGAAAACCTCATTGAGCAGAATTTCAGATTTTTCATTGTGTATATCAGATTTTCTTCCCCTTTTTCTTTCTTTCGCTTCTCTGATCAGATTCCACAGTTTCTCTGATCGGATTCCTAAGAGGTTTTTCTCTGATCGGATTCCTAAGAGGTTTTTATCTCTGATCGGATTCCACAGTTTCTCTGATCAGGTTTTTATCAGATTTTTGTCAGTTATTCATTGTGTATCACATTTTTTCTGCTCAATTTCTTAACAAAATTGTGTATCACATTTTTTCTGCTCAATTTCACAGATCCAATCTCCCTGGATCTGAGGCCAATCCTGCCGCTGGGATTGACTTCGGCAAAGACTATATGTATAGGATACTTGCTGCGGCACAAAGACTGAAGCCTATCGGGTTGGCGGGCTAGCTGGTGGTTTCTGAACCACGATGCATATGACTGCGCCCCTCCGAAGTGGACGTTGCTCATTGGGTGCCTCCGCGGCCTCGACACCCGACTCTGTGTTGCGGCCTTCAATCCTAGGTTAAGAATTCATTTTTTCGGCCTTTTACCCATTCCATTTCTTAATAATTCTAGAAAAGAAAACCTACTTATTTTAATTCATTCGATATCAAAAAAAAATTCTTTCAATAGAGTTCTGATTTTAGATTTCTTTTATATAAGTTTTTTCTGTTATAACCTTTTTCATTGGGCATGTGTATGGAATCTCTGAGCAGTGAATTGCTAAGGTTTGTCTGTATATCCATATTAAACCATGATTCTTGCAAGTTGGTTGGTGAAAATTTTATAGATTTTTTTTTTTAGTGCATGAGATGAATTGTTTACTGTCAGAGGGGATGTTGCAGTTCTTAATTTTGTTAGGGCCGTGAGATTTTTAAAATTTTTTTTTCATTGGTTCTGTCGACCTTGGTTGCCGACCTCAGCCCCTCCGACCACCTATGTAGGAACCCCCTTCTCTCTCTCTCTCTCTCTCTCTCTCTCTCTCTCTCCTCTCTCTCTTTAATAGTTTAGAAAAAATTTTGTGTGTTACTGATTAGTTCAAGTTCTTTTTTTTGTGTTGCAGAGTACATCGTCAAAATTTGGGTTTATGGCAAGAAGGAAGGAGGGTCGCGCTAGATGCCGCAGAAGCTTCGGTGGAAAGCGTCGTCCGGTCCCACCATTAAATGACGGATCAAAGGAGTCAGGATACAGAGAGGATACTTCATCACATCTCCGGAGTGGGAGTTGCTCATTGGGTGCCTCCTCGGCCTCGACACCCGACTCTGTGTTGTGGCCTTCTATCCCGAGTTGAGAATTACTTTTTTCGGCCCTTTACCCATTCCATTTCTTAATAATTCTAGAAAAGAAAGCCTACATATTTTAATTCATCTTTCCTCTGTTTTTCATTCCTTCATTTATTCAAACAACTTGATCCATTTTTTCAGGAAAAAAATGAGAGAGAGAGACAACTGTAGTCGTCACCTCCATTGCATTGTCCCTACCTTACGAGTCGAGAGTAGGAACAAGAGTGACAACTGTAGCATTCAATCCCTTCTCTCTTTGTTTCGTATAATAGAATTCGGAGAGAATATGTGGTGTTGTATGTGTGATCCCGCACACCATGTAACAGTGTGGTGGCCGATGTGCATGCATTGATTAGTGTGAGCGAATCGTATATTTTATTGTGTGTTTGATGCTTGCTAAGAAGAGAGAGAGAGAGAGAATCCATTGGATTAGTGAGCAAATCAAATAATTTATTTTGTGTTTGAAGCTTGCTAAGAGAGAGAGAGAGAGAGAGAGAGAGAGAGAGAGAGAGTATCCAATGGATTAGAGGGCAAATCGGGTATTATATTTTGTGCTTGATGCTTGCTAAGATGAGAGAGAGAAGTGAGAGAGTATCCAGTGGATTACTGAGCAAATAGGATTTTTAAACTGCATTTTATACAGCATACTGTCTTGCTTTTAAGATTTTTTTCCCTATTCTTTCTTCCCTCTCTTTCTGTTTTAGATTCTAAGATTACTGATTTTTTTTTCCCCCTATGTTTCAGGATGCTCGAGAGATGGAGGTCGACTTTTCCCCTTCGTCGCGCTAGAGAGAGGAGGTAAAGAAATAGATCCCTTCTCTCTTCTATTGCCGGAACTCCTCCGCAAACTCTCGAGATAATAACTCACTGGCAGCTCATCGGAGGCAGATACATCTCTCTCTCTCTCTGATTTTTGATTTGTTTTCCCTCCAGTCTCCAGCTATTCAGACGTGTATGGAGCTCCGGTGCCATGTGGTGGCCGATGTGCATGCATGGATTAGTGTGAGCGAATTGTATATTTTATTTTGTGTCTTTGATGCTTGCTAAGAAGAGAGAGAATCCATTGGATTAGTGAGCAAATCGAATGATTTATTTTGTGTTTGAAGCTTGCTAAGAGAGAGCGAGAGAGTATCCAATGGATTAGAGGGCAAATCGGGTATTATATTTTGTGCTTGATGCTTGCTAAGATGAGAGAGAGAAGTAAGAGAGTATCCAGTGGATTACTGAGCAAATAGGATTTTTAAACTGCTTTTAAACTGCATTTTAAACAGCATATTGTCTTGCTTTTAAGATTTTTTTCTCTTTTCTTTCTTTTGTCCCTCTCTTTCTGTTTTAGATTCCAGGATTACTGATTTTTTTTTCCCCCTATGTTTCAGGATGCTCGAGAGATGGAGGTCGACTTTTCCCCTTCGTCACGCAAGAGAGAGAAGATGTAGAGAAATAGAACCCTTCTCTCTTCCATTGCCGGAACTCCTCCTCCAACTCTCGAGATAATAACTCACCGGTAGCTCACTGGAGGCAGATACATCTCTCTCTCTCTCTGATTTTTCATTTGTTTTCCCTCAAGTCTCCAGCTATTCGAAAGTGTATGGAGCTCCGGTGCAGCAGTACTAGGCAAGTGACAGCTTCAAGGGGAGGGACCCGGCCCCCTCCCTCTCCCATCGGCGAGCAGCGACAGCAAGGGGAGGGGCCTGGCCCCCACTTTGGCACCATCGGCAGCACGAGGTGAAGGGGAGCGTCCTCCTCCCTGATCGGTTTTCTCTCTCTCTCTCTACCCCTTTTGGGTTTCTCCTTGGGAGCGTCCTCCTCCCTGATTGGTTTTAATTTCTTTATGGATTTTCTTTCTCCTCTGATAATAATTACAGACATGGATCAGAGAGGGGCAGGGGCTCATCCCTCACCCACCCGAGGAGGGGAAGATTCTGCCACCCGCCACCACCCGAACTGCTCTCCCAATTACAACTCAGCTCATGCAATGCCGTTTGTGTACGATAAGCAATGCCGACAAACTTCCTTTGAATTTCTTATCTTTTTGGAGCACCCCAAGTAGGAATTTTGAAATTTCCATAATACCCAATTCCAATTTGGCGGCAAATTTGATCGAAACCTAACAATTTTCTTTATTTTTCCGTAAAACATCGCTTAAGACTGCTTAGAATAGCCTATTTATCTTCAGTTACAATCTGTCGCGAACTATGTATAATTATGCACTCGCCTGATTTCAAGTTGGAAATATTTTAGCACCCCAAGTAGGAATTTTGAAATTTCAATAATACCCAATTCAAATTTGGCGCCACATTTGATCGGAATCTGACATTTTTTCTTTATTTTGCCGTAAAACATCGGTTACACTTTGTCACGAATTATACATAATTGTGCACTCTGATGATTTCAAGTTGGAAATTTTTTAGCACCCCAAGTAGGAATTTCGATATTTCGATAATACCGAGTTCATATTTGGCGCCACACTTGATCGAAATCTGACAATTTTCTTTATTTTGCGGTAAAGAATCGGTTACAATCTGTCACGAATTATATATAATTGTGCACTCTGCTGATTTCAAGTGGAAATTTTTTTTCCTAATGATTTTGGTGTTTCCGGCCTTTTTTATGCAGGGGGCAGAAATTCAGGGGCTGCAGGGACTCCAAATAGGGGCATGCTAGGACATCGAAGGAGCCCACATCCTCCTCCATCCTTGAGTAGCCCTTATCCACGTCATCCACCCATGCAAACTATTCAAGACAACGGTGATCGCTATCAGCTGATCAATGTCAGGGGACCGCTCTACATGCCTCCTGACTCGAGTCAGCTCAATGTCCATGGACCAATCTACATGCCTCCTCACTCGCATCAGCTCAACGGTCATGGCCCGCTCTACATGCCTCCTAACTCGAGTCAGCTCAACGGCCGTGGCCCGCTCTACATGCCTCCTTACTCGAGTCAGCACAAAGTCCGTGGACCGCTCTTCTTGCCTCCTTACTCGAATCAGCGCAATGTCCGTGGACCGATCTGCATGCCTGCTTTCTCGAGCCAGCACAACGTCCGTGGGCCGCTCTACATGCCACCATTCAACACCGGTGGACAGCTCTCGATGCCTGCTCTACCAGTATCAGTTCCAGAAATCGCCCATGGAAGTCCAACATCAGTGGTGAGCCATTTCTTTCTTAATTTTCTAATTTTACAATTGGGTGTGTGGTAGCAAACATTCAATGCATGTGAATCGAGAGTTTTATAGCGAAATAAGCATATAAATCACAAGTCCATTATGATTTCACAACAATTGTTTCTGAACCTTAGCTGACATGTTTGCTTTCAAAATTTTGTTTGGAAGTCATGTGATGATCACTCAACATCCTAGAGATCACACCCCTAGCCTTCATTCACATTGGCATATGGAATGCTTGAAGTTCATAGAGAAGACGTCGTTTGAAAACAATATATAGGAAGAGGAGTCCTTAATTTGAGATCATTGACGAGCACTTTCATGACATTTCCTATGTTTTGTGCATGTAGGACGACGAGGCCTTTGAGATCATCGATGAGCACTGGATTATCCCGGATGGCCTAGGTGAAATCGTACATGAGGTATAACCTATTTATCCGATCTTCGATCATCCCAGCAGGAAGCATTTGAAAGACTGCGCACTTAGTTGAAGTATGTGAGTTAGAATCGCTAATTAACCTTTTCACTTTGATCACTGCAGGAGGTATTCGTCGAGGAAGAACCAGCTGGGGGTGTTTTGTCAGAAGACTTTATATTGAAGAATCTGAAGACGACCCTGAATGCTAAGCAACCAAGTCCTTCCTCACATTTCGATCAGCCTCCACAGCCCGAAATTTGTGTCATATGCCATGTAATTTTTTTTTTTTTTTTTCCAAAATCTCATGGGGCTAGATTGCAATCTGCTTTAATGTACCGAATTTAATTTCCAGATGGAGTTCAAGGAGGACGAGATGATGGTGACTCTAGCATGCAGCCATGTTTACCACATAGATTGCATTAAACAGTGGTTGGGGGTGAAGAATATGTGCCCAGTGTGCAAGAGGCCAGCTTTTGGAATTTGATTCAAAATACAGTGTTGCATGTTTCCATTCTTTATTTTTGCACAAGCCTGCAGCTGTATAAAATATGTAGCATTCTTTTTTTAAAAAAAATTGCAGAATAATTAGAAGAAGATCAAGAATGCTGCCATCAAATATTGCAGAATAAAATATGTAGCATTCTTTTTTTAAAAAAATTGCAGAATAACCTGCAACTGTTAGTTTCCTATCTTAGACCACATACCTCTTCTATTTTAAATATTCAATAATAATCTATGCGAAAAAAATTATTGGGGGGGGGGGTGGGGGGGTAAAGTCTAATTAATGAAAATATGGGGGGTAAAGGCTAATTCAAGGCAAAATTTGGGGGGCAAAGTCAAAATAACCTTTTTTTTATGGGTCGAAAAATTAGAAGAAGATCAAGAGGGCTCAACTTGAAGTGGTACAATCACAGCCATCCGTTCCATACAGGTGAAGAAATCATGGTTTCTAAAATTTATCGTGAGCTGAATATATCCTCATACTCATTCTGAATGCTGCCATCAAATACTTAGTATTGTGTTATTATATATGGTTTTTTTATTATAAAGATTTAATTTGCAAAAAAATAAAAATAAAAGTTTCATCTCAGTTTTATATCATGTCTGCATTGCAATTGTGTGACGTGATGCACCACTCCGCCACGGATGTATGTACGAGCCTTCTGCTAGAGGCGCCACGCCACCCTCGCTGTGTACAAGCCTGCTATTTATTCGAGGCGTCACTCCACCACTGTTTTGTGTACGAGCCTGCTTCTGGAGGGAGCACGGAGGGATTCTGCGCCATTGGGCAGTGGTGGAAGCTTGAAGAAGTAAATGAATGGAGCAACTTTGGACCCATTTATGATGATGGTAATCTGTACAATGTCATGGCTTCCATGTTTTGAGGAGATTATTTTTCCAAATGTTGTTCAAAAAGAATTATATAATTGAATATCATTTGATCAGAAGTATTCATTTGTCGAGGGAGTCCATAGTATGTGAAGATGTACACATTAGACGGTGCAAATAAAACATTGGGTTATAATGTAAAGAATTTGGATTTCCTTGGACGATCGCCTTTGACAGCAACACACCCCCGACCGTCTTCGGCGGCATTGGCACTGTAGCTGTCGCCTTTATCACCAAAAATAAATTGACCACATTCAGCGCCAACACACCCGGGTCCTGACCTCTCACCGCACCAACACTTCCAGCATCCACCATATTTTCGTACCCTGATGCACCAAAAATGTTGATTAAGATTCAAAAGTTTAGTTACACCATGAAGTTATGGAGATGATAATAGAACAAAGATTTTTTTTTAAAAAAAATATAAATTTTGGTAGCTGGCAATGCTTATTTTGTTCATCAAAAAGGGGAAGGTTTATATATAATCACTCAATCTAAGAGAAAACAAAGTACCCATTCGAGCATGCCCCTGTCGAATGTGGGCAAGTTCAAAAAAATAAGACTCAAAAGACTTTTGTCTCGCTTTGATTCCTTCACTTCAGTTCCTTCTATGTCAAAAAACTCATAAATCTGCACCATTTAGTGTACTAAAGTTATGCAGCAAATTCAAAAATATAAGACTAGAACCTAAAATAAATAGTCATATTTTCAATTATCATTACGCATAAAATATTGTTCACCCTCAAAATATTGTCGACGATCTCGATTTTTTTTTTGTCACCTTTAAAATATCATCACCTTCCTCGAAATATTGTCCTCGCCCTCGAAATTTTTTGCGTGCCGACATGTTTCAATCTGTTGTCACCCTTGAATTATTGGATCTCTTAATAATATAGTTACCGCTCTTGAAACGTTCTGTTGTCACCCTTGAAATATTATGAACACCCCTCTCTATCGAAATAATATTATCATTGTCCATGAATAATGCCTTTCAAAATATTGCCGCCACCTCTATATATTATCACCACCCTCAAAATATTTTCGTCGCCCTCTATATATTATCACCACCTCATATCATTTTTAATTAGATCTCAGAACAAATACTTACCAAACTCGGAGATTTTTGATTCAAAACACATAATTAGACGATACCTACTTTTTTCCATGGTTTTTCTTCGCCGTCTGCGAGAACCCAAAAACTTGGTAGTTGGGTTCTGAAAACTCAAATTTGTCCTACCAAAAAAAAATTTGACAGTTCACATCTGACAGCTCACATGTTCAACAGGTATATATAAATAGGTAAATGGTCGGAACGAATCTGGATCGTTTGTGCTGAATAAAATCAATGATCATAAATTGACGTCCCATTTGAAATCATTTTCCTGAAGGCACGGGATCCCCACCCATATTATCACCACCCTCATAAATTTTTTCAAAGATGATGATATGTATCCTGATTGGCCCACTAACCTTGATGGGAAGCCAAGTGAAGGTCTCTTGGTGGATGAATGCTGTAGAGTCTGCTAAAGCTTTTGGAAATGATAATTACAAGGTGAATATTGTTGCTCTCTACTTTCTTGCTTTCTTGCTTTTACCTTCTAAGGCTCTATTTCTCTATTATTTATTTTAGAAAGATCTTTTTTCTAAATTTTATTTCCATGAATTATGTTTTTTTTTTCTTCTGTTGCTAACTCCTCAAATTCGACAGCCTGAGAAAAAGAGCAGAGAGAGATCCATACAAAATTGAAAGACACAACTCCTCAAATTCGACAGCCTGAGAAAAAGAGCAGAGAGAGATCCATACAAAATTGAAAGACTTTTTTTTCGATTCTTTTTTTTCATGTTGATCCAAAATGTCATGCAAAGTTAATTTTGTAGAGAAAATAATATAACGAGAATATTTTAGAGAGAAAATGTTGTAAATATTATGGAGAGTGCGATGCAGTGGTCGTGTATGACCCCCCCTCCCCCCTATCGAAATAATATCGTTGCCCATGAACTATTATTGTCTCCCTCAAAATATTGCCATCACCCTCTAAATATTATCACCGTCATCAAAATATTTCCGTCGCCCTTGAAATCTTTTTCGTGTCCTTGGGCACGTGGATTTACAGGTTTCACGCCCTCAAAATCTTTTGCCGCCCCCAAAATGTTGCCGCCACCCTCTAAAAATTATCCCCGCCCTCGAAATATTTTTGTCGTCCTAGAAATCTTTTCCGTGACCTTGGGCACAGGGTTTTTACTAGTATATATATATAGGGGCATACAATAATGCGGCATGCAGTAAGTGCGGCACCTTACCGCAGCCGTCTGATGCATCGCTGCGTGCATGCGATGCATGCAGCGGGTGCATCAGACGGCTGCGGTAAGGTGTCGCACTTACCGCATGCCGCATTATAGCATTTCTTTTATATATATATATATATATATATATATATATATATATATATATATATATATATATATATATATATATATATATATATATATATATATATATATATATATATATATATATATATATATATATATATATATATATATATATATATATATATATATATATATATATATATAGGAAAATGCTAATGTGCAGCGGATTAACGTGCGGCCAAGTGAATGGCCGCACGTGTAGATTTATTTTTTTAATTTTTTTTTTCGAAAGTGATCACCTACGTCTTGATAAGCCACATGTCAAAAATCAAGCGTGAAACCCGGCATGTGACGAAAATCGAGCGTGAAACCCGGCATGTGACGAAATAAATGCCGCTCAAATTTCAACCGTCCGATTGCCTCGATCCGACGGATCGGATTCGCCCGGACCGGATCGGGCAGCTGTTACTGTGGCGGCCACAGTAACAGCGCGTTTTTTGGTCCGGACGAATCCGGTCCGTTGGATCCGATCGATCGGGCGGCTGAAATCAAGTTCGTGGTTACTGTAGCTGCTACAGTAACCGCGATAATGATTTCAGCCACCCGATCGATCGGATCCAACGGACCGGATTCGTCTGGACCAAAAAACGCTTTGTTACTGTGGCCGCCACAGTAACAGCTGCTCGATCCGGTCCGGGCGAAGCTGATCCGTCGGATCGAGGCAATCGGACGGTTGAAATTTTGAGTGGTATTAATTCTAGAGAATCCGATCGCAATACTGTTTCGTGGGACAAGTGGCGTGCGCGCAGAGAGCCGGGTGCAGCGTTAACGCTGCACCCCGGGTCCAGGCTCCTCGTCCCCATATATATATATATATATATATATATATATATATATATATATATATATATATATATATGGGGACGGGGAGCCTGGACCTCAGGTGCAGCGTGAACGCTGCACCGGAGCCACCCCCCGTGCGCCATGTGTCCAAGAAAACGGCCGGATCGCGTTTAAAACCTCGGGATGAACCGCAGTCGTCTGATCCGTTCGATCGGACACGAGATCCGGCCGTCCAGATCTCAAATACACGGGATCGTCCGCCCGCCGTCTGATCGGTTTGCCCCAGCCGTCTGATCCCTGCAGCACACCCTCGTCCGGTGTTTCAGTGGGCCGGGTGATTCCTATCCGTTCGATCGAGCGAATCGAACAGACAAAAACGTTTTTCGCTGTTACTGTAGCGGGTACAGTAACAACGAAAAATGATTTTATCCGTTCGATTCGCTTGATCGAACGGATGGGAATCACCCGGCCCAATTGGAACACCGGGCGGGGTGCGCTGCACGGATCAGACGGCGGGCGGACGTCCGGGGCAAACTGATCGGACGGCAGGCGGACGATCCCGTGTATTTGAGATCCGGACGGCCGTATCTCGCGTCCGATCGAACGGATCGGACGGTTGCGATTCATCCCGAGGTTTTAAACGCGATCAGGCCGTTTTCTTGGACACGTAGCGCGCGGGGTGGCTCTGGTGCAGCGTTCACGCTGCACCTGAGGTCCAGGCTCTCCCCTATATATATATATATATATATATATATATATATATATATATATATATATATATATATATATATATATATATATATATATATATATATATATATAGAGAGAGAGAGAGAGAGAGAGAGAGAGAGAGAGGAATGTTAGGATGCGGCGTGCGGTGCGTGCGGCGTCGCACCGCAGCCATCTGATGCACTGCTGCGGTGCGTGCGATGCACGCAGCAGTGCATCAGACGGCTGCTGCAGTGCGCCGCACGCACCGCACGCCGCATCCTAACACCCCTCTCTCTCTCTCTCTCTCTCTCTCTCTCTCTCTATATATATATATATATATATATATATATATATATATATATATATATATATATATATATATATATATATATATATATATATATATATGGAATCCGTTGGCATCCGGTCATTTTGATGAGCTAGTGGGTTTAGAATTTATTGATTTTTTGTGAGGATGATCACTATGGCAAGTTGTTCATCCTCACAAAAAATTAGCAAATTCTAGAACAACTAAGTGCGTCAAATGTTATAAGCTTTTTTAACCATCCACTTGAACCGTTAATTTGAATAACGCATTTGATGTCCTTAAAAGATTTCAGAATTTGCTGATTTTTTATGAGGATGAACAACTCCTCACAAAAAATTAATAAATTCTAAAACCTCTTTCCAATCATTGGAATGGGTTGTCAACGGATAGTAAATTTATCTCCCATTTTTTGTTGTCAATGAATCCCAACCCATACTGAAAGCTTCTATTTTAGAGTGCTCAGGTTCAAGTGATGGAACGATACCAACTACCAAGGTGGGTACCAAAGAATTTTCCGTTTTTTTCATATATATTTTGAGCCACGCTATCTTTCACCAATCCTGTAAGTCACTTGAGTTTGCTTGGTCTACGGGCACGCGGGTACTGTTCAATAAGAAATAGTTTGATGCAATTATTTTATTTTTATTTATTTTTAATAGTATACCCATATGAGAACTGTGTGAGTCCCCACAACAAATTGTTTCCGTGAATAGGACCCTTCTCCGACTTTTTTTTAGAAATCCAAAAATGCCGTCACCTCTGATCATCTCTAGTCTACTCTCCTCCTCTAATTTTCTTGAGCGCAATCTGTTGCTCGTTGCCGCCCCGGTCCTTGGCCAATAGTTCTAATGCGACCTTGAGTCGTAGTTGCTTGCCGCCACCGTCGCTCCGACAGTAACAAACAGCAAAGACGACCTGATAAGGTTAGGTTTTAGATTTGGATTCCTAGGTATAGGATTCATCCCATGGCCTATAGATCTTAGGTTTATATTTAGGTTTGGCGACGGCGAGTAATTCCAAAGACAGTAAGCAGCGGAAGCCAAAAACTCCGACGGCAAATATTCAATTAGGTATAGTATTTAAAAAATAAATAAATTACTGTGGAGGACATTTTTACCCAGAGAATTTATGCCCTATGTCTAGGGGTGGCAATGGGTCGGTTGGGCCGGGTTGAGACAGGTACAAGGGCAAAACACCCAAACCGAACCCGACCCGTTTAATAAACGGGTCAAAAACTTTAAACCCAAACCCGACCCGTCTAATAAACGGGTTGACCCGACCCGACCCGTTTACTAAACAAGTCGGGTCATGTCGGGTCGGGTTGGCTCGGGTTAGGTCAACATAATGCTGTCGGGTTGGGTCAGACGGGTCGGATTGGGCCGGGTTGGTTCGGGTCGGGTTGACACGACCCATTTGGTAAACGGGTCAAGTCGGGTTATAAGTACAAACCCGAACCCAACCCATTAAATAAACGTGTCGACCTGTTTATGACCCGAACCCGTTTCAGCCAAACCCAAACCCGCTAACTTCGGGTCGGGTTCGGATCGGGTTGGCGGGTCGGGTCAAGGATTGCCACCCCTACCTTTGTCTGGGACGGACCCGCAACTCCCCTTATTTTAAAAGAAAAATATCTCAGAGCCCGCAGGGTTCACCCGGGGGAGTCGTTGGCAGTCAAGTCAACCCAGTTGCCGTGTAAGCGGGATGTCTTGACTTTTCTCTCTCTCTCTCTCTCTCTCTCTCTCTCTCTCTCTCTCTCTCTACAAATACAGTCGCCCTACACCTAACAGGCCCCATTCCGTCCAACTATGAAGATGGTCAGGACCGCCGTTATCTTCTCCGTCATCTGCTCCCTCTTTCTCCTCTCCGACGCCCGCCTTCGCCCATACCTCCGTGACGGCAGTGGCGCCTCCCTCGCTGTGGTGTACCCGGAGGAGGGCAACTATCGGGAGACCATCACTCGCCCTCTCGAGCCTTCATCCGATGCCTCCACCACCGCCGCCGATACCTCTCGTAAAGTCGCCTTCTCCCTCCGCCGTCCGATCAAGCTCCGCTGCCGCCACACGCGCATGGGCCGCCCCTTCGCGCTCCCCCTCGCACTCGGCCGCCGCCACGACGCGCGCCTGATCCCGTTCGGCCTCCCCCATCGCGTCCACCACGGCGACGATTCGGTCGGGTTCCCGGTGAGGGGCCGGATCCAGCGAGGCTTCACCGGAGACAGGCGCCGGTTCCCGACGAGGCCGGGAGGATTCGGCGGCGGTATGGAGTGGCTGCCGTTCGAAACGGTCCATCCCGACGTGCGTCGGATCTGGGCACGGAAGGCGGATCGGGAAGAGGGCAAGCGGGAGGAGGAGAAGGCGGTTTCAGTGAAGCGGTTTGGGAAGCACAAGGAGGAGAGAGGAGAAGGCGGTTTCAAGGAGTGGTTTCGGGCTCAGAAAAGGAGCCTCAAGACGTGGTTTTGGGGGTTTATAAACCGCTTCTGAGATAGTTTTTAGGGCGGCGGATTACGTGTATTGTATATTTCTAATCTGCTTTTACCTTTAGTCCGAGAAATGATCCCATCAAGTGTCCCGTACCTTAGGTGGCGGGACTTGATGCATCTATCACCGTCAGCCAGGACAGAGTTATTCACCTGTAGCTGTGCTTGCCATCAGACGGTGCTGATGCGTAGGGCCCAACATTACAGTACGGGACGTTTCATGGCGCCTTACATCATATGGAAAATGTATGGTATGCACTTCGATCAGGAACACCTTGATGTGGCACGGATCACAACCGTCTGATGCTGCTGGGCGGGGTGTGTGCGTTTCACGAACCAGGGTGAGTGGTGGTGATCTGGTGCCATGTCAGGATATGTAGCTTGTATGTAAGGTAAGTTACTTATACCGTAACAATAAAATCTGCCGCATAGTATGCTGTATGCACCGTAGTTTCTATTCCTGGGTGCCTCTATTTCCCTTTATTCCTTGCTCCGATGGATCCGACTTCAAAGGTGCAGATTGAATAAAAACTTCAATTTTCAACGGTACAATTGGATCCATACTGTACCCAAATGGAAGTTGATATGAACCGTTGAATCCGGATCGAACCCTTTCAATATTTTTCGGGAGTTAATATTTGCATCCGTTGTGTTCTATAAGTACAACCGGATTAAATAATAAAAGAACGATTCGTATAACCAAGTGTCATATTTCCAAATATAATTGGATATTCCTTCGTTCCCCCTCGTCCCGTGTTGTCACAGCTCAGTTGTGAAAATCCGAGCACCTTCCACCGTGCTCAACTCTATTCAACTGATTGCGAGAGCGAGGGATGATGTCGGCGTGCTCCCGAGGTTGGCGGGGAGCTGCTGGGGGAAGAGATTGTTGTTGAGGACGATAATGTCAAGGTTGAGGATGAAGGTAGAAAGGGGGTGACACCGATGACAGAGGTTGAAGCGGAAGTCGAGGAAGACGAGCCGAACGAGGGGGATGACATTGGTGGGGAATGGGCCGAACTGTTGCGGATCCCTCTCGATGATACCGGATGAACAATCCGATATCGTATCACTCTGATAGCGTGGGTCAACAAAAGTCAATCGCACAAAATGATTGTCCGACAAATCGATGCAGAAAAAACAATCCATCCACAAATAGAGATATAACAATGCAAGAAAGAAACAACCACAAAGCAAACACATAGAGAGATAAAGTCGAGAGATTTACGTGGAAACTCTTGCGAAAAAAACAATGGGCGAAGATGATTGATCGATTCACTGGAACGAAGAACGAGATGGAGTCACAAGCAACGTCCAACTCCAATGAGATGAACTCCCTTCGCCGAGAGCACCTTCTTTTTTTCCAAAACCTGTCCAAAGCCTCTTTAATGTTTTATCTTCAATGCAATAGCAAAGCTCTCTCATCCCCAAAACCCTAGACCCCTTTATATAGTAAAGGAATAGGTTACACAAGCTTAATCCAGAGATTTTCTCAAAATAGCCAAATCTGGAAAGTCAAATCATACAAGATTGGGTCAAACCCATGTCTGTAGGCACAGTCGTGCGCACAACCTATCCAGGTCATGTGCATGATCACCTGTAGCTGGCTCTCATCTTTTGCTGAATGACGCGTCTAATTTCTTGGGCTCCAGGTCGTGCGCACGACCTGGAGAAGTCGTGCACACGACCACCTGGGGACAGGCACACCCTTTTTCAAAGACGCGTCGACAAAGTTGGAGGCAAGGTCGTGCACACAACTTTCCCAAGTCGTGCGCACGACTGCTGTGGATGAGTCATCGAGCCATATCTCAAACATTTTCACCTTAGCGAGAAGTCCAAATCAAAATCCGATCGTCGTCTTCACCTGCACCCTGACAGTGCACAAAGATATGCCTCATCGGCATCCCAAAAAGCATTCCGAAGATGTGCAAAAGCTCTATAGAAAGGTCCCAGCACCTCGAAGGTAGAGCAAGAAAAGATTACTCTTGGTCATCTAGCGGCAACGTAGTTGTCCAAGATAATAGATCCGTAGATTATGCTTCGTCGGTGAGTATGGACGTTGGGGAGATCCTGATGACTACTATTGATGCTATATCAGATCCGGACTTGATAATCCATAACAATGCCATACATCATATATGTTCACACAAGGTATGGTTTGACAAGTATGCGGAGCGCCATGGTGGCAAGATGATGACTGGCGTCGGCTTCGTGGTATCGATCATGGGAGCCGAGGATATTCAACTTGAGATGTTTGACGAGCGGGCACATACATTCAAGGATGTTCATCATGTTCCGAGATGGTGAGAAAATTTAGTCTATTTTTCCAGACTAGATTCTCTCAAGCATAAATTCATCATAAGTGGTGGAGGTATGGGACGGTAAGTCCATGATCATGAAGGGAGTCTTGAATAGAGACCGACCTATACAAATTAGTAGGTGGAGTGATGGCATAGGCGTAATGTTCAACGATAAGCAAGGTTGTCAGTGGAGTTCGCTCAAGGGCAAAGGTGATCAAGAGATGGGTTACATTGACCAAGATAACGACTTGGGCAATTACCAAGCTTGATGATTGGGCTCCCGGTACAGAAGTAAAGGGGTGATGACGATCAGGAGATGGATTCACAATTCAAAGAGATGAAGTTTGTGTTCAAGGTTTTTCTCTAGCTTGTCTTGTTTGAAGTCAATGTGGAGATTGTTGAGGATTTCAGCTTGAAACAAGTCATCTACAATATCTAAGGTTCATGCGTGAAGGATGAGAAAATATGGAGTGTCAAAGGAGAGAGGACAAAGCGTAATAATAGGCTCGACGTAGATCCAAGTGTCATATTTGCATCCGTTGTGTTATATAATTACAACCGGATTAAAGAATAAAAGAACGATTCGTATATCCAAGTGTCATATTTCCTAGTATAATTGGATATTCCTTCGTTCCCCATTGTCCCGTGTTATCACGGCTTAGTTGTGAAAATCCGAGCACCTTCCACTGTGCTCAACTCTATTCAACCGATTGTGAGAGTGAGGAATATCGTCGGCGTGCTCCCGAGGTTGGCGGGGCGCTGCTAGAAGAAGAGATTGTTGTTGAGGACGATAATGTCAAGGTTGAGGATGAAGGTAGAAAGGGGGTGACGCCGATGAAAGAGGTTGAAGCGGAGGTCGAGGAAGACTAGCCGAACGAGGGGGATGACATTGGTGGGGAACGGGCCGAACTGTTGCAGATCCCTTTCAATGATACCGGATGAACAATCCGATACCGAATCACTCTGACCGCTTGGGTCAACAAAGGTCAATCGCACAAAATGATTGTCCGACAAATCGATGTGGAAAAAAAATCCAACCACAAATAGAGAAATATCAATGCAAGAAAGAAACAACCACAAAGCAAATACATAGAGAGATAGAGTCGAGAGATTTACGTGGAAACTTTTGCGAAAAAAATCACGGGCGAAGATGATTGATCGATTCACTAGAACGAAGAACGAGATGAAGTTACAAGCAACATCCAACTTCAATGAGATAAACTCCCTTCATCGAGAGCACCTTTTTCTTTTCCAAAACCTGTCCAAAGTTTTATCTTCAATGCAATAGCAAAGCTCTCTCATCCCCAAAACCCTAGACCCCTTTATATATTAAAGGAATAGGTTACACAAGCTTAATCCAGAGATTTCCTCAAAATAGCCAAATCTGGAAAGTCAAATCATACAAGATTGGGTCAAACCCGTGTCTGTTAGGCACAGTCATGCGCACAACCTGTCCAGGTCGTGCGCATGATCACCTGTAGCTGGCTCTCATCTTTTGCTGAAGGACGCGTCTAGTTTCTCGAGCTCCAGGTCGTGCGCACGACCTGGACAAGTTGTGCACACGACCACCTGGGGACAGGCACGCCCTTTTTCAAAGACGCGTCAACAAAGTTGGAGGCAAGGTCGTGCGCACAACTTTCCCAATTCGTGCGCACGACTGCCGTGGATGAGTCATCGAGCCATATATCAAACATCTCCACCTTAGCAAGAAGTCCAAATCAAAATCCAATCGTCGTCTCCACCTGCTCCCTTACAACGCACAAAGATGCCCCATCGGTATCCCAAAACGCATTCTGAAGATGTGTAAAAGCACCCTAGAAGGTCCCAGCATCTCGAAGGTGTGAAACTCTTCAAATCATCTTGACTAGACTTAGGCAATGCCTGAACTTAGTCACTGGAACTGACTTCGTCAATATATCGGCATGATTATCATGCGTGGAATCTTCTTCAAAGAAACTGCCTTCTCCATAATATGCTGCCGAACAAAGTGATAACGGATATCAATATGATTCGTCCGTGAGTGATGGAATTGATCGTCGTTCGCCAAATAGATAGCACTCTCGTTATCCGAAAACATCTCCATGCAAGCTGCGAAAGACCAAACTTGCCCACAATACCGCGGAGCCAAATCGCCTCCTTGGCGTCTTCCGTAATGGTCATATATTCAGCCTCTATCGTTGACAGTGCAACCATGTCATATAGGAAGGTCTTCCAACTCATCAGACCACCTGCCAGTGTGAACAAATAACTTGTCATAGATCGACGCCCATCCAGGTCACAGGTATTGCCTACCTCAACATATCCCACTGTATCTCTGATTGATTTGTTATCCCGCTGAAAAAGTAATCACAAGTCCAGTGTACCCTGAAGGTACCGTAATATCCATTTCACGGCCTACCAATGTGTTGGAATTGGATCTGTGTATCAGAGTCGCAGCGGAAGCAAAAGAAAGATCCAAAGATTATACAATGTATGTTTCATTACAATTCGTGATACAAAAACAATCGACATGCAAATCTATGATCTTAGCATATGTGCGGACACCCTAGAGACATACTACGATCTACGGAAGACATAAATGCATCTACTTAGGTGTTTAGATTCATCATACCTTATGGATCTATGATCCGGAGATTACGGAACGATGAAGAACCGCACTTGAATCGCAAGGGAAACTGTCGGATAGCACCTTGTCCTTTGCGAATTGAAAAATCCTCGAAATCCCGTCTCTGAGTGCAGGGATTACGAGCTGACGGAGGAATCCGTTGCGAAGACGATGGCGAGCCACGAGATTTTCTCCTCCTCTTTTTCCTTTCTTCCTTCTCCTTCCTTCTTCTTCCTTCTCCCTTCTTCTTTCTTTCTTTTCTTTGACCGAAACCACAAAGGAGGAGGACTAGGGGTCGGATTTTTGGAGGGGAGGGAGTAGAACCATAGGGCCGGTCTCCCATGGCTCCAAGGACCCTAGGGCCGGCCCCTAGGTGGATAGGGATGAGGGGGGGATCGGATATAGGTCTTCCGTGTGTCTATCGTGAAGTCCGGACGAAAACGCCCTTCACGAAAAGTGGAAAACTGAAAGTGAGACTGAGTGAGGTGCGCTACTCGGAATCGAGTTCCGTCAGCGCCTGTGAGCTCCTGGAATTATTCCGCTCAATCTAAGATCCATATTCAATATGTTCTGAGCCATATTTCAGTATTTACCAAAATACCCCTATGGCCTGTAACACATGTGAATTAGGTTCTTTGGCTCCGGGCTTGCGCTCCATTGGGCTACTTCGCATCCAACGTATCCAACTAGGTCGGGGAACAATTCCTATACACAACGACAGGGTGGAACCTTCAGGGTTCGGGATCTCTAGCTGCAACCGGATCCCTGATTAACTGTTCCGGTGACACACCGAAAGTTCCGTTAATCAGCCCTAATCTGATTAACCCGTGTAGCCACCTAGAGTGCGACACGAGTTGAACTCTAATGATCCTAAACTTATGTTACTCCCTCGTAACCCTGTTCTTTACTATACTCCGATAATCCTTAGTCCATCCTATTGCTGGTGTCATGATACGACTCGGGCGATGGGGAGCACCGTCAGATCCCGATCGATCATCTGACTAGGGTTTGATGACTTGTCATCTATAACACCACACACCTTCCGGTGCTATACCTAGCATCCGGAACATCGTCAGTCATACTGACAACCACCAGGTCTGGGTTAACTGTGTGGACAGATTGACTCATCAAACCGCACCCATCCAACACTGGACGTCGGATAACCTGTAGGGATTACATGTCACTCAAGCGCCAGCCGGGTAACCCAACGTACTGTGGTATTGGACTATGGAAGGCCCGCACACGTTGGCACATCAAAGCACCACACAACTGGTTGGCCCAGTGAACATGGTCCCTCAGGGTTAAGGACAGATTATCTATAGTAGTAAGACGGTTTATGCACCAGTGTCTGAATCACTAAACTGTGCACCGTCTTGGTTCCTGTTCAACACGATCATCGTGCTTGGTCAAGTGAATGGGAATCCCACGTTCCCGTGGTGGAGACTTCACCATATCCTCTACCTGCCAACAGCTTGTTCTCAGTGAAGCGACCGGCATCACCTAAGCTGTGAACTAGTTCTAGGTCTACACAGAACTGGTCCACTGGGTCTCCCAAGCATGGATCCTCCATGCACCTCAGTGGCCTACTGTGTTCCCTAGGGTCCTTTAATTATATGAGAATTATCATATACCATAGTAGTATTCTAATTAAAGCAATAACCAAAGTCATCTTTATTAATGTTAATACAAAAAATCCACGCTAAGGACACACGAGCTACAACACAATGATCATTCCTCGGATTGATCTTGTAAAGACTGACCACACTGATCGTATATGCAATATTTGGACGAGTACACTCCATGGCGTACATCAAACTGCTAATTGTGCTTGAATACAACACATGTTCAATATTTGGAAGTGTGCAGTAAGGGGGATGCTAACTAGCTTAGCCCCTCTCATCCCATAATGAGAAATTATCTTCTAAAGATAGCTCATCTGTGTCAAATGAACTGTACCACGCTTCCGATCGATGTGACTCTCCATCCCAAGGATTTTTTTGCACCGCCTAAGTTCTTCATCTCAAATTCATCGCTCAATTGTGATTTCAGGACGTTGATATCTAACATGCTCTTTACAGTAATAAGCATATCATCCATATATAAAAGAACAAATATCAAAAAACCATCATGAAGCTTTCTGAAGTAGACACAGTGATCATACTTGCTTCTGACGTACCCACGATCCCCCATGAATATGTCGAATCTCTTGTAATAATATCTCGACGACTGTTTAAGGCCGTATAAGTACTTCCTTAATCGGCACACATGGTCATCCTTACCTTCCATTACGAACCCCTCAGGCTACTGCATATAAATAAGTTCGTCCAACTCGCCATGCAAGAACGTCGTCTTCATATCTAGCTGCTTTAGCTCGAGATCAAACAACACTACCATAGCCAACAAAAGGCTAATATAGGTGTTCACCACAGGTGGAAAGATCACGTTGTAATCGACCCTTCCTTCTGCAAGTAGCATTTAGCTATCAATCGTGTCTTGTACCGAATACTGCCTGGAGCGTCCAGTTTCTTCTTATAAACCCACTTGTGGCTGATCACTTTCTGCCTTCTGGGTCTCATAATAAGCTTCCAAGTCTGATTCTTATGAAGAGACTCAATCTCTTCACCCATGGCCACGCCCCCACTCAACATAATCCTTGTCCTGGACTGCCTCTCGAAAAGTGGTCAACTAGTCACCATCAACAAGGGTTAGTGCATAAGCAACTAACTCCTCATACCCGTATTTAACTAGGGCTCTGATAGTCCACTTCTGCCTATTGTTTGCAACGGACTGCTGCAATGGAACATGAAACTGCCTCCTCTGGAGTAGTCACCTTTGTCGGAGTAGTCTGCTCTACCTTTGTAGAAATTGTAGGAGCCTGTAACTCCACCTACAATTGATCGCCATGAATTTTGTCCTCAAGATCGATCTCAAACCTCGGCCTGCTGGAAGTCTGCAGCTGAGTCTCATCGAAAGTCACATCTCTACTAGTAATGAAGCTATGTGATTCTGGGCACCAAATCCTATACCCCTTAACTCAAGAAGCATACCTCAAGAATATGCTTGCATGCAGATCTAATTTGCTATCTTTTGACGTGATAGTAAGCCGAACATCCAAACACTCACAAGATCGAGTAATCCGCTGGTTTGTCTAACCAAACTTCCTCCGGTGTCTTCAAAGAAATTGCAGTAGTTGGTGACCGGTTCACCAAATAGCATGCCGTATTCATGGATTCTGCCCAAAACTCTTTACCCAAGCCAGACTCAGAAAGCATACAACGTGCTCACTCGAGTAAAGTCTGGTTCATCCTCTCTATGGCATCATTCTACTGAGGTGTCTCCTTGACTGTGAAATGTCTGATAATGCCTTCTTCTTCACCGTAGTGCTGGAACGCCTTTGATGTAAATTCTCCTCCATTGTCACTACGGAGATGCTTCAACTTCTTGCCAGTTTATTTCTCCATCAAAGTCTTCCATCTTCGAAATGTTTCGAACACCTGATCTTTGATCTTCAATAGTAGACCCAGACCTTTCTGGAATGGCCAAGAATAAAAGAAACGAAGAATCTCGATCCTTCCATAGAAGCAACTCTAGAAGAACCCCAAACATCTGCATGGACGTAATTTAATATCCCCTTCATGTGATGAATCGTTATACCAAACTTGACCCGATGTTACTTCCCAAACACACAGTGATCACAAAAGTCAAGGTTTGACGTTCTTCACACCTAAGAGCAAATCCCACTTACTCAACTTAGAAAGGCCTCTCTCGTTCATATGGCCCAGACACTTATGCCACAACTGCGACGAGACTATCTCCCGATCATTAGTCGAAATAGATACCACTGTACTACTGGTAATAGTGCTCCCAAAAAGAACATAAAGGCTCCCGATCTTGTCACCCTTCATGACGGTCATAATCCCTCGGGATACCTTAAAAACTCTACCTTGAGCGGTGAACTTACATCTCAAAAAATCAAGAGTACCAAGAGAGATAAGATTCTTCTTCAAATTTGGAACTTATTGAACGTTAGTCAGAGTCCTAACAATATTATCGTACATACGGATTTTGATTTCTCCCTTCTCAATGGTCGTATATACAAAATCGTTTTCCATCAAGGCTAAACCACCATTCACTTCCTGATATAAGAAGAGCCAATCTCGATTTGGATATATATGGTAGGAGTAACCAGAATCTAGAATCCACTTAATATTCAGATCCCCTCATATTATGACCGAGAGAACTGTATCATCTGACAGATCCTCCGCTATGTGAGCCTTGTCAGATGACGTCTAAGGATGTGCACTCTTCCCTAACGTATTCCCCTTCACCTTTAGTTTAGGGCAGTCAGACTTGATATGACTACTTTTGTGACAGTAATAGCACTCCACATCTTTTCTTGATCTAGACTTAGATCTAGACTTCCCCTTGGAACAGCCTATGTTCTCTTACTTTTCTCTCTCCATAAACAAGTCAGAACCTTCTTTATGTGACTTCGTAATTGAGAGCTTCTTCTTGACTCATTGGATAGAAGGGTCGATGTGACTTTCTCTAGTTCAATGGTGTCCTTCCCATAGAGCATCGTCGTAACGAGGTACTCGTAGTGCTCTGGTATAGAAGAGAGAAGGATAAAGGCCTTTTCTTCCTCTTTGATTTCCACTTCATTATTCAATAATTTAGACGTGATCCGATTGAATTCATTAAGATGCTGGTAGATGGAAGTACTTTTCTTCATGCGAAACTTGTAAAGATGCTACTTCAAGAACAACAGACTTGTAAAAGATTTCGTTATGTACCGGCTTTTTAGCTTCGTCCAGATCATCAATATGAAACTCTCATACATAACGTGAAACTTGATCTCCTTCCCCAGACAAGATCGGATCGAGCTATAGGCATGAAAATTAAACTCTTCCTAATCCTCCACTGACATATCTGTAGGCCTCGCCTTCAGACCATACAGAGCTATGTGAAGACTCTATTGAATCAATAGATCTCTGACGCTAACATGCCATAAGGCGAAGTTAGTATTCCCATCAAATTTCTCTAAGTCAATCTTGAGATTTGACACCTTCGAATGGTTGGTTGCCATGACAATTGATCAAGAACGATAAATACTTGCTCTTATACCAATTTATTGTGAATCCCTCTCGACGATACTGGGTGAACAATCTGCAACCGAATCGCTCCAACTGCTTGGGCCAACAAAGATCAATTGCATAAAAGAATTCTTCGACGAATTGATGCAGAACAAACAATCCAACCACAAATAGAGAAATAGCAATACAAGAAAGAAAGAACTGCCAAGCAAATACAAAGAGAGAGGTTGAGAGATTTATGTGAAAACCCTTCCGAGAAAAACCACGAGCGAAGACGATCGGTTGATCCACTAGAAAGAAGAACGAGATGGAGTTACAAGCAATGCCCAACTCCAACTAAATGAACTCTCTTCGCCAAGATCACCTCCTTATTCTCCAAAGCCTCTCTTAAGTTTCCTCTTCAATACAATAGCAAAGCTCACTCATCCCCAAAACACTAGACCCCTTTGTATAGTAGAGGAATAGGTTGCACAAGCTTAATCCCGAGATTCTCCCAAAATAGCAAAATCTGGAAAGTCAAATCGTACAAGATTGTGTCAAACATGTGTCTATCAGGCACAGTCGTGCGCACGACCAGGACGAGTGTACACGATCGCTTGTAGCTGGGTCTCGCCTTTTGCTAAAGGACACATCGAGTTTCTCGGACTCCAGGTCGTGCGCACGACCTGGACAAGTCGTGCGCACGACCACCTAGGGACAGACGCGCTATTTTTCAAGGACACGTCGATAAAGTCGGAGGCCGGGTCGTGCATACAACTTTCCCAAGTCTTGCGCATGACTGCTGTGGATGAGCCGTTGAGCCATATCTCAACACGAACATGTTGTTGACGTCAAGCTTGTAGAGGCAAGGGAGATGGGTGAGGTCGAGGATGGTGAAGTTGTTGGAGTTGGCATGGAAGAGGGGGACATCTGGGAAGCAGCAGACGAAGCCTACTAGGGGTGTGCATCGGTTCGAAATCGATCTATATAGGCAAAACCCAAACCGATCCAACCTAGGTTGGTTTTGAGAATTTTCAATCCGATCCAAACCGATTTGAGACTGGAATCCAATCCAATTAAAGTCGGTTTGGATGGTTGGTTTGGGCTTTGGCCCATATGCTTACTAGGTTTTTCTTTGTTTTCATTTGGACCTACTTTCAACTTTAAAATAATTATTTTAAAATTTATGAAATAAGGCTACATCACTAACCAAATTACCAATAACAATACATGATTTCATTACAATGACTAGAAAAAAAATACGACTCAAATAATAAAAACTACCATTATGTCCATTACCATAATATTTATATCCATAAAATATTAATAACTACAAAGTTCGGTTCGGTTCGGTTTAGGTCGGTTTAAAATATACAAATCTGATAACCGATCCAATCATATCGGTTTTTAAAAATCATGATCCAATCCGATCCATTGAGTGGGTTGAAATCGATCAAAATCGTTTGTTTTGGTTTGGATCCTGCACACCCCTGATGCCTATGCGGCGGTGGGGGTGCAGAGGTGGATGCCGTTGAAGTTGATAAAGGCGATGGTGGGGGTGTTGCAGCCATCGGGCGGGGCGTCACAATAGAAGGCCTTGTAGTTGCAGGGGCGGCAACCAACCCAGGTGCCAGTGATGTTGAAAAGGTCATATTTTCATAGCTAAATACGATTGGATTTCGGGTATGGGTATTGGGGATTCATATCCATACCCGATAGTTAATCGCGTAGAGTTCCAATGCCCATATCCTACCCAAACATTTCCCTTGATGTTGTTTTAAAACATAGAATTGAAAAGAGTAAAATGGTGAACAAAATGTAGGATGGAAGGATGAATGGGTTAGTGGATTAGTGGGATTGCTCTTCCTATTATAGCCATTGTTTTTTTTATAGATAAATAAGATTCAACTGATTAGTGATAAAGAAGAGAAGGGTAAAATAGGTAACAAAAAGTAGGATGGAAGGAAGAATGAGTTAGTAGGATTTATTCCCCTAATAGCCCTTGGTTTTTTAGAAGGATAAATAAGACTCAATTAATTAGTGGCAAAAGGGTAATATTCTTGGATGGTATTTGTGATTTGTGTAGGGATAGAACGGGAAGGGTAAAAATTGCATGTTACAGTCATAGGCCTTATGTTTGTTTTCATGACATAGGATTCAAAATACTGGGTATGGATTAATATATAAGGTGAAGTGTAAAATGGAAACTCATACAAAAGGATGAAATGATCCAAAAGTGTGGATTTATTGGAGGATATATATATATATATCTATATAATAAGGGACGACGGTTGTGGGGGGGACAAATGAACTGAGACAAAGCAAGGGCCCAGATTTATGCAGAGAAGAGGGATAAACTGGGAGACAAATCACAATCGTCCGTTTCCTAGCCCCACAGCATTAAACCGGACTCTTAAATCCCCCTCCCGAGATTGAGACCTGCCCCCATCTGAGCCGTCCGTCCATTCAAACCCACCCGATCCGTAGCCCCTATCCCAACCCCATCCGTCTGATCAAACAGCCCCCATCCGCAGCCCCCCTCTTAAATCTCATCCCTCTTAAATCCATCTCTCTCTCTGTCTCTCTCTCTCCTACTAGATCTCTCCCTCTCTCTCGGCAGGCCCGCTGTGCGCCCCCCCTCCGCCCCCCCTCGGAAGCCCAAAGGCCGCCGATTTAATCTCTGTCTCTCTCCCTCTCTCAAGCCACCTGAAAGTCTCTCTCTCCCCATCTCTCTCTCTACCGACCGGCCCGCTGTGCGCCCCCCTCTCGGAAACCCAAATCTCTCTCTCACCGGAAGCGCCGAACCCGCCCCCTCATTCTCCCCCTCCGGTGGTGCGCCCGAAAGCGACCTGCATCGACGGTGACGGCGACTCTGGCCGGCTGCAGGCATCTCCGGTGACAGCAGCCATTACTCCCTCTTTCCTTCTAAACCCCCGGCCCTCCCTACCAGCGCGATCCAGCCCCCCCATCCCTCCCGATCCAGCCCCCCTCCCATCCCTCGCGATCCCCTCCCCCCCCCCCCGATCCCTCGCGATCCAGCCCCCCATCCCTCCCGATCCCCTCCCCCACCCCGATCCCTCCCGATCCAGCCCCCCCATCCCTCCCGATCCAGCCCATCCATCCCTCGCGATCCCCTTTTCTCCCTCCCTCTTGATTTCTCCCTCTTCCTCTCTCTCCTGATCCCCTCTTTCTCTCTCTCTCTCTCTCTCTTAACCCACAGTCATTCGGCTGCTTCCTCCGGTGGCGCGTCCAGGTGATGGAGAGCGGCGTCCGCCTCCTCGAGCTCCGCCCCGGCGGGGTCAACTTCATCATTCAGGTCACCAATCTCTGCAAATCCATGAAGTAGGTTTTCAATCCTTTTCTTTTCATGATTTTTTTTTGTTGGATCAAATATGGTAATCTTGGATGGGTTGTTGGGTTGCAGGGCTTCATCTCCGGCAGCTTCATCTCCCCCTCTCTGAGATCTTCTCCGTCTCCGATCTGATCTCATCTCCTGCAGCTTCATCTCCCCCTCTCTGAGATGAGATCATTGGTCTTCTCCGTCTCTGTCTCCGATCAGTCCTCCAAAAATGGAAGGTGATCTCCTGATCCCTAATCTCTCTCTCTCAAATCAATAATATTGCACTAATTAAGAAAATTTTGCATTGTCTTCTGTAGATCTGAAATCTGATGTTTTCGATAACGATCTTTGATTTTGGATCTGAAACGATGGCTAATCAGACAGAGAGGCAGAGGAGCACATCGCCGGAGGCAGAGGAGCACATCGCCGGAGACTCAATTATCGCCGGTGCAGGGGGAGGGGTTGGGGTCGTCTCCGGCGGGGTTGGATCTCGCTCTTTTATGACATCAGTTTTTTTTTTTTTGCAGGGTTCTTCCATAGTCGGCTCTTCATTGTTTTTTATTTGGTTGTTTACCCTGAAAGTTTTGAATGGTTTTCAATCATGAGCTTTTTTATTTTTTGATTGGTGATCATAGCCCATATTTGTTTTGAATGGTGAAGACAGCCCCTGTTGTTTTGATTTGCCTCTCTCCGCCTATTGTCACCCGACCACCGCAGGCCCTACAGCTACTCCCGGTCACCGCCCCTGCCGCTGCTCCCGCTTCTTATTTGGTTGATTTTTTTCCGTTGATCTTTAAAAAAACCCTATGCAAAATGAGCCAAAATCGGATTGTTTTCCTGCCGGGACAATTGATACACTGCGCTCAATCCTCCTCTCACGACAGAGGGCACATTCGGTAAGTTACATTATGGCGATCCGGATTGAACTATTAAATGTTGAATGCTTCTATCGGATCTTGATTTTGTCGCGGTCATTTGTGCTCAGCCATTTCAGCCTCCTCCAACATCTCTCGGTCCGATTCCAAATGCTCCTATCATGGCCCCCGTCGTTCGTTTTGCTCCTCCCAATACAGGTTCGTACGAATCGGTCCATTTGCTAATATGATTTTAAAGGAATCTAGCATGCTTGATGTGTTCATATGATTTACCACTGTGTTTTGCTCATAGATGTGCTATGCATTTATTATGAATTTTATAGGCTAATTTGTTCACTATGAAAACAATGTTGATTTAGCCAATATGTGTGATAGTTCAGTTCTACTCTTTTCTTTTTTTTGGATTTTTTATTTACAGTGAGACAGATTTTAATGCCATCAGTTAATTTTGCAACCGTTCATATTCCTGGAGATTAATTTTCATATGTAACTTTGCGCTCTGTGTTTGAATCCATTCCCTTTGTTGTTTACACATGTTTTTCTCCTCATGATAGCCGGCCATTTGAAAAGAAAACACTCTGTGGGAACATCTGATGAGGTATGTTTTTAATGCATTTCTAAAAAAAAAAAGGAATGTTTTTAATGTTCTGTATCTTTCAAGTCTTGATGTTTTTTGCTTTTGCATTGCTTCAGGAGGCCTAAAATAGAACGGCATGTTTATTGCGGTTGTGTCTGGCAGGTTGTAAAGCTTGGCACTCATTTGCCTGAAGGGAACACTGGCATTGCACGGAACCAGCACTCTCCTGATGAATTACCCAAATTCCTTGCAAGAATTTTAAATCAGGGTTCTTCTGTCATGAGCATGGATTTCCATCCAATTCAATCAACTACTCTTTTAGGTTAGAAGTCGTGCTTTCCTGTACTGTTTTTTAAGTTTTATTTTTAAATTTCAGTTACAAAGCTTTCTTTAGAGTTGATTTAAGTTCAGCATCGAGCTGATTGTAGCCTTTTCTTTCAGTTGGAACAAATGTTGGAGACATCACACTGTGGGAGGTAGCTAATGCAAAGGCACTCGCTGGTGAAAGTTTCAACGTTTGGGACCATTCAGCATGCTCAGTGCAATTTCAGGTATTCTACTTAGCTCGAGTTCTGTAAGAGTGAATCCAGGTCTTTTTTTTTTCTGAATCACCTTGCTCTTCCCTTATTAGGAGGATTTTTTTCTGTTGATCTATGAAAAAAACCCTATGCAAAATGAGCCAAAATTCGATTGTTTTGCAAATTAAGCCCAAATCCAACACATAGTTGGATTAGGCTCTGGTATTAGGCCAAATCCAACACAGAGTTGAATTGGGCTCGCGTATTGAAATCGGATTTCAAAATCAGATTTTAAAATCAGATTACTATTGATTTTTCTCGAAATGTCCAAATCCAACACAAAGTTGGATTAGGCTCGGGTATTGACATCAGATTTCAAAATCAGATTTTAAAATTAGATTACTACTGATTTTTTTTGAAACGCTTATTTTGTTGATTTTTTTTCGTTGATTTATAAAAAAAAACCTATGCAAAATGAGCCAAAATCGGATTGTTTTGCAAAATAAGCCCAAATCCAACACATAGTTAGATTAGGCTCTGGTATTAGCCCAAATCCAACACAAAGTTGGATTAGGCTCGGGTATTGGCATCAGATTTCAAAATCAGAATTTATTTTTAGATTGCTGCTGATTTTTCTCGAAATGCTTGCTTTTTTTTCCGTCGATCTAGAAAAAAAAGCCCTATGCGACCCGAGCCAAAATCCAATTGTTTTGCAAAATAAGTCCAAATACAACACATAGTTGGATTAGACTCTGGTATTAGCCCAAATCCAACACAAAGTTGGATTAGGCTCGGGTATTGGCATCGAATTTCAACCCGAGCCAAAATCCGATTGTTTTGCAAACTAAGCAAAAACTCTGATTTTTAATATAAGAATTTTTAATATCCGATTTTTGAATGATCCAATTCAAAAACTTTGACAAAAATTTTGTGATGAAAATTGATCCAAAAAATGAATCTTTTCCTAAATTTTGGTAGTGCTAAGCATGATTGAGATATAGTTGTTTTCTTTTATTTTTTAAAGTCATAAAATATAGGATTAGTTTATTGAATCAATAGTTAACTTGAATTTTGGTAGTGCTAAGCCAGAGTTTCTCAAGGTTTAAGTAATTGTGTTCTATATGTGTGGGGTTTAGGCCAGCTCAAAAGTCTTCGCAATAGATGAATGAAGTTTGTATTTTCATTGGGTAGTGAATTCATCATTGGTTTCTCTTTTATTAACTATTCCAGCTATCTACTGTCTCTGAACTCACCGCAACCTTCACGGAAGTTGCAAATGCCTTAGATTTCAAAATTTGAGGCTTATCGGATTTTAAAAACCAAATCAAATACCCGGCTTTCCTATTTTCGAAACCAAACTGAACCAAACACTTTGAGCTTATTCTACGTGTTTAAAGATTGCTTTAAGATTTTAAATTCAAGTGGATTACAAAAGCAGTTTTTAACTAGCTCAAAATGCCTCATATTTTGCGCTGAGGATATAACCCGTCTTTCATTCATGTATTTTTTTTTATAATCCATTTGCTTTGCTTTTAATTCAAAATGCTATGAGACTGCATCACATAGCGTTGGTCAGTTCCTTTGCCTAAGGACTCTGACTTGAATTTTCCACCCCAACATATGATCTTTGCAGGTTTTTGATAACAACTCACTCTAGAAAGTGTTGTTTGTTAAGAGAAGGAATGAAAAAAAAAAGAGAAAAAAGTCCGAGAAAGAGGATCAAGTTTTTTTTATTCATATTTTTAATTTTATATCTAAAGCAATTTTTTATTTTGTATTGCACTTCTTTTTTGTTTCACCAAGTGTTTTATTTTTCATGTAGATAGGGGGATTGAATTCTGTTTGTGTGTGTGAGCAATTTTTTTAAATTTTTTTTTGTATTTGAAATCTTTTAATGCATATTAAGGTTAAATTGCCCATATGAATTGAATCTTTGGTTAAAATATCCAATGAGGATGTGAGAACTATTGAAAAGATTTGTGAATGAATATCCATAGAACTGATCTATAATCGATTGATTAGGCTTGCTTCCTAAAATTTGAAAGCCCCACAAAATCAGGATTTAGTCTAAAGATCTAACAATTCTATACTGTTTGATTGCAGGAGTACTACATCCTCCATGTTGATGGGCTCCCCGTGAGCTCAGAAGCCGAACGACAGCGCGTGATTGTTGCTATTTCAAGATATATTACGGTTTTAGCAATTTGATGTTAACTTGATTGTTGCAATTTGAACAAAGTTTCCAGCTATGTTTTAAACGTTTATTATGCATGTCAAACTTATTTTTGAAATATCAAATTGTTTGATATTTTATTTTGTTTATCTACTTGCTTTTATTCACCTCGAGTCCAGTCATAATAAGGTCCCCACATTGGGGGCGACATAATCGACACCATGAACGTCGCAATTGTCGACATCATCAGCAACAGAAAGGTTATCACCAACACTCCCTTGATACGTTTTGGTTCCACCTCAGAAGATGGCAGCACCCTTCTTTCTTGGACCGACTAATTCCGTCTCTGCTTAGCATGTTTCATCGTCTGGCGCCCCCTGTTCTTCCATTTCCCGACACCACCAGGACGATGTTTTTCCTTGATTTCGTGGATCCTGCGTTTCCTGTAACAGCAATGAAAAAAATACACATCAACATTGCGTCACAAGAAGGATCCAATAAAATTTCATGCGGAAATCGCAACATAACACAATACCATAGTTTCGGTAAGGTTTGGTTGATGCTGATTACACTAAACTCTAGCTTCAACAGGCACTTGATCTAGATCCAAGACAAGAAGTTTTGGTACAAGAGGATTCACATGCAACTTTTATTTTTTTGGGGTACAAGAGACCTGTTGGGGCTAAATATTAATTCCTCAAGCAATAGGTTGATAGTGGTGCTTAATAGTAGAGTAAATGCTTTTTTAACGCAATCGAAAGGGCATGCATCTTGCCTGGAAATACTTGGGGAGTGCCTTGGATTTCTCTCCCTTCTTGAAGTGTCGTTTTGGATCAATAACACTCCTCAACTGCCACAGAATTGCAATTGTCAATGCCTAGGGAAAAAAACAAACAATGTGAGGGGAGCAAACAGAAGCAACCAATGTTTGTGGCCTGCAGTATCATTCGAATGTGATTCATCAGTGGGGCCCACCTACATCAAAATATTGTGAGCATACGACGTAGTTCGTGAGTCCATTCACACAAAATATTAGTGCAGTTGTGTTATTAGTGAATTTTGTCGCCCCCAACTAATGTATGTGTCCTTGCCAAAATGCTTTTATGGAAATATTATCATCTCTTTTAAATTATTACCACTTTTAAATTATTGTTACCATCCTTAAAATATTGACCCCTCCCTTAAAAATTTTTCACGCCCTCAAAATCTTTTGCCGCCCCCAAAATATTGCTGCCACCCTCTAAAAATTATCCCCGCCCTCGAAATATTTTCGTCGTCCTAGAAATTTTTTCCGTGACCTTGGGCACGGGGTTTTTACTAGTATATATATATATATATATATATATATATATATATATATATATATATATATATATATATATATAGAGAGAGAGAGAGAGAGAGAGAGAGAGAGTAGTGATACATTGCGGCCGGGGTTAGTGTGCGGCTTTCGTGCGGCCGGCCGGGAGGTGTACGGACCGTCCGATCAACCGGTCCAATGATCAGGATTCACCCCCCCCCACAGACGCAGCTGTTACTATGGCGGGCACAGTAATAGCAATTTTGGTGGGGGGTTGAACCCCGGCCGTCCGATCGGTTTGAATCGAACGATCCAAATCCTTTCCGCCAGGTTAAAAAGTATAGCCGTTCGATCGAATGATCGAACAGATAAGATTCCATGGGAGACAATCGAATAGGACAAAAAGTAATGATTACTATCATTACTTTTTGTCCTATTCGATTGTTTCCCACGGGATCTTATCCGTTCGATCATTCGACTGAACGGCTATACTTTTTAACCGGGCGGAAAGGATTTGGACCGTTCGATTCAAGCCGATTGGATGGCCGGGGTTCATCCGGACCACCAAACCCGGGGCGAATAGGATTTGGGCTGTTCGATTCAATCCGATCGGACGGCCGGGGTTCAACCCCCCTTACCGAAATCGCTGTTACTATGCCAGCCACAGTAACAGCTGCGGTCGAGAGGGGGTGAATCCCGATCTTTGGATCGGTTGATCGGCTGGCCAGTACACCTCCCGGCCGGCCGCACGGAAGCCGCACACTAACCCCGGCCGCACGGAAGCCGCACACTAACCCCGGCCACAATGTATCACTACTATATATATATATATATATATATATATATATATATATATATAATATTTCAGGGTTTTGTGGGGGGGACAAACATTTAATTGAGTCGAGAGACAAACCGTAAGAGACAAACACAACCGTTCATTGCTATTAGGGCGAGTGCCATTAACGGCTGTGATTGATCCGACCAGTCTTTCAAAAATGGAAGGTGATCCTGTCCGTTTGAACTGGATTCAATGTATAGGTATATCGTGGGTTAAAAATGAATGGTGATTATACCCGTTCGGTCCGATCAGAGAAGGGTTAAAAATGGAAAGCAAATTCAATCTGATCCCCAAATCTTGCCGTCCCTCTCTCAATTTGGTAACTCTCCCCAAATCCTGTCGTCCGTTTCACCGAAGTGAGTCCGGTACAGACGAACCCTAACCCCTCCTCCCACTCCATCCCTCTCTTTCTCGATCCCCCTCAGTCTCAGCCCGGCGCCTTCTCTCTTTCTCTCTCTCGCGCCTCTCTCTCTCTCTCTCTCTCTCTCTCTCTCTCTTTTTCTCTCTGGCCATTTCTCTCTCCGATCACTGTCGGCCAAACCTCCCACCCATGGATCAAGGTCAGGGAGTCCGGGGTCGACTGCATGTGTTGCCGGATCGTGGCCGGTGATGAAGGCAAAGCTGCATCAGGAGTCCTCCGCCTCCGTCTCCGTCTGACCGCTTCAGGTGGCCTCCTCCGTCTCGGCCGGGCTGAGATCGCGCCCCTCCGCCTCCGTCCGACCGCTTCAGGAGGCCTTCTCCGCCTCCGTCTCCGCCGGGCTGAGATCGCGCCCTTCCTCCTCCGCCTCCGCCTCTGACTCCGCCGGCTGCGACCAACGCCCACACCCCCTCAGTCTTTCTCTCTCTCTCTCATCGCTGTTTTTTTTTTCATTTTTCACCGAGCAGAGGAGGGAGGGTAGCGGACTCAAGAGGGGAAGAGGGTGCGGGGTGGACGTCAAGATCCAGGTCGAAGGGGGAATCGATCGGCCCATCCTCCTACGCCTCCGCCGGCTACGACCAACACCCACACCTCCTCATGCTTTCTCTCTCTCTCTCTGTCTCTCTTCTCTCTCTGATATCTGGTTTTTTTTTGCAGAGCAGAGGAGGGAGAGAGGTGGGTAAGATGTGGTTCGATTTAGGGTTTCTCTAAATAAAAAAAAGGGAGAGATCGGGTGAGAGGAAGAGAGGAAAGGCAAAGCTCTTTTATTTCCTACATGTTAATATGTACTGCTTGATAGCACTAATGATCTGATAATGGGGAATGGAGTGTTTCTGATGGGCTTCTCTCATTTCCATTCTCTTTGATTGTTTCAGGTGTCTAGATGAACAACGAACAACATCTATTCCTTGGATGTAGGGGACGTGAGTGCCAGCATGAGTGGAACCAAGCTCCTAACTGATAAAACACCTCGAGATGGTACTTTTTTCTGATGAGTTTGTTATACATTTCCTGTACTTGACTGTTCTTAGATCTATTGAAACTCGAATGTGTTTTTTGTGTTTTTTGTTTTTTTGCATATAATTATATAATTTGTATATTAATTTGAAGGTGTGTTTTGGGAGGATCTTGCCTCGATGGTTCTTGGATTTTTGGGCTTTTAGAGTTAAAGAAGATGGATCACAAGTGTAAGTACAATTGTCATTCGGTCTTTGT